>JANIWO010000051.1:0-62772 GCA_030555675.1 Vanderwaltozyma tropicalis
AAGCACCATGGCGAATATTTATGATATGCAGTAAGTTCAGTAGAGGTGGCGATGGTGGTGATGTGGTGTGGGGTGGGGGGGGGTGGGGTGGTGGTGGGGTTTGGGGGGGGGGGGGGGGGGGGGGGGGGGGGGGGGGGGGTACTTGAGCAAGGAAGGGCAAGAATGGCTGGTAAGGCGACTAAGAAACAAGCCCAATTGAATTTGGATGTGTTGAACAGACTGTACCAAATTGCATTCCCAATTATTTTATTGACTGTTATAAGAACTGTTTACTCTAATGGGTTCAGTTCATTGTTTAAGTTGTTGTTTTTGAACGTCCCCGTTTTCAGTTGTATCTATGTCTTGGACAACACTGGGAGACCTACTTACTTGTTGGATCCATCCACTGGTAAGCAAAAATTATTGAAAGAAGGTATGGATTTGATGCAAGAAGGTGGGTTGACTTCCTATATGTTTGATATTATTTATTTGTCGTTGTTTAGCGATGTGGCAAAACTTTTGTTTAATACGAATAAAGTGTTTTATATTAGTTTCATTGCCGTACCAATGTATGTTGGTTATAAATTATATGGATTAAAGCAACAATTTTTTGGTAATAATGGTAGTTCTAAAAACTCAATTGGTAACAGTCAAGGTAATTCTGCAAATGTGGAACCAACAAAATCCAAGAGACAATTGAAACGTGAAAAAAGAGGTGATAAATCACAAGTTAAATACAGATAATTGCAATATAAATGTTTAATAATAGTATTATATATTAGTAACTATAATAAAAAGGTTGAATATACTTAAAAATCATAGTAATTTAGATAAAATAATTTACATAGTAAGAACGTTTAACAACAACCACTGCTGGTGTTGGCTAAACTTTGTCCTTTCAAATTGATATTACCAGATTTATCTTCTCTACCCATCTTATCATCTATTTGTTGTTGTTGAGATATACTTTCTTTAATTTGTCTAGCCATGGTCAAGAAGGCTTCTTCGACGTTAGTGGAATCCAAGGCACTGGTTTCCAAGAATGGCATCTTGCTGGCTTCAGCGAATTCTTTGGCAACATCATATTCAACAACACGTTTGTCCTTCATATCACTCTTATTACCAACTAATAATTTTAATACAGTGGAAGTTGCATAACGATCAATTTCTTGTAACCACATCTTAACACCGTCAAAGGATTCTTGGTCAGTAACATCATAAACAATGATAATACCATGGGACCCACGGTAATAAGATGAAGTAATGGTACGGAATCTTTCTTGACCTGCAGTATCCCAAATTTGTAATTTAACAGTTTTACCATCCAACTCGACGGTCTTGATCTTGAAATCCACACCGATGGTGGAGATGTAGTCGTTTGTGTAAGTGTCATCAGAGAATCTCAACAACAAACATGACTTACCAACACCTGAATTACCGATCAACAATAACTTGAACAAATAATCGTATTCACTATTCATTTTTCCTTTTCCTTTTCCTTTTCCTTTTCCTTTAAAAACTCACAACCAAAAAAGCAGTATCACCAAAACAGAGTCCTACACACAGCTACTCACGTTCACAAGTCTTGCTCCTAGACGATACAACTTCAAATAAATACCCAATTATTCATTGAATTTAATTGCCAACATGTCTTAAATTTGTGTTTTATCACTATGAGAAAAAATATGATATTATTATTACCACAGTGTCGTGCGTTATGATGGTAATACCGATACTATATATAATTATAGTATAATATAGTATAATATAGTATAATATAGTATAATATAGGATATATATAAGGTTTATATATGGAATCTATGCAATTGGGATTCTTTGGAATAGTGATTGTACTATATGTTGTAGAAGGGACCATTGTTGTTGGAATTGTGGAGGGATGACGTTGTTTAATTTCAATAAGAATTGATTAAACAATAATTTCATTGATTGAGATTGTAAGAATCTTAATTTAAAGAACCAAATGTATGAAAACGATGCGATTACATTTGCTATCGTGTTTTTATTGAATTGCCAAAACAAGAGCAATTTCAGCAAATTGAAAGGTAATGTCAATAAACCTGTACGAATACAACAAATGATTTCAAAAAATTGTGCCATTTGTAAAAAAAAACCATTATAATTTGAAATAAAATTATTTAAGTTATTGTTTATTAGATTTTTCAAAATTGAATTAATTGGTAAAAAAGGTAATAAATTTTCTTTAAAATAATTTAATGCATGGAATAATGAAAAAATTACAGGTGAATACAATGAACTGTTAATAATTGTATTACCTAAAATGGAACAAATAAATAAAATTGATAACATTGTAAAATATTGTAAATTATCAATTGATTTCAATTGAATTAAAAAATTTTTAATGTTAAAAATTTTTAATTGACCACTTTTGAAAAATTGATATAATACAATTGCATAAGTGATTGAAATGTAAAACAATACCATTGAATAATGGTATTTTTGTGAATTATAAGACCAAAACGATAGATGGAACCTAAAGAAATGGTAAATAGTTAAAAAATGACCCAAGAACCAATAAAATTGTGGTTGTCTAATTCTTGATTTTAATAATGTTAAAAATGGTGCTTGTGGACGTTTTGTCGTATCGTTGGTGCCATTGGTGCCATTGTCCACCATCCTCTGCCCTAACACAATGATGCAATGCACTAATACAATAATGTAATACAACAATACAATACAATACAATACTATAACGATATATATATATATATATATATATATATCGTTATAGCTTTTAACAATTTTTTTTGCAAAAAATCATCTTGTGATGTAGTTTTTGCACTTTTATCAGTGGCCACGTGAGAGCCACGTGCCAACAGCGTGACTGCCACGTGACAAGCACACCACGTGCTGCTCACGTGAGGATCATGTGCCGCTCACGTGGTGTTTACAGTATTTCCCGATTAGGCAATGCGGTGCTACCCGGCGCACACCAAGTTCGGATTTTGCCATTTTTTCACCAAAAGACCAAACACAACAAACAACACTATCTTGTTATGTTGTGTTGTGTTTGTTGTTGGATCTATCCAAGTATCTATCTGTTCCATGTATCTTGGTTTGACACTCTTTGTTGTTGTTGATGTTTGAGGATCCTGGTGCAGTTCAGTTCATGTTGTGTTGGTTTAATAACCATCTTGTGTTATGTGTATATATATATATATATATGTGTGTGTGTGTGTGTGTGAGAGTGTGTTGTGTTGTATATTATTGTATTGTATTGTATCAACAAACACATATACACGAAATTATATAAACAAGCAAGATGAGAGAAATCATTCATATCTCCACCGGTCAATGTGGTAACCAAATAGGTGCTGCCTTCTGGGAAACTATCTGTGGTGAACACGGTTTGGATTTCAATGGTAATTATAATGGTGTTGATGAAATTCAAAAGGCAAGATTAGGTGTTTATTTCAATGAAGCATCTTCTGGCAAATGGGTCCCACGTTCTGTGAACGTGGATTTAGAACCTGGTACCATCGACGCTGTAAGAAACTCTGCTATGGGTAATTTGTTTAGACCAGATAATTACATTTTTGGTCAATCTTCAGCTGGTAACGTTTGGGCAAAGGGTCATTATACAGAAGGTGCAGAATTAGTAGATTCTGTATTGGATGTGGTTAGAAGAGAAGCTGAAGGTTGTGACTCCTTACAAGGTTTCCAAATCACTCATTCCTTGGGTGGTGGTACTGGTTCAGGTATGGGTACTTTATTAATCTCTAAGATTAGAGAAGAGTTTCCTGATAGAATGATGGCAACTTTCTCAGTGGTACCATCTCCAAAGACATCAGATACCGTTGTGGAACCATATAATGCTACTTTATCCGTACATCAATTAGTAGAACATTCTGATGAAACTTTTTGTATTGATAACGAAGCATTATATGATATTTGTCAAAGAACATTAAAATTAAATCAACCATCTTATGGTGATTTGAATAATTTAGTATCAAGTGTCATGTCTGGTGTTACTACTTCTTTACGCTATCCAGGTCAATTAAATTCTGATTTAAGAAAATTAGCTGTTAATTTAGTACCATTCCCAAGATTACATTTTTTCATGGTTGGTTATGCTCCATTAACTTCAATTGGTTCTCAATCATTTAGATCTTTAACTGTTCCTGAATTAACTCAACAAATGTTTGATGCTAAAAATATGATGGCTGCTTCAGATCCAAGAAATGGTAGATATTTAACAGTTGCCGCTTTCTTTAGAGGTAATGTCTCAGTTAAAGAAGTTGAAGATGAAATGTTAAAGATTCAAACAAGAAACTCTTCATATTTCGTTGAATGGATTCCAAATAATGTTCAAACTGCTGTTTGTTCTGTACCACCAAAGGATCTTGATATGGCTGCTACTTTTATTGGTAATTCTACTTCTATTCAAGAATTATTCAAGAGAGTCGGTGATCAATTCAGTGCTATGTTCAAGAGAAAGGCTTTCTTACATTGGTATACAAGTGAAGGTATGGATGAAATGGAATTTTCTGAAGCTGAATCAAATATGAATGATTTAGTAAGTGAATATCAACAATATCAAGAAGCTGTTGTAGAAGATGAAGATGAAGATATTGAATACGCTAATGAAGATCAACCAATTATTGAAAGTTTTGAATAATTATAAAGAAATCTTATCATTATCATTTATTCAATTTTAATTCTAAAAAAAAAAATTTTACTAATATATATCATTTTTTCATCCCTGGTTGGTTCCTTTTCATTAAAAAAAAATCTTTCTAAAAAAAAATACAAAAAACAACAACAACAACTGAATAGTTATTTATTCAATTATCTTTTTATCGTACTATTGCCTTTACAATATTTGGTTATGATGTTGAATTTTAGTGGAACCATATATTCCTCCATCACCCACGTTAGGTCCCCCTAAAAGAAGACAAAACCAAATAAGAAAGACAAAAACAACTACTTATATACTTGGCTATTTTCCTATATAATAACGATACCATTTGTTCTATATTTAATTGTATCATTTAATGTTTTATCAATTTATATTATCAGTCGGTATTACCGTCACCCCACACGGGAGCCCATAGTAACGGTCATATCAATTGCCAGAAAGCTTTATTATTGGAAAATTATTCAATTATAAAGATATGTTCTATAAATATATGTATTTATTTGTGAAAGTTTGTTAACTCTAGTGGAAACAGTGCCCTTGTCGTGTCAGCTGGTCGGTATCTGGTATCTGTATCATGTCAAGAATGTTAAGTAAGAAGTTTCTGGGACCACAGAGGTCTTTGAAATGTTTAACTTTGACTTCAACAAGATTCATTTCATCAAAATCATCAAAGTTATTAAATTCTAACGTGGATCTCTCTAGTAGTGCATCCACATCTTCTATGATGATGCAAGATTTAGGGTTCATGAAGTCATCCCAAGTTAGTATGACTCCTGGGTTTTTACCGTTTGATAGATCAAGAGTTTCATCTAATGAATCAAATATTCAATCAAGAGATGTAATGCAACTTCTATCGTTATTAGAAGCTTGTTTGCATTCAAATTATATCGATCGTGCATTTTCCATTTTACAATCACTTTATAATGTAAAATCTCATAGATTATCATTTATTGATGATTATAATATGTATTTTATGAAGTTTGCAGAAAATTGTAAATCTATTAAGGAATTAGATGATAAATTATCGAATGATTTAGAATCATATTTCGAGAATATTGAATATAATGATAAAACTTTATCTATTATGGTTCATAATGCATTAAAATTTTATAATTTTGATCCAAAGACTACAGAAAAATCATTGAAAACTTATTTTAAAATGAGTTTTGACGGTCCAAAGAGTCTTTTATCTCATAGTGATATATTAACTATTGGTGATTATAGTAGAATTTACAAAGATTTGAAATTGGTAAAATTATATGATTTACCAAATGTTATCAAACCTTTGCTGGAAGAAGCATCATCTGTTGTTCATAGTACTGAATCACCAGTATCAGAAACTTTAACAAATAACAATGGTTTATCTTTAAATTCAGAAAATGAATCATCAAATAATGAAATAACAGATAATTTGAAATCTTCTGATGAAACTGAAGATGCATTCACAGATAAATTGAAAAGTAGTATTCCTGAATTAAGTTTGAATGAATCTATTAAACCTTTAGAAAAAGATGCTAAAAACTTAATCGCTGTCGATACCATTGGTATGAAAGTCGTAAGACACACATTATTAGGCTTATCTTTAAATGATCAACAAAGAGATAAAATTTCTAAATTCCCATTTGAAGCAAATAGTAACTTATTAAATATTGATCAAAATAAAACTGTTGATTTTTTTGATATTTATAAATCATTGAAAACTGAAGAAGAAATTCAGAAATTCAATTCAGTTATGGATGATTTCAACCAAGATAGACAACGTGCATTAGAACTACGTGCTACAAATGCTGCTAAAGAACGTTGGAAGCATGATTTCGAAGAGGCTAGAGCAAGAGGTGATCTTTCCATTGAAAAAAAATTAAATGTTAAATTATGGAAATGGTACACTGACATGTTGCCTTTAGTTACTGAAGAAGTGAGACAATGTAATGAGTTAATTAATAAACACACGCCAACTGATAAAGAAACTAAGCTGGATAAGTCTAGATTGGAATATTCTCCATATCTAACATTAGTTGATCCGGAAAAAATGTGTGTTATCACTATTCTAGAATTATTGAAGCTAAATTCCACCGGTGGTATTATAGAAGGTATGAGAACTGCCAGAGCTGTCATTGCTGTTGGTAAAGCTATAGAAATGGAATTTAGATCTGAACAATTATTGAAAAATGAATCTCACGCTTTTAGAGAAGTCAATAAGCAATCTCAACAATTGAAAAAAATTGTTAGAAGTGCTAAATCAAAATTCAGATCAATGAAAATTGAACAATCTAAAATTTTATGGCCTCAATCTGCTTGTGCTAAAATTGGTTCCATAATGATTTCCAATTTGATCCAAGTTGCTAAAGTTGATGTTGGTGGCGTTGATCCAGTTACAAAACAAAAGGTCTTCGGTGAAGTTCCAGCTTTTTCGCATGGTTACCAATACCATAATGGTATTAAACTAGGTGTCTTAAAAATTCACAAGTCATTAATTCATCAATTGAATGGTGAAAGAATTGCTTCTGCCATCCAACCTCAGTTATTACCAATGTTAGTTCCACCAAGACCTTGGAAAAATTGGAAATCTGGTGGTTACTACTATACCCAATCTACGTTGATTAGATCAAAGGATTCTCCAGAACAAATAGCCTATTTGAAAGCTGTATCTGACGCTGGCGCTATAGATGGTATATATGATGGGTTGAACGTGTTAGGGAACACTCCTTGGACTGTTAACAGACGCATCTTTAACATTATCTCTGAAGTTTGGAACAGTGGTGAAGAATTTTTGGATATTCCTAAAGTTGAACAACAATTAAATTTGATACCTCCACCGCCAAGGGATGCTGATCCAACTACTCATAGAGAATGGAAACTGAAGAATAAAGAGCTAGCTAATAAATTTTCCAGTAATCGTTCAGTTAGATGCGATTCTAATTATAAATTAGAAATTGCTAGAGCTTTCTTAGGTGAGAAGATTTATTTCCCTCATAATTTAGATTTTAGAGGTCGTGCTTACCCACTTTCCCCTCATTTCAATCATTTAGGTAATGATATGAGTAGAGGTCTACTAATTTTTTGGAATGGTAAAAGATTAGGTCCAGATGGTTTGAAATGGTTAAAAGTTCATTTATCTAATTTATTCGGTTTTGATAAAGCTCCTCTTGAAGAAAGAGCAGCCTTTGTTGAACAGCATATGGATGATTTAAGAGACTCTGCTGAAAATCCTTTGGCAGGTAATGGTTGGTGGAAAAAAGCTGATAAACCATGGCAAGCTCTTGCAACATGCATAGAGTTGAATGAAGCATTCAAGTTAGAGAATCCAGAAGATTTTATCTCTCATCAACCTGTTCATCAAGATGGTACTTGCAATGGTCTTCAACACTACGCCGCTTTAGGTGGGGATGTCGAAGGTGCTGCTCAGGTGAACCTAAAACCTAGTGACCGTCCAATGGATGTTTATAAACATGTTGCTGATTTAGTTACTGCTAGGTTGAATGCTGCTGCTGATAAAGGCGATAAGAAAGCCGAATTATTAAAGAATAATATTACCAGAAAAGTTGTAAAACAAACCGTTATGACTAATGTTTACGGTGTCACCTACGTCGGCGCTACTTTCCAAATTGATAAGCAATTATCTGATATTTTTGATGACCGTAAAATGTCATTGGAATTATCAAAATATTTAACTAAACATGTTTTTGCAGCTATTCGTGAATTATTCCACGGTGCTCATCTAATTCAAGACTGGTTAGGTGATTGTTCTAAGAAGATATCAAAATCTATCAGACTGGATGTCGATGAAAGGTCTTTCAAGAACGGTAATAAGCCAGATTTTATGTCCTCGGTAATTTGGACTACACCTTTAGGACTTCCAATTGTTCAACCATATCGTGAAGGTAGTAAGAAACAAGTCAAAACAAATCTACAAACTATTTTCATTAGTGATCCATTTGCTGTGAATCCTGTAAACGCTAGAAGACAAAAAGCAGGGTTTCCACCAAATTTTATTCATTCTTTAGATGCTTCTCATATGTTACTATCAGCTGCTGAATGTGGCAAACACAATTTAGATTTTGCTTCTGTTCATGACTCTTACTGGACACATGCCTGTGATATCTCTACTATGAATAGTTGCTTAAGGGAACAATTCATTAGATTACATGAGGTAGATTTAATTGAAAGATTAAAAAATGAATTCGATCAACGTTACAAAAACTATGTTCAAATTGCTTCAATTGACAAAACTTCAGAGTTGGCCAAACAGATTCTGAATGTTAGAACAAAACTTTCCAAGAGTTTAGGACATCAATGTACTTTAGCTGACGAAATATATTTGGAGAAGAAAAGAGTTACATTGCTAAATTCATCTGATCCAATTGAAAATGAAGAAGGAAGAAATATGGTAACTACCATATCATTAACTGAAGCAATTGATGATCTATCAGTACATGAAGTTTCAAGCTCTGCAAACAATTCTTTACCAATACTAGTCCCATTGATATTACCTGCTATCCCACCAAAGGGAGATTTTGATGTCGAAGAAACCAGAAATAGTTTGTATTTCTTCTCCTAATCACATTATCATGAAATAAAAATGCCTTTCCCAAAGCCCACTATATATAGCTATTGTTTCAAAGGTACACATTAACAAATATACCTTACTGTTATAAATTTATAGAATTCTTGTAAATAAATATAATAATAATTCTCATATTTTAACTTTTAGTAAATTTTTTAAAGTATTAGAAATTTAAATATTTGAATGACTACTATAAATCTTTTGAATTAAGAACTATATATTAAAGAAGTAAAGTTTTATTGAATTTTATTTATTGTTCTTATAATTATATAATTTTCCCCTGAGCTTCAAAATTTTCAATCAAAGAGACTAGAGGATACATATCTTTTCTATCAATAATATTAAATTCCTTTGCAAAACTTACAAAATGAGCAAAAAGCGAATTCCAATGAGCTTCCAAAGATAAATGAATAATCTTGTCGAAGTGATGGTGATAAAGATGTGCAAAAATTCTAAACATTTGAATCATGATTCTCTGTATATCTCTTTGAAATGCTTGTGGGAAAGTAGCTCCACTACTTGTAGGAAATAAACTCTTATCATTGACTTTATTATTTATCCATGTCAATGCTAGATCAATATATTGACTAGCAGGTAATGAAACTTGTCTGTTATTGGCATCTAGCCACAAGTAATCAGTATGTGGACCAGCATTCATAGTAGGATAGGCTTCTGGGGTAACATATTCTGCAATAACACCATAAAATTGATTCAAGTTTGTGAAAAAATCAAAGACATTTAATGCTATCCATTCACCTATGTCAACATATTTTGGCAATTGGACGATTGTTTTAAAGGAACCTTTTACTAAAGCTGTTCTAACAAAAGGATCACTCAAGAACATAACCTTTTGAGTTTCCACATCTCCACTAGCAGGTGTGGCAGATGCCAGTTGTGTTTGAGATAAAGTATGCTGCTGTTGTTGCTGTTGTAATTGTTGTTGCTGTTGTAATTGTTGCTGTTGTAATTGTTGCTGTTGTTGTTGCTGTTGCTGTTGTTGTAGTTGTTGTTGCTGTAATTGTTGCTGTAATTGTTGCTGTTGTTGTTGCTGTTGAGACCTGTATGCCAGTGACTGTTGTGATAATGTACTAGGTTGTTGAGGTTGTCTTACAGGAGAATTAGGCCTACGTAGTGAATGTTTCGAAGTGCTACTATTAGGACTGGAATATAATGTGTTGACTGGTGTTGTTGGTGGATTTGTTAAAGGAATAGCAGGACTCTTTGCCTTTTTATTATTTCTACCGAAACCTCTAATTGTAAAAACGTTACATTGTCAAATATTTGACAATGTAATGATTCTTTGTTAGTAAAAATTGATTCATGTGATGTTATCATAATTTTACGATTTTAATACATACTTGAAATTGAAAAAGGACATGGCTGTTAGGGTGTTTGATTGAAATGTGTGGCACTGTACTATTAACTTAGATTGTATCTAAAAAGTAACTTAAAACAACAACTTGATTGTTATACCTGAAAATATACAATTTTAATACAATTTTTCAATATTTGATCTGGTCTTGAAGCTTACCGTGGTCGACGATACAACTTTAAAATATCAATTACAGTGCAAGAATGGAACAATACGATAAATTATAACTGCAATAAAATTGATATTATTATTATTATATTGTTATTAATATTATTATTTGAGAATTATACACCAAGAGAAACTAAAAATCTTTTCAAAAAAAGAAAACATTTTGATTAGAGAAAATAAAAACCGATTTAATTAGATAAAAATATTAACCTAAATGAATTTATTCTTCATCTTCTTCGTCATCTTCTGGAGTGACTTGGTAGAAGGCCAATCTGTATTGGTTAGTCTTGGTAGAGACGAATCTGATCCAGTCTCTCAATTGATTCTTCTTCAAGTACTTCTTAGTTAAGTACTTTAAGTACTTACCAGAGAACTTGGTGGTAGAAACAACAGTGACGGTGGTACCATCTTCTTGGACAGTGATGGCGTTACCTAAGTTACCAACGTTACCTTCAACCTTGATGTGGTCGATCAAGTACTTGGCGTAAGCAGCTGGGTCGAAAACACCGTTTTCAGTTGGGGAAGAAACATCGACAGTGAATGTTCTGGTGATCTTTTGCTTTCTAGAAGTCTGAATAAAAAAAACATATTAAACATGTATTTCTTGTTAGTAAGAGAATCTCAATTTATTTCCGTTACAATAATTTGCCTACTGCTATTAACAATCACTTCCATGAAAAGTTATTAACTTTAAAAGTGAATTTTTAAAAAACAGAATAGCACAATAATGATTGTACTCAATCAAGTTGTGTGAGGGACCATATAATTAAATGCTCCTCTTTAATCTCTATACCCTTTTCTCAAAGAGAATGATTGCCTAATAGTAGAAAGAAACTATTATGTAACTTTATTTAAATTATTTCAAATAATAAAATAATTCACAGTGGTGAACCCATCATTGCTCATCTAATCACATACGTTTGGAGCCATTGTTTCTGATATGATCTTATTTATTGGATACTGTTATGAGCTAAAAAGAACCACATGAACAACATACAACTAGCTAAACAACTTATACAAACTTCTAAGAGATCTAGTCCAGTTATATACTATTGCAACGAATATTGAAATTGTTCACAGAGAGCTCATCGTTTAATTTTCCAAAAATTGTTTGCGTCGGTTTGGAAAATTAATTATTTTCTGGTGTCAATTCGTGAGGGACGCAACTTTATTTTTGAATTATTTTTTGAAAAATTTAGTTGGTGCACGGAGTGATTAAAAGGGTGTGCGGATGCTAGCAGTCACTCGAAACCGCAATAGGGTTGAATTATAGTAGGGCTTATATGTAGGGTAATAGGGCATTTGTAAAAAATATCTGAAATTTCAATTTGAAATGGATATTTCCAAAGGTTATAGCTACAAAGATGATAGATAGTTGATAAGTATTGTTTGTTGTGTTGGGATGGTTGGATTTGTGATGACTCCAGAGTTTTCAGGCTTAGTGCAGTATAGAGAGTATTGTCCTTAAGTGGAGGCTAGCTATTTGGAGTTTGGAATTGTACTGAACAACTGCATTGAAACTGGATTTACGAGAAAATTCCAGTTTTTGAATAGACCATTTTATTAGTTTGTTTTGGGATATAATCGATACTATACTTATTTAGAGGGCTATGTCGGACTCAGAAGAGGATTTAGGTGGTGGTTTAAGAACTTTGAAGATTGGGAAGAGAGGAATACAAGTCTCCAAGGATGAAGATACTTCCAATTTTGCTGAAATTGAAGATGATTTGGCAAATCCAATAGGTTTAGGATTGACTGTGGACCATTCCATGGATGATAATAATTTATTAGAAGTAAAACAATCGCCAACGATTGACTCTAATGGGTTTCAAGATGATCGTGTTCTGGGCAACTTAAACGAAATTAGAGACTCAAGTGACAATAATATTATAATGACGCATCAATCGAACCAAGAATCTCAAATCAGTGTGAATTCCGATGTTCATGTGGATAATTCGGATTCAGATTCGGATTCGGATTCAGACGGCTGGCAAACAATGCCAGCTGTAGCTTCTTACAACGTTTATAATCAAAAAGGTGAATTAGAAGTTCAACCTTATCAAAACAATAATTTCACATCATCATCAAATAATTTATCAAATACACAAGTAAATGAAAATGATAAAAAGAAAACAGCTGCATTTAGTTATACCAAAGTGGGGGCAGAGGAGCAAGCTCAAAGAACATATCAAAGTAATAAAAAAACTGATTTTTTATTTGATCATAAAAGATTAATGAAAATTAACAATTCAAGATTATCAGTAGTTTCATCATCTCAATCTGATTTGGAAAATGAATTTTATGATGAGTATGAAGATGATATTGAACCAATGAATGATCTTAATGCAAGTAAACAACTTGCTTTAACGAGAACATTACTTGATGATAATGAAAAAATTGCATATGTCGGAGCCATTAACGTCATTACGAATAAAATGTGTGAAGATTTGGCCCGTCTTTCCCTATGTGTAGATATTAAATCTCATAAAAAATTAGCACGCAGAATTCAATATTCTCAAAGAGAAATTGCTGCATGGAAAACAGACATTCTGACTCGTTTGTATAAGCATCTGGATATCAATGCAGATGAAATTCTAATGGTAGAAAAATTAGCTTTACACGGTATAGAATTGGAAGATCTATGCAAATGTTTAAAAACTACACAAAATATTGAAAATCCTTTCGAACATGAAATAAGTGATAGTGATGATGAAAAGGAAGACACTGAAGGAATTAAGATTGAAGAACATTCAGATATTAAAAATGATTCCAGAGAAAATACTGTTGAACAAAATACAGAAGAAGATGATGATTCAAATAAAAGTATGGCTGCAGATCCAAACGATGTAACATTAATAGATCCAATCGAATCTCATAGCATAATGGAAAGAAAATTTTCTCAATCATCCAACACAGCTCCTAATAAGATTCTGGATCCGGAAAATATAAAGGATCAGGAAAGATTAGAAGTTGATGTAGCTTGGACAATCATTTGTGATTTGTTTTTATTATTTCTTCAAAATTCAACTTATGATTCACGTTCCAGAACCTTATTAATTCAATTTGCTGAGGTTTTGAATATTACAAAAATGGAGATTAATGAATTCGAAAAACGTGTAACTGATTCTCTAGATTTAGAACAATCTACTGAAGACCAAGTTTGGAATGAATCACAACACATGTCAAGAAGACGTAAGAAGAATAAAAAGAAGAAGATGGCATACGTTGGTTTAGCTATGGTTGGTGGTTCATTAGTTTTAGGTTTAAGTGGTGGTTTATTAGCTCCTGTTATTGGTGCCGGTATTGCAGCAGGACTGTCAACCATCGGTGTAACAGGTGCTGCTGGGTTTTTAACAGGTGTCGGTGGTACTGCCACAGTAGCTGCAACAACTACAGCTTGGGGTGCCAAGATTGGTGCCCAAGGTATGTCTAAAAGAATGGGTAGTGTAAGAACTTTTGAATTCCGTCCTTTGCATAACAATCGTCGTCTAAATTTAATGATAAGTGTATCTGGCTGGATGATTGGTAATGAAGATGATGTCAGATTACCATTTTCAACTGTAGATCCTATTGAAGGCGATTTATTTTCTTTACTTTGGGAACCTGATATGTTAAAATCGACCGGTCAAACAATTGGTATCGTTGCAAGTGAAGTTTTTACCCAAACAGTTCAACAAGTTTTAGGTGCTACTATCCTGACAGCATTTATGGCATCAATTCAATGGCCTATGGCTTTGTCCAAATTAGGTTATATTATCGATAATCCTTGGAATGTTTCTCTAGATAGAGCATGGTCTGCTGGGTTGATTCTAGCAGATACATTAATTTCAAGAAACTTAGGTCAACGTCCGGTGACACTTGTAGGTTTCTCATTAGGTTCAAGAGTGATTTTTTCCTGCTTAATTGAATTAAGTAAGAGAAAGGCTATGGGTTTGGTAGAAAATGTTTTTATTTTTGGTACTCCAACTGTTAGAAACAAAGAACAGTTAGTAATGGCTCGTTCAGTAGTTAGCGGTAGATTTGTTAACGGTTATTCTGATAAGGATTGGGTTCTTGCATATTTATTCCGTGCTACTTCGGGTGGTTTCAGTGCTGTCATGGGTATTTCACCAATTCCAGATATTGAAGGAATTGAAAATTTCAATTGTACAGATATAGTTGATGGTCACATGAATTATCGTAAGAATATGCCAATTTTACTTAAGAAAATGGGTGTTGCTGTTACTAGTGAAGAATTTGTTGAAATTGAGGAAACTATAGATCCTGAAGAAGTAAGGAGACAAAGACAATTAGTTCATGATGTAGATGCTGCTCAAAAGAAGTTAGCACAAAAGAAAAGTAATTCTTGGGTTCCTCATTGGATGAAGCCTAAGAAATCAAAATGGCAAGATATGCTTGAAGATTCTGTTGAAGATAGTAATAAGCACTCTTCATCATGTGAGTCAATATCTTCATCTCGAAAGAAAACTTCTGGATTAGTTGATCACAGCGCTTTGATAAAGGAATTAGCTAATATCAAAACTGCTATGCAAGAAGAGGATAAGAAAAATGGTGTAGATCCAGCGACAAAAAAAGTTATAGATCTAATGGAATTGACTAAGCCAGAACTTCAGGTCTACTTAAAACCCCCATCAAGTCCTAACAATTTTTCGTTATTAAGTGCAGGTCGTCCTATTCTTCCAAAAGATGACGAATTAGAAAATAATGGTAGACACATATCATACACATTCCCTGATGATATTTAAATGCATTTCAAATCAAGTAAACAATAATACTTTTTAATAATATTATAATATATTTTCATAATTTATTGAAGTTAATACATCTTATATAAAATAGAGATACAAAAATATAAGAGATTTATTCATGAACGTAATTACTATATCTAACCTTATTTACTTTACAAAAAGACTTCAGAGTTCAATTCTACATAAGCAGCAGCGTATGGCAAGTCAAAGTTGTTCATAACTTCTGGATGTAAAACACCTAATTGACCAATCTTTTGAACTTCTTCACCTTCTTTAGCTCTGAACATGACACTAGCACCTCTACCTTCGAAGAAAGTGGTTAAAGAATCATCTTGTTCGATCCAGAAACCTCTACCGCTAGAACTAGCACCGTAGTCAGCCAACCATTGTGTGTTGAAGGTTTGCATAATCTTACCTAATAAACCTTGGATTAATTCGAAACCAGAAGTTTTACCAGTATAGATAGCACCCCAATGACGTTCATTATAAGCTTTTCTTTCTAAAGCATCATTCTTGAAAACAACATCACCAGATTCGAAAACCTTGATAGGTAGAGAATGCTTTCTATTTTCTCTAACAGTCTTTAAGATACCTGGTAGTAAGGAAGTTCTAACAACTTGATATTCAGCAGTTTTTGGGTTAGCTAATTTAACAGCTTTAGTACCATCATCCTCTACTCTTAAGAATTTGAAATTTTCATCATGAGAACATAGAGTTAATGGTAAGACTTCCAACCAAGAAGCTTGAGCAGAAGCAACTCTGAAAATATCAGAAACCTTATTTATTGGTAAAGGAGTAGAGATGAAGTTAGCATTGGACAATTTTTCACCCTTTGGTAAATTGTTGTAACCGTAACCAACAGCAGCATCTTCCATGATATCACATGGGTGTAAGACATCTGGTCTTGTAATTGGAATAGCAACATGTAAGATATCTTTATCTTCAGTAGAAGCAGTACCGTACAAAGACATTTTCTTTAAACAAGCAATAATTTCTTCTGGCTTTTGTTCTAAACCTAAACAGGAGTTAATGTATTTGACGGAGACATCCATATTTCTTTCTTCAATATCAGGACATAAACGAGATTCGTTGTTATGTTCAGAAACAATTTCAACAGGTTCAATAGTAAATTCTTCATCACAGTAACGAGAGAATAAAGCAACTAAAATATTAATGACAATTTCAGCCTTTGTTTTATCAGTGGCGGTAATATCAATGAAGATGTTACGGGTGTTGATAGAAATCTTGGAGTGTTCAGAGTTAATCAATGGTGGTAAAGAACAAACGGTATCGTTGTTATCCATGATGACTGGGAAGACTGGAGAATCTTGAATGATGTGAGTGAAACGTCCCAAATTGTTTTTTTGTTCTGGTTGGTTGTAAAATTCAATTAATTCTTCACCGTTGAATTCTTTAGTTTGATTCAATGGAATGAATTTAATATCCTTTGGTGGTAAAGCACGGTAATGGAATGGACCTTCAATAGTATCCAAATCATGAGTACCCATAGCAACTAAAGTTCTGTTTCTACACAAGTTGGAATGTAATTTATCTTGTAAAGAAATGAAAGAAGCATATGATTTCTCAGTAAACTTGATGTTTCTTAAGACAGCAGAAGCAGCAAATGGTCTGATTTGTTCAGTGGACTTATCAACAATCAACTTAGTAGTAGCTGGTAATAACTTGTACTTTGGTGGTTCAGATCTGCCCAAGTATTCGTTCAAAGATTGAGCAATACCTTCAATACATAATAAATCATAACGATTAGCACCAGTTTCAATCTTTAATTCAGGTTCTTCATTATTCTTTAAAGCTTCTTCAGTGGTGTCTTCATCCAATTCAACACCGAATTCAAAACATAATTCATCGAATTCAGCATTGGTATAGTTCTTACCCAAAAGGTCGAACAATTGTTGCTTATTAACAGAAATAGTAGGCATTAGGTCTTGTAATACTTTCAACTAACCTTAGTAAATGTCAAAAATATGAAATCCAATTAAAAGCAAAAAAATCCTTTTAAAATTAAATATTTTATAGAGATTGGAATATATAAATTGCCAATTTAGAATAATTAAATATACGATTGATATCAAAGTAATTGCAATACCAATTGTTACTCACACAATCAACTTCTCATCGATGGTTTAAAGTCAATATTTGATCATAATTTGGCATGTTGCTAGATTTTGAAAAATTTTCAGGTACGTATAGAGTGATCTGCATGTTGAAAGAGAGCACGCTATATTCACGTGACTGTCAAGAACTATAATGTATTTGAACCAATACGACCTTTGTATTCCTGGCTAGATACAGTAATGATAAACAGAGTTGATATAAATGAAGTATGACTTTATTTGATCCGTACTTTAAAACCCATCCGTGTCACTCATTATGGATTCTTCCTCTCTTACAGATTTTTGAAGTGCATACTTGGATATTAATTTCTTTAAAGTTTGCAATGACACTGGTTTCTCAAATACATCATCGAATATATCAGTATTGGATGCCTCGTGGTAGTAACTTGTAGTGGCAATAATTGGTGTTGTAGAGTTTATACCGTTCGTGTGCTTTACTAGTTTAGCGATGTCAACTGCACCAAGTTTTGGTAATTTTAAAGCTGTAATAATTAAATCAAATTTGATACCACTAGTGGCTCTACTGACTAGTTCATCACCTGCACCTACCCCAACTACTGTACATCCTATACTCTCCAAATCTTTTGTGGTGCAATATCTATGGATTGGGATAGGTTCACAGTATAAAATATCTAAATGGAATTTTACTTCCTCTGCACCTGACGAATTCTTTCTTGCACTACGTCTCCTATTTCTTACAGATTGAATTTTGGATATAGCTACTAATCTTTCAGAATCTTCCATTGAAAGCTCACTTGACGTTGTCTTTTGGGATACAGTTTTAGATAATCTTCTTGTTCTCATATTGAATGGCGTATTTGAATTTGAATTTGAATTTGAATTTGTGGTACCAGTTATTAATGGCGACCCAGGTTGTTTCGACTTAATTATTGGCGAATCTTCAATATTTTGTGGGTTTGTCAAATTGAAAGGACTATTAGAAAAATCATTGCCAATACTATCTTTTCTTTGAATATATTCATGATATATACTTGAATTTCTATCGGGAGAATTTGATTTCAAGCTACCATTATCTGATGCAATTGAAGATTTATGTTTATGTCCACTAGCTGGTGAACTTACACCTGATGTTCTACCAACTCTTAATTTTGAAATAGAACCTTCTGAAGAAGAACTAGGTACGGAAGCAGATGATGTTCTTCTGTGAGAGGTCTGATGTTCAGATAAATGTTCGTTCTTCAATCTATTGATTGCATCCTTATTAGCTTTATCTAATGCTGATAAATTACGATAATTAAAAGAACCAAACTCTGTTTGAGTTCCATTCAATTTACTAAATCTTCTTTCTCTCATATGTGGAGGAATAGCAGAAGGTGGATATTTCAGTGTCGGTGAACTGTGTCCACTATTTTTTTGAAGATCTGATTCCAAAACTGAAGAGATACTTAAATTGTTCAAATTTGAGCTATTATTAATTGGCGATGATGCAACACTTATATTTGTATTGTCAATTCTATTCATTAATTCATCATTAGATAATGGTTTTGATAAACTAACTGTATCATATATATTAGATGACTCAATATCAATTCGTTCTTCTGTATCTTCTCCTAAATCTTCAAGGACAGCACCTCTCAATTCGAAGTAATCTGTGTTTTCTGGATCTTCAACTGCAGGGACAAAAGAAGCCTCTTCATCATATACATGTTCCCAGTCAACACCTTTAAAATAAGGATGGTCCTTAATTTCTTGAGTACCGTTAGAACCCAATCTTTCAGACGGAGATAAAACTAATAATTTAGATATTAAATCTTTAGCCTCTGAACTAATATATTCTCTTTCCTCTTTTAAAGATGAAAATCCAGGCCAATCAATATTACCAGATATAATGTTTTGAAATACAAGATCGACTGTATTTGCATGGAATGGGGGATAACCAAAATATAATTCAAATAATATACATCCAACAGACCACCAATCACATTGATTATCTTCACCAGTACCTTGGATTGTCTCTGGAGCTAAATAATCTGGAGTTCCAAAAAACTTCTTATTTTGCTTTGAATCATTTGGATGAAACAAGGCATAATCTGTTAATGAGTTAATATCAATAGATTCTGATAAAGTGGAACTGGCTCTTGTTCTATTAAAATTATGAACAGAAGTTGAAGGGGTATCAACTCTATTAATTTCTGATATTGATAGTGAACTTGATGAATTTACTCTATGAATCATAGGTTCTAAATTAGATATCGCACTGGTATTTGAATCTCTTCTTTCTCTATCACGAGAAATACCTTCTATTATTAAATTAGTTGTATTAATATCATCATCATTGTGAACAGGTGATGAATTGGAAAAAGAATTTGAATTACTATGAGTGCTTGAAAAGCTTAGTTGTTTTGCTCTACTTGGTACATTTTGATGACGGTGTACTAAACCGGCTCTCGACAATCCAAAATCAGTTAATTTCAAATGACCATCTTTATCAATTAATAAATTTTCAGGCTTTATATCATGATGAATTATACCATTTTTATGCATATCATCAACACCAATTACAACTTCGCTAATATATTGTTTAGCCCATGTATCTGGTAAATATCCCATCATTTTAATAATGGTGGCTAAATCACCACCCGGTAAATATTCCATCACTAAAAATAAATTATCTTTATTTTGGAAAGATTCATACAAACGAGCCACATAAGGTTTTTCACTTTGTACCATCATAATGGCACGTTCAGATTTTACATTAGTAACTTGATTCTTGGCAATCATATCAGATTTCCTTAATACTTTAATTGCAACATAATCACCTGTCAATTTTTTACGAGCCAAATAAACACTACCATAAGCACCTTTACTGATTGGTTTAATTATATTATAATCTTTAATATTTGGATTTGGACTTTTAATTTGATTGGTTGGTAATAATAATGGTGATAATGGTTGTTTTAATAAGTTATTAAAATTTGGATGTTGTTCAGGTGTTAAAAATTCACGAGCTACAGAAAATGGTGAATTAATTGGTGAATTTGTCATATCATGATTTAACTTTGAAGTTGTATTTGATAAATTATGTTGATTCAGATTAATTACATTTGGTGTTGTTGATGACGATGACGATGAATTTAGAAGTGGTGATCCTTTACGTGGAGTCAACATAATAGTTGATTTCATCTTTGGCAGATTCAATGAATGATTTGAATGATTATTAGAATACCTTGGAGATTGTGATCTAGTTGGAGGAATATGCAAACTTATGTTTGAATCAGATTTATTTTTCATTGGAATATCTGAATTATTTGTTCTATGACTTAAATCTTGCTCTGATAAAAAGTTATCAATCGATATATTATTATGATGATAATCAATTTTTTGTTTTGGTGTAATTGATCTCGATACAGAGGCACCAGCTGAAGATGACCATTGAGACATACTATTATTATGATGATAATTGTGGTGATCAATTGCTTGATTATCCCTACTATCCGGCATTTTATCAGCATCAGTATATGCTTTTGTAAATATACTTGAAGTGTGTGGTCTCTGAGGTTGAGGTGAAGAATATGTTTGTTCCATTGGAGTTGATGCAGGAATATTATCCATTATTGATGATTGATTTAATAAAGGTACTAAATTCGAATCATTAACTGTTTTTTCGGTATTGGTATCATCATCATTATCATCATCTATTATATTTGCACTTGATGAATGTGCTAAGAATATTTTATTATTACTAATTTGTTCATTAATCAATTGAAAAACGTAATTGTTTACCTCATTTTTAATTTTAAATGAAAAAGTCATTGCGTTATCTAATCTCAATACTGCATCCACTTTATCTCTTGTTAGCTTTAAAGTATCTTCAATGAATATTTGTGTACCTTCATTATTAATATCAGTTAGGGGAATATCCCAATTATTTACAGAATTGATATTTGAAGATGTTTTTGGTGAAAATTCATATTTATTATTTGGTTGATTTTCAAATGATTTAATTGAAGAAGCAATTTGACTTGGATTTATATCTATTGCTAATTCACATAATTCTGATAAATTTTGTAAAGTTAAATTATTAAGTTTAATTTTCAAATTTTTATAATCAATTTCATAAATATCATCATTATTTTTAATAAAATCCAGTGGTATCGATTCAATAAATTTTTGATGTTCTATTAAATTATCATGCAGTATTTGAATTATTGATTGAATTCTGTGTTCACAAACGCAACTTTTTGAATGACTCTCTAACCACCAATCAGGGAAAAAATGTTCACACACCCTACATAATTCTAAATTGGGATCAGGTAAATTTAATTCATCTGTAATCAATTCATTTTCCAAATAGTTTAAATATTCCATAAATATGAAACTACCAAACCCTAAAATTTTAATAAATTCTTCTGGTAATTTTGATGATAATGACATTGAATCATCTTGCATTGATACGTCATAAGGTTTAATAATCCACATGGAATGTGTTGGTTTGTTAGTCACTGTATCATGCAACAATATCCCACATGCTTCTAAAGTCAATGGTATCCCATTTTTATCCAATATATCGAATGTTATCGTGTATGAAATATCATCATTTATTGACCACATTAAAGTGACTTCATTAAAGACATTTTTATCCTTTTCTGATCCCACTATGATATCAGCAATTGGGGAATGCAATTCAGGTAACGGTATACCTATAATATCTTCCCAAACAGGAGATATATATTTAATCGTACCATCTAATTCCAATTCCATAATCATTGATGGATTTGAATCAGTAGCTAAATTCAAATATTTTTCATAATTTATCGAGGAGGAAGAATCAGAATCATTAGATTGCGAATAGTGCACCATGGTTAACCCTTGGATTCAATCCGATTCGATGGAAGACTCAATCAACCGTTGTAAACCTTTCTAATTTACACTATATTATACATTTTATTCAACTTGAAAAACTATTTCAATATTGAAATATTTAACGTGCCGCAAAAATTGAAATATTTGAATTTTAAAGCTATTAAACTGAAACTTTACAGGCTATTTGCCAAGCAGACCCAACTAATGCTGAGAGGACTGGCCACATTACGTCGTCTATCTAGCAACCCATATTTGAAGAAACCCAGAAGGATGGAAGTCGTGGACCCTATTGTGTGGATTGATTGTGAGATGACTGGCCTTGATCATACCAAAGATCATATCATTGAAATATGTTGTATTGTCACCGATGGACAATTGAACGTTGTGAAAGATCCATTGACTCAATTGGACAATTGTTACGAGAATGTTATCCATTACGATTCGCAAGTGATGAATAACATGAACGAATGGTGTATCGATCAACACGGTAAGAGTGGCTTGACTGCCAAAGTGTTAGCCAGTAAGAACAAATTAAGTACAGTACAAGAAGAGTTAATGAGTTTCTTGAAAAAATATATCCCCAAGAGTAACGTTGGTGTATTAGCAGGTAATTCAGTTCATGTAGATAGATTGTTTTTATTAAATGAATTCCCACAACTAACTGATCATTTATTTTACAGAATAATCGACGTCTCCACCATAATGGAAGTCTGCAAGAGACACAACCCACAACTACACTTGCAACTACCTAAAAAAGAGACTCAACATACTGCTAAGTCTGATATATTAGAAAGTATTCAGCAATTGAAATGGTATCAAGATAATTATCTAAGGTCACCCGGCCCAGCCAACGTGCAAGAAGATACCAACACCACTCCCACTAAGAAACGCAAGCACAACTAGTTCATCACTACATAGTTTTCTGTATCCCAATAGTAAATATCCGGTAAAAAAATCATATTTCTATAGATTCCCGAAACTGGCTCCGAAAAAAAAAGCTTAGATTTGCAAAAGGCCAGCCGAAATAATTATATATTATCTTAAAAGTCCAGAAACGTGCAAAAGACCTTCTAGACTTACAGGCAAAATTAAGGGCCATCCTTAAATTTCAGAGGACGGGCCTCGATTCAATTTCTTGCTGAATGAGAAAAAAAAAGACCCAGCAACAATTGTTCTGGAATATTGTCTCGATAACAGAACGCCGTGGGGCTCAAGATTAGGGTTCCATTTCTCTTTTGGAAAAGGAAAACATGGGTGTTGTGCGGCCGAGTCTCGGTCGTTCCCCTTTTGGGCAAGAAAAATAATAATTCTTATTGCCCTGCTATCCCTTAGATTGCTTATCTACGAATTTTAGAAGCAAAGACTAGTTCTCTATGCCCTGTGCGCACAAACGTCACTCTTTATCACTGAGATAGATATTTCCACGCAGAAACAACAGCAAGAAGAATTTTTTTTTTTTGCTTTTTTTTTTTTATTTTCATGTAGTTAGTTCTCTTTCGAATTTTGTTAAAAATAACATGTGGCTCAGAGCTGCGCGCAGTGACCCTTACGGGTTCCATGTCCATCCCATGCGTGCCATTCTGAGAAATGTTTATTTTGAGAAATTAAAATTCACCGAAATATGAAAAAAAAATTAAATTAGTTTTTGTCACTACATGTTTGCCTGTGTGCAGAAGCCGCGTGCGGGACTCTTTCTTTGGAACTTCTTATGCTGAGTGTTTGCTGCAAAGAATTCCCTTATCTCCGTGCACACAATTCACTGGTGTGTAAACAACTAGCTAATAAATCTCCGCAAAACTTGATTTCAAATTTCCGTTCAAATGACCGTTATTCGTTCTCCATAAATAGACTGGAAATTGTACGGCATGTGTTGTGGCAAGTGCTAGACACCCTCGCATCGCGCACCCAGATCCAGATCTGGTATTCTGTGAAAGCAAGAATTTTCATCTTGAAAATGTTTGTCTCTAGACAAATACTGCAATGTTCCGTGGTGACATGCATATTGGTACATATTTCCATGCATAAGCAATGATATTTGCAAAGATATATCGATATATCGAATCTTGCTTGCAGTGATATATATATATATATATAGATGAATATATTTTAAAAACTTTTCAGAAAGATAACTTATATCTTCTATTTTTTTTCTCATTTATGTGTTTATTTTGTTTTTCTTTTGTTTTAAAAACAGTGAGAATTTTATAGTTATCCAATACCTGGTGTATAGTTTATCTCTTTTCCACGAAAACACTCTCCTGTTGGTTCACACTAACACCTTTCCACTCCCCCAATCCCACGTTACGAATTAACTCATTCTATTCCATTCTAATTAATGATGAATACTAGTGTTAATGATATTCCTACCGATTTCAAGTCTACTTTGCCTCCTCGTAAAAGAGCAAGAACTAAAGAAGAGAAAGAACAAAGAAGAATTGAAAGAATCTTGAGAAATAGAAAAGCTGCTCATCAAAGTAGGGAGAAGAAAAGATTACATTTACAATTTTTAGAACAAAAATGTAATGTTTTAGAAAAAATTTTGTCCAAGATTGATAATTTAGATACTTTTTTAATTAATGATCAATCATTATTAAAAGAGTACAAATATTTAAAGCAACAAAATTTTGAATCAAGTAATTCATCACCTTGTAATTTAAACAATGAATTGACATTAAATTCAAATGATGATAATTTAGTTGACACTTCCTCTGTAGAAGAAAAGCAAGGAAATATTTCTCCTCCTTCAACAGTCATGTCACCATTAAGCTCTGCTGGTGATAATGATGTTATTGTTAAAAATGAAAATGATCAATTATTACAAACTTCATTAAATTTTAGTACTGAAAATTTGAACGTTTTAAATCCAAAGAGTTTAATTAATTGGGATTTACAATTGACTAAAGATTCAAACAATTTAATGAGTTTTGTTGATGATACTGATGATTTAATCTTATCAGTTGATGATGCGTTGCCATTAATCAAACAAGAGTTTAAGAATGAAGATGAAGATGATTTCATTTACGTTGAAGAATTTAACAGAACTGAAAACCCTAGATCTTTCTTAAACATGAATGAAGATTTACAAGATATCGAAGATTGGCGTAGCACTCCTGTCCTATTCATGCCAGTTGTTTAAGGTTCAAGATTCCCACTTGCTGCTAAATTCACAAAAAAAAACCAATAAAATCCACTGGGACTCTCTTGATAATTAAGAGCAAGTTCAATTAAGTTTTTGTCAATACAAGTTTATATATTAACTCACCCAAAGATAATGTGACTGTTTTAAACCGTCTGGAACGGGGTCTTAACTTCACATTTCACACATAATACTTAAAAAGATTCTTATATACACTACTTGATATAATCTATATTGGCTATCCAATTATCATGTGTACATTAAATAGTTTATTTAGTTTTAAAATATTTAATATGACTGTTTTAGCTTCAAGCTTAATGATTCAATTACTCCGAAGTTAAAGGTCATCACTTTTTAAAGATTAATGACACTTGATGTTTGATGATTGACTCTATAGAAACAGTATAAAAAGGGCACCAATAACTTTCTTTGAATCTTGTATAATGGTATCTTGGTTCTTGTTCTTAGCTTTGCAAATAAAACCAAGCTATTTTATCATGAGTACTATTCTTATTCCTGGTCCAATAGAATTAAGCGATAACGTTAAAAGATCATTCACCAATCCAGTATTAGCACCTGCTGATCCTGAATTTATCTCCATTTTTCAAAGAGTGCTACAAAACACTAGGAAATTGTTTGATTCAAGTTCAAAGGGTTCACAACCTTTGATTTTAGCTGGTTCTGGGTCCTTAGGTTGGGATATTGTTGGCTCCAATACCATCGATGTGGGGGACCATGTCCTAGTAATATCAACTGGGTTCTTCTCTCATTCTTTTAGAGATTGTTTGGAGATGTACGGAGCAGAAGTTAAAGAACTGGTTGCCCCTGTGGGTAATATTGTACCTTTACAAGATATTGAACAAGAACTATTATCTGGTTTATATAAAATGATTTGTATTACTCATGTTGATACATCTACTGCTGTTTTAAACGATGTAGAAGGTATATCTAAATTAGTACACTGTTGTTCTCCTGATACATTAGTTGTTGTTGATGGTGTTTGTTCTGTAGGCTGTGAAGAATTAAAATTCGATGATTGGGGGATCGATTTTTGCCTTTCTGCTTCTCAAAAGGCAATTGGTGCTCCACCTGGGTTAAGTATATCTATGGCAAGTGAAAGATTTATTAAATGTGCAGAGAATCATAAGGATACTGTATATTTTACATCTTTAAAGAGATGGGTGCCTATAATGAAATCTTACGAATTAGGTAATAGTGGATATTTTGCTACATTACCAGTTCAACAAATTAGTATTCTTGACGTTGCATTGCAAGATATCGTAAACTATCCAAAAGGGGTCCAAGGAAGAATTGAGGCAACTAAACATACTAGTGAAGAATTTAAATCGAAATTAAAACATGAGTTAGGTTTAAAACTTGTATCAGTAGAAGATAAATATTCTGCTCATGGTGTTACTGCAGTGTACATAGATAATCCAAAAAACACTATAGCATTCTGTAAGAAAAACGGTGTTATTATAACAAGTGGAATTCATAGAGATATTGCTACTAAATGTATTCGTGTTGGTCATATGGGTGTCTCTGCGTGTGATCCAAATTTAAACCATGTCCCTAGATGTTTCCAACTAATAAAGGAAAGTCTACAATAAAAAATATGAAAGAACAACATCCACTAAGAGAATATCTACATGGATTCTTAGTGGACTGGTGCAACCAATTATCAAACAATCATCATAGCTATTGGATAATTGTCTTATCAGTATTTTCTCAAAATTTTTCAACCATAGTTTAGAGCACCCCGTTGTACCTTTAAAATTTAAGTGAAATATTTCAAATTTTAAGCTATATATATTCTTTATAACTATCTACATTAAACTGTTTAAATTTGTTGTTATCTCACAGAACAAGCATTCCAGTTGATTCTACTTCTAAGACATTTAGACGAATACTATTATTAACTATGCCTTACGCTTTATCTGAAACCCATAAGCACTTAATCCATGCTCATTTGAGTGAAACTGATCCTGAAGTAGAATCCATCATTAAGGATGAAATTGACAGACAACAACATTTTATTGATTTGATTGCTTCTGAGAATTTTACCTCTACCTCTGTTTTTGATGCCTTGGGGACTCCATTGTCTAACAAGTACTCTGAAGGTTATCCAGGGGCTCGTTATTATGGTGGTAACGAACATATCGATCGTATCGAATTGTTATGTCAAAAGAGAGCTTTAGAAGCATTCCATGTCACTCCAGAAAACTGGGGTGTTAATGTTCAATCATTATCTGGTTCTCCAGCCAATTTGGAAGTTTATCAAGCTTTGATGAAACCTCATGATAGATTGATGGGTTTATATTTACCAGATGGTGGTCATTTATCTCATGGTTATGCCACTGAAAATAGATCAATCTCTGCTGTTTCCACTTACTTCGAATCTTTCCCATACAGAGTCAATCCAGAAACTGGTATCATTGATTATGATACTTTAGAAAAAAATGCTATTTTATATAGACCAAAAGTTTTAGTTGCTGGTACTTCTGCTTATTGTCGTTTGATTGATTACAAGAGAATGAGAGAAATTGCTGATAAATGTGGTGCTTACTTAATGGTTGATATGGCTCATATTTCAGGTTTAGTTGCTGCTGGTGTTATTCCATCACCATTCGAATACGCTGATGTTGTTACTACTACTACTACTCATAAATCTTTAAGAGGTCCTCGTGGTGCTATGATTTTCTTTAGAAGAGGTGTCAGAAATGTTAACCCAAAGACTGGTAAAGAAGTGTTATACGATTTAGAAAACCCAATTAACTTTTCTGTTTTCCCAGGTCACCAAGGTGGTCCACATAATCATACTATCGCTGCTTTAGCTACAGCTTTAAAGCAAGCTGCTTCTCCAGAATTTAAGGAGTACCAACTTCAAGTTTTGAAGAATGCCAAGGTTTTAGAAGAAGAATTTAAGAGATTAAACTACAGACTAGTTTCTAACGGTACTGATTCTCATATGGTTTTAGTGTCATTAAGAGAAAAAGGTGTTGATGGTGCTCGTGTTGAGTATGTTTGTGAAAGAATCAACATTGCTTTAAACAAAAACTCTATTCCAGGTGATAAATCTGCTTTAGTCCCAGGTGGTGTTCGTATTGGTTCTCCAGCTATGACTACTAGAGGTATGGGTGAAGAAGACTTTAGAAGAATTGCTAATTACATTGATAAAACCGTTAACTTTGCTAACACAATCCAACAATCATTACCAAAGGAAGCTAATAAGTTGAAAGATTTCAAAGCTAAGGTCAATGAAAATGTCAGTGAATTAGCTCAATTAAAACAAGAAATTTATGAATGGGCTGGTGAATATCCTTTACCTGTGTAGTTTGATTGATTTTGCTTTCAAATAATGGTCGTAAAATTTTATAATATATATTTACTATAAATAAAAATGCTTTTTATTATATATAGTATCTAAGCCTTCAATGTTTTAGATTTCTTAATCAAATGCCCACCTGTAGTAAAAATATAATCATCCAAGTTGTAAGCTTTAAAATCACTGAATAACAAATAATAGTACTTCAATGTCTGAGAGTACCATTTACTTGGAATAGTTTCTTTCATATCATCATTATTAATTTCTTTAATTTCCCAAATACCTTTAGCTCTTAAGTTAACTCTTTCTATTGAGGCAATGGTGGTTCTGTATAAAATCTCACCCATTTCTCTCCATTTTGGGTCACCTGTTATTCTATACATGTAGAAAATAGATTCAATAGTATTTGGAGCCATTACAGCAGACTTTTCCATTTTATTGATCCATAAAGGTCTATCTTGATTATTTTTCCATTTCATGGTTTTCTCATCAACATCATTTGCATTAAAATTTATGAAACTCTTATCCTTATCTTTTGTAAACATCAATATTCTTTGAAGCTTATGGGCATCTGGATCATTGGCCAAATCTTTTTTCCCACCACGATTAGTAACAACGATTTCATTGGATTGAGAATGCAAGTTATCTTCTGTTGATGGTAAGTATTCACCATTAATAATCTGATCTACCTTCACTTGCGCATCAAACATGCATGTATCATCAGCACATGAATCAAAATATATATGTTCTGGCATTATACCTTCAAAATGGTTTGATAACAAAAAGCAACTTTCAGTTAATTCAGATGCAAAGTCAATATAGTCTGTAATGTTGAATAATTTTGAGCCTAATGCTAAAGTTGAAGGTAAAGAACATGAACTATGATACATATCTTGATATCTTCTCATCTCTACTTTCAATTCATTTGTAGAGGGTGAAAATGCAGTACGTGTTTGTAGAGAAGATATTAATTTAAGTTTTTGATCTAGCGGTGTTTTTGGAGTAAAAGTCATTAATTCTTTAACATGATCCATTGCAGATTGGAAATATAATTTAGAAGTTCTTATATTGGTTTGTTTTTTCATTGATGGAAGAGTTGATTTATCATCTTTTGAGCTATCTGTTTTTGAACTATCAGTGTCAGTATCAGTATCAGTATCCTTTAATTCCTTTTCAGCGGTTTCAGATTTTAAATAACTATCTGGAATCTTCAAGATATCATGATTATCTAACAAATGTAAAATCTTGGCTAAATTCCCATAAATTGATTGAGAATTTTCATTCATTACAAATAATTGTTTTTTATTTTCTCTGTTATCTGGTGATTTTTTCAACGAACCATCTTGTTGACAGTAGACAATTTGAAAGTTTTCATCAATTGTTTTCATTACCTTTGATTTACGAACATGATCACCTTTGGAAACTTCTTCCTTTGTTAACAGTTCACAACCAGAAGCATCAATATGTTCAGGGAACATATGATCCAAGGCAAATTCATCATTAGAATTTGCAAAAGTATCATATATTCTATACACAGCATCGAAGTATTTATTGTTTTTAGTTAATTGTGATAATTTTGTCAATTCAATAGCCATTTTACTGATAGAACCAGAGTCGGAATATTGATATGGGAATCTGTTAGGATATTGAGTTTGCCATGGATACATTATGATTGGGATTCTGTTTGGCGTGTCAAACGATCTCATTATAAAATCAGCAAGTGTCTTAGCTTGTGTCAATAAAATTTCTTCTTTAGATAGTTCAAATGCTGATAATAACCCACCTAAAGCTCTTGTAGTTAAATCAGGAATATCTACCACTGCAATTGAAGGTGGAGGTATATGGAAATCTACTCCTGTTATTATTTCAAGAGCTTCATCAAATAAAGTGAATTCATCCATGATGAACATGGAATCCATGGCATCAATTAGTGCAATTGGCCATTTTGTAGCCAATTCATTTTTAGTTTTTTCAAACAATTGACTATCTTTTATTGATTTAATTAATGTTTGTCGTATATCATTCAAGATATCATTTTTTTGAACATTTTCACCATTGTACTGTTTCTGTATATTAATAACTTTCTTCTTTTCATCTGTGGTTAATGGTGCAGGTAAAGACATTTCAAATAAAACTGGATAATTTTCCTTATGAGTCAATAAAGAATGCCTCCATGTAGCCTCTTCAGAGACAGAATTTCTAATAAACTCCTCTTTAGATGGCTCAGATATCAACAGGGGGAAGAACTTATTCTTTACTCTAAGCACAGTAGGGTCAGATAGATCTTGTCCTGTGGTCGATGTAATACTTTTACCCTTCGAATCCAGGTACGGATCTTGACCCATAGCATTTGTGTTCTCTACCCCATTCTTGTAATTGTTGTTATTGATGGAGGGCATGTATTCATTTTCAGCAAACGAATTAAGCTTATCTATCTCATTTCGAAAGGTATAGTAGAATAGAAGAACGATAGTAATGCATAATGGAAGTAAAGCTCGTAGTCTTCGTATAACAGACAAGATAAACTTGTCGAGAAGCATTTTCAAAGCTGGAAAAAAAGTGAATCTGGTACTTATATAATTCAACTATAATAGGCCTACTGCTATGGCCTTCACTTAACAGTCAAAATACCCTTTTCAACAGCTGTTTTATACCTCACAAACACGCCAACTCATCTCTTTTATTATATGATGTGTTTTTCCAATATCTTTCCGATATGGTAAATTTAACAAATGAGCTTTGGGAAATTGGTACAAAAGGTTTTACTTGTTGATGTGATTAGGTTAGATTAGTGTGTTATTCAGAGGCTCAGACAAGGAGTTTAGCGATGAGTGGCAGTGAGGAAGGTGATATATCTGTTTCTCGTAAGAGATCTCTTGCGTTGACCCCAGTCTCGAAGAAGAAAGAGAGCTTGATACGCCAAACTGGTGCAGTTACAAGTAACAATGGTTTTGCCAAGAAGAGGACTTTGAAATCGACAGGTTCTCCTACACATGCGACCGAGAGTCGTAGTACCTCTGGTTCCAGTGATACTGGACTTGGGGAGACTGTGGACTGGCAGAAACAGTTCATAGTCCAGGGCAAAGAACTGGAAAGAATGAAGAAGTTGAAAGAGTTTTTAGAGTTAGAAAAGCAACTAAAAAGCTAACGTTGACTTTAAAGTGAGAAGAACATGACTATATAATTATATGCTATTTGGAGTTTCCAGTGGAGGAAAGATGCTGTAATAACTGTTTGCTTGACCAACGGTCTGAGGAGTTGAAGGGAATCATACCAATACAACAGTCGACTAATTGCTCCCGATGTAATTCGTTGGAAACAGATGATAATCCAGGTAGTAACTCAAGAATTCTTGTACGTTGTTCTGCTACTGGCTTATCACATATATAATTGGAGTCGCCATCTACACCGAACATTCCAACAAATGCATCAGCAGAACCATAATCAATCACATCAGACCATTGCTTAGCTGATGGAGTACCAAATACAGAAAATATCGAGAATAGCAACTTTATATCACTGCCAGAATCCCTATGCATGGAGTCACTACTGGCTCCATCATCTACAATTGCTGGTAAATAATGTATATCTTCAATTTTAGTTCTAGGATTTTGTAACCATTGTGATAATATAATAAATAATGACCATATATCTATCTTATAAGAATAATTCTTGACACTAAATAATAACTCTGGTGCTTTGTAAATGGATGTGGATACATCTGATATCTTTTCATCTTTTGGTTCCCTTGTAGTTGTGTAATCATAAGAGATCCCAAAATCTGTAATCTTCAACAACGTTTTACTTTCATCAATGAAATCCATCATGATGTTCTGTGGTTTTATATCACGATGAATGATCTGTTCAGAATGAATGAATTCAATACCTTCCACTAACTGTTTAAAGAAATCGTAGCAATTACCATCAATATCGAATTTATTACAATAAGTTGCAGCTTTATCCACTGAATAATAAGGATTGAATGATTTCTTGTAATGAGATTGCATGTATTCGTATAGATTAGAAGTGTAATAAGGGAACCTCAATTGTAATTCATCACCAGTAGTCTTACTGGACAGTAGTTTTATCACATTTGCGTTGTTTAAGACCGCTAATTTCTTCAATATTGATAATTCTTGTGATGGATCATGAGGAGGCATTGAATAATCTGTTGATAACGATTTAATAACTTCATCACCATCTTTAATGATCCTGGCAAACTTGGTAGTATGCAAGACCTGTAACCCCATTTATTGCTGTTGCTTCCCCTCGAATCTTTGAGTTGCTTATTGATGCTATTTTTTCAATTGTTTTAAAGTAACATTAAGAATAATAAATTGACGTTTATAACAAATTGTTATATTCTAATAAATATTTATATAAATAATAAAAAGTATGTGAAATGTAATCGTAAAATGTATAATATATAAACTTGATGAAATGAATCTTATCTAATTGTTCTTCTTGGATAAATCGTCGTAGACTCTGTCATCATCATCACCTTCAACTTCTTGCTTAATGACTTCCATTCTCTTAATTTGTTCTTCCAAAGCTTGCTTGTTGTTAGTCAAGTTCTTGTCGAATAAATCATCTTCTGGTTTACGGAAGGAACCACCTAATCTATCCCATAGAGTAGTGAATTGACCGTAGTTGTAGTTGAAGTACAAGTGGTGAACGGTGTGACAAGCAGTACCGTTAACGTATGGGTTGTTGGACATATGGTTAGCATCGTGAATCATAATGGACCAGAAGTTAACAAATGTGAACAAGATCAAGTAGAAGTACTTGTTTAATGGCATCAACATTGGGTACAAATGGTATGGTAAAGATTGGAAGTAACCATCGATTGGGTGGAAAGCATGAGAAGCGAATGGAGTACAAACTAACCATTTGTGATGTGGTTTATGGATAGCTTTGTAAACACGAGGCCAATGTAACCATCTGTGAGCTAAGTAAATACCACAATCAGTGAACATGATGAAAGTAATCAATTCGAAAGCTAAAGTTTTCCAACCACCATTAGATAAATCCAAGACGGTGTATAATTTAGAGTAACCTCTCAATTCGAAAACAAACCATAAACAAGTCATAATGGACATCCATGGGATGGAAGTGATAGCCAAATGCATTTCCAAATACATTTGGTTCTTTAAATAACGTGGATGGTTGAAAACAGATTTGTCGAAAAGAGTGAAATATGAAACAGTACCAAAGAATAAATATAAAGCCCAACCGAATAAAGTGGTAACAACCCATAGAGAGAAAACTTCTCTAGCTAAATTATAACGAGGCAATAGAGATTGGAAAGTAGTTTCAGTCATATCCATCAAGTATGGAGTGAAACCGTAAATATCTTGACAAACTCTCTTGGCAGGTTCAGCATTCAAAGAAGAAACCAATGAAGTGATGTTAGCAACACCGGCATTCAAATTCAAAGTTTCTTGCCATTGAGCTGGGATATTGGCAGCCAAAGCAGTTGGCAAAACTTTGGCATACAACTTATCGAAAACATAAGTATCAGCAACTTCTAACACTAAATCCATGATGATCTAATAGTATTGTTTGGTTCTACTTTAATCTACCCAAAACAACAACAACAAAAAGAAAAAACAGAAATCAAAATCCAATTCAACACAACTTCCAGATCAACCTCTGGCTTATATATCACACAAGACTGGGGACCATATGCCCCATTGACACACTCATCCTAACGAGTTATATCGCTGATGAATCCATGGCTTATACCTCAGTGCTTTGGAATCTAAACGATATTTATGCAAGTTTCCCATTTTACTAACAAACACCCGTACAAAACGTGCATATCGATTTACGTTTAACGAGAATTCACTGAAAGAGCTTCTGTCGTTCAACTAAATTTGAAAAATTTTCAGTGCAATTGTTGTTTGACTTGACTCTATTGAGTTATTGTAGTAGTTTAACGGTCAATTGAGCAGTGTGAGAGTGTGGTACAGTTGCTTTGTGGAATTGTGCCAACTTGTTCTGTGTTCGTATCTGCTGTCCTGATGGAGTGAGACACAGCGATATAATGGAATGCGATATAAAGAATCGTGGTTGGTGTGTGTTGAAGAACGAGCTGATGTTATTATTGTATTTAGTTTCTATAGACTGGGATGTGGGCCCACGGTGGGATGAGTTTTGACGTTTTTAGTAGAGTTGCGTAGGGAAAAACAGCTTATCTGTGGTCTAAATCATTGTTTAACCAGTGCAATGCTAATGGATGTAAACTGCTCACTTTGCTGATAACGATTTTACCGTTTTGATCTTTGATGACAGTTCCATTTTCATCGTATCCATCGATCTTGGTTTGAAATTCCACGTCTTTGTCATAGTTGACGTTCGAGACAATTGCACCATCACGTAAATGAACGATCTTATTAGGCCAGTTGGCTAACCCATCGAAGATATGAGTAGCATAAATGACACTGCATTTCCTGGTATCAGTTTCATATTTCAAGAATTCAAGTAATCGACTTCTACCAACGACGTCCAAGTCCACGGTGACTTCATCCAACAGTAACACTCTCCATGGTTTCAACAACCCCATTACTAATTGGACCCTTCTTTTCTGTCCGTCACTTAATCTATGCATTCTCCATTCTAAATTCACTTCTAGAATGTCACATAGTTTGGCACCTCTCTCTTTGTAAAAAGGTAGCCCAATACTCTCTAGTAGTTCAAGCACGGCAATGTCTCTATTGATAATGCTCATATGGCACCATTCAGTACCTAAATATGTAGTCAATTGGCAATCATCCGTATTGGAACCCATGGCAATGGGGGAAAAGGGATCAGTGCCATTCACAGTAATCTTACCGTTCAAACACAGATGTTTCCCACTTAACAGTTTTAACAATGTAGATTTCCCAGCACCATTGCAACCAATTACTAAAGTTCTTGTATTCCAAGGAATACTTAATTCGATGTTGGATAAACTGGGTCCACTGGACTCAGGAAATGAGTAAGTTAAATTATCAACTCTAACAGCTTCTGTCATGGCAATTGAGTTGCTGGAGTGTTCAGTTGGGTCAATTGAGTAAGAAACATTAACAATTGCTGAAATATTAAAATATTTCACTAGTTTTTATAGTGCTTAAAGCTGTAATTTTAAATAATTTCACGCGAAATTGATAAATTTCAATATAAGAAGAGCCATTGATGAAATATCATGAGCTTTAATTGAACAGTTGGTGGGAACAGGTGATGGGTATCAGGTAAGCACGATGGATGAAGTCGATGAAATTATGAATGAGAACCAAGTGGTTGAAGATATTGATGATGATGATGAAAAGGAGGATGATGAAGATGACGAATTGTTAGCTGAAGTTGGTGGTGAAGAAGCTACTGTTCAAGAAGAAGAGGATGAAGAGGAAGAAGTCGATGAAGAAGATGATGAAGAGGAGGATAATGACGATGAAGACGACGATGATGAAGAGGAAGATGATGATGACGACGATGAAAGAGATGAAGATGGTGATGATGAAGATGGTAGTCGCAATGAGACTCGACAAGATGGTGATGATGATGAAATGGATGTTGATAAAGAAGATAAGCAAGAAGATGATGAACTTTCTAAGTTAGATAAAATTCATAATTATTACACTCAAATGATTAGATCAGCAAAAATTGCTGATTCATACACTATTTATCCAACTGCAGCTATACCAATTCAAACTCATGTAAATGCATTGACCATGTCAAAAGGTTTAGGTTATTTATTCCTCGGCGGTAGTGATGGTTACATTAGAAAATATGATTTTAGAAATACAATGGAAGGTAAGCTATCCCTGACAATTTTACAAAAACATTCACTTGCTGACTCAATTCAAAATGCTGGTATACTATCCTCTTATTGGGAGAACGAAGTACCTCAAAAACAATCTGAATTGAAAATGGCTAAAAATAATAAGGAATATGATCCAGTGGTAAGCCCTGTTTATTCTTTAGAGGTTCAAAGTGAATGTTTATTTTTATTAAGTGGGTTAGAAAATGGTGGTATTACTATGCAAGGTGTAAGATATGGTGAAGGTTCAATTTCTCATTATTTTAAAGGTAGAAATGGGCATTCTCAAACTGTTAATTTCTTAAAATTAAATAATGATGAAACTAAATTCTTAAGTGGGTCTTGGGATAGACGTATCTTAGAATGGGATCTACAATCGGGAAATATAGTAAATGAATTTAAAGGTATGCAATCACAATTATCATCTTTAGAGATGAGACCTTTGTATTCTACAGTTGATATAAATACAGTTGCTGATAAATTAGCTAAAGAAGATAATAACGCTGAAAACCAAGATGACGATATGGATTCATTGTTTGGTGATGATGAAGAACTAAATGAAGAAAATGCAAAAATTGATGATTCTAAGGATAAATCTGAAAACAAAACTGGAGTTGTTGATGAAATTTCGAAGACTACTTTAAATACTGTTTATGACGATTCTGTCTTCATGACTTCAGGATTGAATGGTTCTATTGAAGTTTGGGATAGACGTACTACTTCTAATTCAGTCTTAAAATTTGAAAAGGGACCAAATATTCCTCCTTGGTGTTTATCTGCATGTTGGTCAATGGATGGTGATCGTGTCTTTGCTGGTAGAAGAAATGCAGTCATTGAAGAATTTGATTTGAAAATGACTTCTCAACCATTAAGTACAATTAAATTTCCATCTTTAACTGGTCCTGTTTCTTGTGTCCGTGCAATGCCTAACAACAAACATATTCTTTGTGCATCTCAAGATAATATCAGATTATATAACGTAAACAGTGCATCTTCAGCATCTTCATCTTCATCCCAAAAAACTACACCATTTTTTATTGTTCCTGGTCATCATGGTGGTGTCATATCAAACTTATATATTGATCCAACTTCTAGATTTTTGGTTAGCACAAGTGGTAACCGTGGTTGGCAAGGTAATTCTACTGATACAACTTTAATTTATGAAATAGATTTAGAGTAGATAATAAATAATAAAATGTATTATATTAAAACACAAGCTTAATATTCTATTTACTATTCATAAAGTGCTAATTATTGACACTTCTATTTAATAATGCACTAAGTGGATCCAGCCAAGCATTCTTTGATCCCTTTAGATAATCTAAGCTTAACATTCGTGGTACTTTGGAAAAATAATGATCAATATTATTACCTATTAAATTTACTCGTGTTTCATCATCGATTATATATACAACAGATATGACTCCAATAACCATTGATATTTCATAAAATAAAGGTGATTTATATATATTGCTAATACCATATGAAGTTTGCTTCTTCGACCTGAGTAATTTGTTCCTTAAGTTTTCTTTTTCAATATTTCTTTGTGTGTTAATTTTGATCTCTTTATTTAAAAGAATTGTAACTTCATTCTCTGTAAAATTCTCAATCCATTGATTTTTACCTGAAGCTGTAGATAATAGTACACTATATTTATTGACAATGGTTTTATTAATAGGAATCTTCCATTCGTATTGTGAACTGCGAGTTTGTGCTAATATATTTTTCCAATAAGTGTTATCAGATAATGCCTTAAATAAAACTTTCTGGATAATGGCATGAACTAAATCAACAGTATTATCGAAATTCATTAAATTGTTATCATACTCTTTTAAGAGAGTATCACGATTACTTAAAATAAAATGCGAATATAGTATTAATGGAATTACCATTGATTGTGACGAAATGATTAGATCAAATATCTCATAAAGTTGATCACTACTATGATCTAACGGTTGTGGCTTTAATTCATGTGAAAATATGGTAAGGATAGATGAAATTGAAAAAAAAGGTTCAATCTTATCTAAATGCAATTTTGTGTATAGAGTTGGATCTTGTGACTTAACAATCAATGGAATTATCTTCAATTGATCTATTGGGAGTTCTAAAGAATCCATCATAAAATCACGAAGATATAAAAGTGTGAATGATTCCACTGATCTAAATAAATGATTTTCTTCCTTTTTTGAAATGATCTCAAAGATGGAAGAATTAACATTTTCAAAAGCTCTCAGCAGGTCATTCATTTCAGTTGAGAATATTCTTTCACCAACAAACACCAAAACGAATACAGATACAACATCGTGATACCCTTGATAATAACGTAATTTAGGGTATTTCCGTAGTAATTTAACAATAATGTACTCTAAAATTACTTTAAGAGTACTTTTAACAGTTTTATTTTCAATATTTGTAAATGAACGTTCAACATCTAATTGTACTTGATTTTCATCAATATGTTTATTAGTTTCATTATTGAAATGTTCATCGATGTTTCTTTTATTCGGTTTGTATTGCGACTTCAGTAAATAATACCAACTCTTGGCTCTTATAGACGAACTAATAAGCCCATATTCACTTTTACCAAGTTGTGAAACCAATGTTAAACTCTGTTTGTCTAATGCATATTCTATTATTTTCTCTTTTAGTAACATTTCACCTTGAATTTCAGGTGAAATGAACACAGAAGAATCATGAGATACAGCTTCACTCGGTACAGGCGTTAATTTTTCTATATTCATAGCAGCAGACTTCAATGACACTCAGTGTAACCAGTAAATGTAGCTCTAGTACTGTTATATCCCTATCTTTTCAGCTGCTTTTAACATTTAAAGTGATGTTAACTCTGTGACTTCAAATAATTTTGATATTCCGATGAGCTTCTGAAAAATTATGTACAATAAAGTGTAAAATATACTTAATGAGCAATGTCTATGAGTGAGAGATACGACTCCAAATCCAACAAAAACAATGGGATGGGTCATATATAGAGTTTGATATGATATTCAGTAATTTTTATTATCTTAGCAAGGTCCAGTTGTGTGAATCTTTCCAGTTTTCAAGAGATGTGGGTGTCAAAAGTACTAAGATATGAAGAGAAAAAGAACTGTATTATTCACGTCGCTTAACATAGTTGAGGATTTAACTGATAGATACTAGACGTATACTATATGCAGTTGCAGTTGCTCCATTTCTGGTTAATTTTACTACACATCATTGTTTCAAAGGAACCTATTTATAATGTCCCATCATGTTCATAGAAGCTACCACATGCCTTGGTTTACATATTTATATTACCATTGACGATGTCAACTGAGGTTACATCCAATGTAGATACGTGGACAATCAGTTGCTGAACCTTGAAACAGTTTATCCTCTCTTTAGGTAATTGGCACTCATAGAATTGGATTTTTGAAACAAAAATCACTGGTATTAGATTAAATTGTCATTGTTTCAAAACGTATTAACCCTCAGTCTAGACGGTACTGGCATGGTTAGTTATAGGCAATTATACATCCATTTTAGGAGACTTAAATTGCTTCTATTACAATGTTTCATCTTTAGTATAGCAACCATCGTTAAGAGCCATGTAATTTTCCCGATGCGGTAATTACATGAAACAATATGAATAAAAACTGCAATATAGTAGCATTAAACCCAATAGAATGAATTAATGCAAAGTAATCAAAAGGTAATACTGTTTAGTATTTAATGAAGGTATGGTTATTGAATGTTGTGTTATTGTATTTTCCAATAAATATTAATGGTGAATTTCTAGCCAACTCCAAAAGAAAAAATTAATTATTTACAATTAATAGATATCGGATTAGATATGTCAGATTCATCACAAATACCACGATTATCTGATTTATATTATGATCCAACTTATAATCCAGGGTTGAGTATTCTGAAATATACTTCAATTTACGGTGATGATACAGAAGTTACATTTAATGAGTTACAAACGTTAGTGAACAGTACAGTTAACGAAGCAATTATGTTTGGTGTCAGATGTGGTGCTGCTTGTTTAACTTTGATTATCATGTGGATGATTTCTAAAAATAAAAGAACTCCAATTTTTATAATAAATCAATGTTCTTTAATTCTTATTATTATTCATTCAGGTTTATATTTCAAATATTTATTATCCAATTTTGCTTCAGTGACATTTTCCCTAACTGCTTTCCCACAATTTATCAGTAGAGAAAATGTGCATTTATATGGTGCTGCCAGTATTGTTCAAGTTTTATTAGTTGCTTCTATTGAGATTTCATTGCTTTTCCAAATCAGAGTAATGTTTAAAGGTGATAATTTTAAAAGAGTTGGTCATGGTTTATTAGCAGTTGCCACAGGATTAGCAGTCACTACAGTTGTCATGTATTTTATTACAGCTGTTTCAGGAATGAAGGCAATTTATGAAGATGTTAATAGCTCTAACCAAAGTTATTTCAATGTTTCAACTATTTTATTAGCTACTTCTATCAATTTCATGACTGTCATTTTAATTATTAAATTATTCCTTGCTGTTAGATCAAGAAGATTCTTAGGCTTAAAACAATTCGATAATTTCCACGTTTTATTAATTATGTCATGCCAAACTTTAATTGTCCCATCAATTTTATTTATTTTGGCATACAGTTTAGATGCAAACTTACACACTGATGAATTAATTGTTATTGGTACATTATTAGTTGTATTATCATTACCATTATCATCTATGTGGGCCAGTTCTTCCAATACATCTCCAAAACCAACATCAATGACTACTGGTTACCAAAGTGGTAGTGATTCCTCATCTAAGTCATATTCTCGTAGCATTGGTTCAACATTAAGAACAAAATTTACAGAGAAATTTCACTTATTTAGTTCTAAAGCTAATAATTCATCCGATGAATCATCAGAAAATACCTATATTGGTCATTTTGATATTGAAAAGAATAATTTTACTCCTATTTCAGATATTAAAAATGACAGAAATGATCCTTTCAATATTGAAACTTCTTCACTACAGACAAGTATACAATCAAATAACTACAATATTCAAGTTACTAAAGAACCATATTCAGCATATACTGAAGCTGATGAAGAAGCTAAAAAGTTTTGGTCCTCTGTAGATATGAATAGAACTACTGGAAGAATTAAAAATGTATCTAGACCAGTAAATTACTGTAGTCCAAATTCTAACATTGACGTAAACTTTAACGATGATATTGATGATGGTTTTCTTGAAACAAAGAAAATTGTATTAAGAGATACAGAAAACTAAAAAATAAATAAATAAATAAATAAATAAATAAATAAATAAGTAAATGAGTAAAAAATATAATTTAATTAATGATGTAAGATAAATACAAATCTTATTATTCACTTATATTTTAATAATAATTTAATAATATTATTTATTTAGACTAAGGTTTAATATAATATAGTAATATTAATAGTTATAAAATATTATATATGTATGCAAAATGTCTATGGTATGTTGTCTTAAAGAACATTTTATGTTACTTTAAGCAAAATATATGAGGTCATACTCGACTAATAGACGAGTTAGTAATTATAATAATACAATCAATGCAAAGCATTTGAAATATAGCGTTTTCATTAGTACATGTCATAGTACTTAGGATGATTTCTGTTGCGTAACAGGAATCGGAACTTGCTGCTTTGAAACAGCTGGTAATGGAGAAGTATTATTTTTGCCTTGCAAAAAAAATGTTGGACTTCCTGCCTTCACCATTGTCTTTGGTGTACTTGATAATTTATCATTTGGTGTTTGATTGTTAACTTGGTTTTGACTGTTCAACTTTTGTTGTTTGATCCTAGTAATGTATTCTTGACGATATTTAATGGTAATTTCACGTAACTGTTCATAAGATTTACTACCTAGCATAGTACCAAATCTAATAGTTTGTGTATCATTAGAAATTTGGTTTAATTTAGGAGGTTCTTCACAAAACTTTGAACCATATTCGTTTCTTGGTGAATCGTATTTCCATTTATCATGAAATCTTAGCAATTGATCCATTTCAGAATTATAAACATCAATGACATTATCAGATTCTTTTTCTTGCTCTTGAACTCTATCAAAATCAATGAATTTGTCAAATACAGATTCTAGAGAAGTAGTTAAATTATTTGGTTTGCGATCAATATATTGAATGCCTGCACGACCAATACGTTTTCTAAATTTAATTGGAAACTCTCTAGATAATATTTCACCGTCAGATTGGAAAGGATCGTAAACTTCTAATTTCTTAGCTTTATGACTGTCAGTTACAATTTTTTCACCATTTTTATTGAAGGCTCTAACATCATCAGAATTACCTTTCAAATAATCAGTGAGGTTCCTAACATAATAGGAACGATCAATTTCAAATTTAGAAGAAGCGATTGAAGCAAATGGTGCGGTTCCAGGTGTAACATTTCTTGGTAATGATACATCAAATACAGGATTATAAGCATCATCAGTTAGATTAAAGAAAGCGTTTTTATCATCCATTTTTCTCTTTTTCATTCTATCTTGAACAAATTTTCTAGCGTTCTTTTCTTTACTTGATAATAAGTTATCAACTTCTTCAAGCATAATATCAGGAACTTTTGATGATGGTAACTTGACATATACATGAGAAACATTTTGCTGTTGCTGTTGTTGCAATTGCTGTTGTTGTTGTTCTTGTAATGACTGTTGTTGTTTTGCAGCAGCAGATGATTGAGCAGCAGTTTTTTGATTCTGCAATTGTAATAATTGTTGTTTTGTAAGTTTATGTCCAGATTTTACTAATTGTTCCAAATTCTTTGCCATTTTATTTTTCTTTTTAACAGATGCATCTGAAGTTGTAGCCATGGAATCTTTCCCATTTGGAACTTCCAGTTTTTTGGGTTTTCCAATAATATTTACACGTTTCTTCTTATGATTAATTAAATCTTCATCATCACCTTTAATTTCCAATGTTCTTTTCACAGTTTTCAACTTACATCTTTCATTAAAAACTTCCAAATCTTTATTCAAGATATTTAATGATAAATGTTCACGTTTTGTCACTAATAAAGCTAATTCTTTTGCATTTTTCAACGCTTGATGTAATAACCTTAATTTTTGACTATTTACAATATCAATACGTCTTGTCTTTCTTGGTTGTCTAACATCACGTCTACGGAAACAAACATATGGATCAGAATCTTCTTTTTCATCTGGTCTTTCAAATTTTAATTGTGGGAAAATTTCAGCACCTTCAGCTGAAATCTTACGTGATTTCCAATGTTCATAAATTTTTAAACCAAATTTTTCCAACAATATTGAAATTGATCTTGGTTCAGTTTCAGGCACCATATCAAATTGTGTAATTAAATTTGAATTTTTTGGTAATCCGATTTCTTTTATAATTTTATCCTTCAAATTTTGATTACCAAAATCTGATTTTAATAAAGTTGGTTTTAATTCTTCAAAAGTTAAAATACTTTCAGGATCAACACTTAAGAAAGGTTGTCTTTCATGAATTGCATGTTCGAAAGCAGAACATAATATTTCAAATTCATCCTCAGATAATTGTAATTTTTTATCATTTGTAGAGTTAATTTCATTTGTTAAAAATTTATCATCAATTTCATCCATACAATAATCTGTACCTGAACAATCTTCTACTGTGGCAGAAAATTTTATATAACTTTTCGGTTCAATAAATTTGCCATTATAAAAATTATCAAATTCATTCCAAGTAACAGAAGCATCAGGAGTTGGAATATAATCCTTTTTCTGTGATGCAATACCAGTTATACTTTTTTGTAAAATTCTATGTAAATGAACTTCCTTTTCTTCATGCTTTTCCACACCAGTTTCAATATCAACAACATCACGTTGTTGCAACTCTTGCTTATCCAAATGTTTTAAATCACTTGGTTTATAAATTCGTAAATGTTGCTTAACGGAAATTTTACGATGTCTAAATCTTGAACTACTAGCATCAGAACGTGATTGTTCTACATTACCTCTATTTCTACCACTCATTTCTCACAGTACAATAAATAATATTACAATTGTTTAACGTTAAAACGTCTCTCTGTCACTTGATTATTCTCACAGTAACTTAAAAGTTGTCCGGAATCCTACCTTACCCTCTTCAAACAATTTTATTCCGCAGGAAATTCCTCACACCACACTATAACCGTCCGGACAAAAAATTTTCCAAAAAATTTTCCAAAATCCTCAATATGAAGAAAACAACCGATTTTCGTCAAAAAAACAGGAAACAGCAGTGTAATTGGGCAAATACTCCTATCTAACACGACTACTTGAACACCACAGAGTTAGCCAGTAACTTCAGCTACCCAACGAATACAATATTGTTGTCTTTAAACTACTACAACTCACTTAAACAGCCATTTGAACTGAGTTAACCTCCTTTAAAACATACAGAGAATTACAAACTTTGTTAACAAATTTGGAAATTCGCCACCGAAATCATTTTTTGAAAATTTCCCCTCTGGGGGGCGGACGTCCGGAAGGACCATGGTTAGAGGGAAATGGCCGGATAGGGTAGGCTGTCGGACAGTCGTGTTGCACGGTACAGGAGGGTAACAGAACCTGAAGTGTGTCACAGTGGCACAGATATACAAAGGTTAATATATATATATGGATTTAACCATATAAGCAAGGTTTATCTCAAGTTTTATGTGTTAAGATGATGGGTGACAAGGTATGGTAGGTGTTTTATAAAATGGTGATGGTAGTCTTCTTTAGTGGAGATTCGTATCTTGAACATACAGAGAAATATGTAAAGTGACACACTGCCAATTGCAGTTATATACTTGCTAGGAAGGCTATATTTCTGTATTTCTATATGTATTTGTTTGTGTGTGTGTGCAGTTTTACACACACACACACACACACACACAAACTTGTCTTAGTGGTAGTAGCAACAGGTGTAGATGTAATGTTGTAATAATTATTATTTTACTTCTTGTGTCACTTGGGTTCCAAAGAAATAATTCTGACTGATATATAAATATAGAACATAAAAGTATATCTTCAATAGTTGGTACCTGTTAAAAGTTCTTGTATTGGTTTACTCTCTGTTGGAAGTAGAATTTGTGTGGTAAGCTATGTCGAATAAACAACTAAGCTGTTTGATTGGTATGGTATATTCCATTTCAAGTGTATTTTATTTTATTTTCGTTACATGTACTAACAAATCTATATTATTGTATGATCAGTCGGTGATGCACCAACTACTCAGTTTGTTGGGTGGAGACTAAGTTTGAGTAACTCTTTCATCATATTAGTCTCTCAATACGTTTCCATCGATGGTTTAGTATCATGGAAATCAACAAAATTAGGTGCTAATTTTTATACACCAAATATATTTGCTAAAAATGTTAAAGAATTAAATGAAACTTTAGTTAATACTAATTCACAAAACTATGATATTGATATAATGATAATTTCAGGAGTTTCATTGAAATCTTTTGAAGAAAATTGTCAAGAATTAGTAAAATATTCAAATGAAAATACTATTATTTTAGTTTCTTCTGATTTTGCTGTTGAATTAGAACCAATTGCCTTAGCAATTTTTAAAGATAATTGTAAATCAGTATTATCATTATATTGTGATGTTGAATGTAGACAATTATCATTAGGTTCTTATGCTTTAGTTAATGATGATAATTGTTCAATAATTATTGGTTCTACTTTCTTATCAGAAAATTACAATAATGATTTAAATAATAATGATATTACAGATTTAGAATTTGATGTAAATATTATTGATTTTATTGACAAATTAAAGGCAACAAAATGGATTGATGTTAATTTTATAAAATCATCAAATTTAATGGCAATGACAATATGGAAATTTTTAATTCCAAAAATTTCATTGAATATTTTATCAATTATTTATGAACAATTTGATTATGATGAATTATTACAAGATTTATCAACTAAAAATATTTTTAAAGATTTAGTAATTGAATTAATTAATATTGCAAAAGTTCAATGTCAATTAAATATTCAAGATTTTATTGATCCTAATACAAATTTGATTCAATATGATTTTATTATTGAATCAAGTAAACAGAAAAGACAAGAATTAATAAACACAACTTTAAATGAATATCCTGATTATTTATCATTACCATTTGAACCATATTGTTTTTATCATAAATTTGAATTTCCAGTACATATTTTATTACATCAACCATTAATTTTAGCTAAAAAATATGGAGTTTCATGTTCAAACTTAAACTTCTTGTTTGGATTCTATTCAAGATTATTATCAATTAATGGGTTATCAATTTATGGTGGATTTTCTGAAAAAAATAATTCATTATTATCAGATAATAATAATAAATCAAATTTAATTAATAAATCTTCTAATCTGAACAATTCAAGTAAAAGCTCTAAAAAGAAGAAAGGTAAGAAGAAGAAACATAAACATAAGCCTAAACAAAAAAAACCAACTTCATCAACTAAAGACTCACAGTTAAATGTCTTTGAAGATAACTCAATTAATAACGATACAAGTCCAATTTTAATGAATAATATTAATGGTTCAGAAAATATGTTTTCACCAGGGTTAGAAGATTTATATTTAAATTCAGGTAACCTTTCATCATTTAATAATACTTCATCAGCTACTTTCCCAAATCAAAATGAATATATGAATAATGAAGGTAATGTACAGGATAAAGAATTTTTAGAAATCGAATCAGATGTAATAACAAATAGCAGTTATTCGAATGATAGTAGTGGAAGTTATAGCGATAATTCAGAAGATACAGATACTAATACTGACACTGACACTGATGATGGTCATAGCAATAATAATATGAGTAAATCTAAAAAGGAAAAATATTATAGTGAAGAAATGTCTGTAAGAATTAATGATGGTGACAGTAATGATAATAGTTTTTATAATGATTATGAAATATCAGAATTGACAACTGGTGCAGCTAGTTTTAGATATAAAAAATATTCAGAAGGGTTAGCAGATATGGGCGTCACTGAATTACCAAATTTTGTTAAAAAATTCTCAACTAAATCTTATTTAAATCCTTTATTAGCATTAACCACTAAAAATAAAAACAAGAATATTTCCACTGATGATAGACCTTATACAACGTCAAGTTTAGAATTCCAAGTGAGAAACAGTTGTGATCTTCTTTCTAAAGAATATTATAATTTACGTCAACAAATATTTGAATTAGAAGTACAACAAAATCAAGAAGTAAGAGATAAAAAAAGGAAAAGATACATTCAAATGGAATTAAAGCTCTGGAAATTGCAACGTAGATTCAACATATACCGTGGGACAGTTTCTAGAGTAAGAACTGGACCTTATGATGATTTATTAGATCATATAGAAATTTTGAATAAAGGTAACACTGGAGATATATTAAGATGGACATCAAGCAGATATGGTGAAGTTGATTCATATGAAACAATTCAAAATGATAAAGATAAAATAATGACATTATTTGAAACAAGATTGAAGAATTATCAATATAGCAAGAAGGAAATTACTAAATAGATTTAAATTTTATTAATAATATTTTATATTATATCATTTTATTTTAAACTAATTGCATAATATCATCCGATTTAATTCTATATGGTCTCTAAATACATACATATACAAATATTCATATAAATTAGCGATAGAAGGCAAAGTAAATATACATTATGTTTTAATTTGTTGTTTGTTTATCATTTATTCATACAAATCTTCATCTAATCTAGCAGCTGGATTAGTTTCAATTAAATCTAGGGAAACCTTATGACCTAATAATTCTCTGATGTTTTGAACCTTGTATTTAATCATAGTTGGTCTTTCTAAAGACAAACCCCAACCTAAGACTCTCAAATCCTTTGGTAAACCCATGGATTCCAACATTTCTGGTCTGAACATACCTGAGTTACCAATTTCGACCCAAGTAGCCAAACCTTCGTGCCATGAGTAAATTTCCATAGATGGTTCAGTGTATGGGTTGTAAGTTGGCTTGAAACGTAAACCAGTAACACCCATCTTGGCAAAAAATTCTTCCATGAATTTAATTAAATCACCTAATGTAATGTTGTAGTCAGCAATAACACCTTCAACTTGGTGGAATTCAGCTAAATGAGTAGCATCGACAGCTTCATTACGGAAGACACGATCGATGGAGAATAATCTGGTTGGTTTTGGATCTTGAGCCAATTTATGTAACATAGCGGCAGAAATAGCAGTAGTATGTGTTCTTAAGACTAATTTTTGAGATTCTTCTTCCTTCCAATTGTAACGGTAACCGATAGAGTCGAATTTACCCTGTTCATGGACAGCCTTGATATTGTTCATGTAAACCTTATCTTCTGGTAAGTCACAAGTTAATGGATCTTTAATATAGAAAGTATCTTGTAAATCACGAGCTGGATGTTGTTGTGGAACGTATAAAGCATCGAAATTCCAGAACCCAGTTTCAACGTATTGGTTAGATGGCATTTCAGTGAAACCCATAGAAAAGAAAATGTTTCTAAATTCTTCTCTAACTTTGTTTAATGGATGTAAAGCACCAGATTGAATTTGTAAACCTTGAGAGTTAAAATTGTATGGTTTGAATTGAGCATCTTTGTAAGAACCAGTGGCAACCATATCAGAAGTAATATCAGTTTCATATTTAGTTAATTCTAAAGAGAAAGCAGAACCTTTTACTACTTGGAAATCAGTTAATTTCTTTGGAATAACCAATTTTCTTTTCTTTAAATCAGCAGCAGTTTTATCATCAATAGATTCACCCTTAGTTATCTTTTGTAATAATTCTTTAGTTTCATCATTAATTTGAGATGGATCTTTAGCCTTTTCACTTAATTCTAATTCATTTTCTTTAGTCTTAACAATCCAACCATTTTTGAAAGCACGAGCTTGACCAACTTTACCGTTAGCACCTAATTTAGAAGCAACGTCTTTAATTTGTAATTTACCTAAATCATTGATTAATTGAACTAACTTAACTTCATGAGAACCATTGTTTAAAATATCATTACCTTCTTCAGATAAATCATATAACATAGTATCATGTTTGGTGTAAGTTAACTTTCTTTGAGCTTTCAAAGAGTTCAAAGCAGATAAAACATCTTGTGGATCAATAGTAGCGAAAGTTTTCAAAGTGGAACTGATTTCACCTTGCTTGTCTAATTGTTGCAAAATTTCTAATTGGAATTCTGACATGGTTAATTATTTGATCGTTAATCTATCAATTATGTATTATCAAATACGATAAGAACCAGTTAATATTCTCCAAGTTAACACAAACGAATAGATATACACACAAATAAATTGTATCAAAATCTTTTAATATCAATTGAATGTATTAAAAATTTCACATCAACATCTCAATATTAATTATGTGACTAAACTTTCAATTACAAGTTCAGTACAAAAAAATTTTTCAAACCAAATTGTTTTTTCTTCTTCGTGAGTTTCTTCTTCTCAGAGAGATTTTGCTTTGCAACTTCCATCATTATTGCAACTAGAAACGATAACAATTTATCAATATTAAGCATCACGTGATGAACGCTTACCCGGCACAGACACCTATCATTAAAGACTTGCCATACTGAAGAGAGAAGTAAATAACCAATTTATAATCCCATAACGCTTGCTATACCATACCACATATGCCTTACTGGGTGTTCTATAACCTGAGTTATTCCTTTATCGAATGTTACCTTATCTCACTGCTACCCTTTTCTCATTGGAACATCTTTTATCAGCAATAATGATCTCCGACCCAGTTCAAGCTATAGAAACCCATAACCATCTGCATTTCTGTATAACATACATCCATATACAAACTCACATTTGCACATATATGAATAAAGAGTTCTCAGTTTAGTAGTACCAAACATGAAGATTCTTAACAAACCAATCTTTAAAATTGCCGCCCAAGTCACTTAGCCCTTTTCCCAACTTGAGAGAAACACCAAAAGACCGGAGAAACTTTACTGGGCAACTGCAATCTTCCTTATACCATGATTTAAACAATCTGGTAGCCTCCTGAGTCCCATAAACTCGCCATTATTAGGTTTCTTGTACCGTAATAAGTGGTACAAATTCTTTTAAAATAGCCAGTTGAGCTCCTTATATACATTTGTTCGTCAACTGTGATATCTGGTTTTTTGAAAAATTTTGAGATGAGATGAGCTGTGATAGCTTTTATAAGAATAGTACTATAAGAATAGATGTTAATGGTGGTTATTTATTGGGTTGTTTATTGATTGGTTAGTACTCTAAACAGATTTTTACGGTTATCTATAGCGGTTATAATGGATGCCAGTATTGAAGCTTTGTTTGGTGCATTGAAAGAAGCCTCCAAGACTCAATTGGATGGTGAACAAAATGGTAAAGTTTCAGTAGGTGATGAATTATCTAGTAATTCAGATGTTTTACAATTAGATAATGATACTGATAAGACAGAAAAGGTTTTCCAAGAGATTGAAAAAAATTTGCGTAAATTACCCAAATTGAATAATGATTTTGATAAATTAATGAATGAAAAAAATGTAGTGGGAAAAGTTAAATTGAATAAGCAACAAATAATTGATAATAAAGCCAAGACCGGTGCTGAATGGTTTACTATACCTAAGATGAACGATAAAGTGAGAAAGGAAGTTCAAAGGGATTTATTGCTGTTGAAACATCGTGCAGCTTTGGATCCAAAGAGACATTATAAAAAAGATCGTTGGCAAGTACCAGATCGTTTCTCTGTTGGTACAATCATAGAAGATAAATCAGAATTTTTCAGTAGTAGATTAACAAATAAGCAAAGAAAGTCTACTATTTTGGAATCTATGATGGTTGATGATGAGACAAACAAATATTTCAAAAGAAAATACAATGAAATTCAAGTACAAAAAACTAGTGGTAAAAAAGCTCATTTTAAAAATACTAAACATCTAAGACATCGTAAGTAAAATTACCTTCAAATAATTTGCATTCTTTTTGTATGATATATATTCAAAAACTAATAGAGTATCAATACTTTTAATTAATTTTATTAAAAAAATAATTATTATTTAAATATTTAGAATGTAAATGCATATATAGATTATTTATCTATATGTAAAGCATGTACATGAATATACAAGCATACCAGTAAAAGAATAGAAATGGTAGAAATTTTTGAAAAATAAGTTAATGAATATCAATTTGACTCGTTAAAGTTTTATTCTTTAAAAGTTTAATGGTTTATCATAGGCAGCCATGTTAGCTTCTTTGAAAGCTTCAGATAAGGTTGGATGAGCGTGACAAACTCTAGCGATATCTTCAGCAGATGCACCATATTCTAGAGCTAAACCAGCTTCAGCAATCATTTCACCAGCATTTGGACCGATGATGTGAGCACCTAATAAACGTTCAGTTTCTGAATCAATTAAAATCTTGACAAAACCTTCAGTATCTAAATTGGTCTTAGCTCTTGAGTTTGCAATGAATGGAAATTTACCTACTTTGTAAGCAATACCAGCTTCCTTCAATTGTTCTTCGGTTTTACCAACCCAAGCAACTTCAGGATGAGAGTACATTACAGATGGAATGTTATTGTAATTGACATGACCATGACCAGTCTTGATATATTCAGCAGCGGCAACACCTTCTTCTTCAGCCTTATGAGCTAACATTGGACCAAATGTTACATCACCAATTACTTTAATATGAGGGAATTTAGTGTTAAATTGTTCATCAATAACTAATCTACCCTTATTATCAACATCTAAACCAATTTTTTCAGCATTCAATCCTGAAATATATGGTCTTCTACCAACAGCAACTAATAAGACATCAGCTTGTAAATCTTCCTTTTTGCCATCCTTAGCACCTTCCACTACAATATCAACTACATCACCATTTCTTTGAGCGGACATGACTTTTGTACTTAATTTAAAGTCAATACCTTGCTTCTTTAAGAATTTTTGAGTAGTAGTAGCAACTTCCTTATCCATAGAAGCACCAATTTGAGGTTGGAATTCCACTACAGTGACTTTTGAACCTAAACGACTGTAAACTGAACCCATTTCTAAACCAATGATACCACCACCAATGATAGTCATTCTCTTTGGGACTTCCTTCAACGACAATGCACCTGTAGAGGAAACAATTCTTTCTTCGTCGATAGTAATACCTGGGAATGGAGTAACTTCTGAACCAGTAGCAACAATGATATGTTTAGCTTCCAAGATAGTTTCTTCAGCAACAGTACCTGGTAACCCATCAATTGGTGTAACTTTAACGTTATTAACATCTTCAAAGGCACCGTTACCTTTGTAATAAGTGACTTTATTCTTCTTAAATAGCATTTCCACACCACCAGTCAATTGTTTAACAACGGTATCCTTTGCCTTTTGAAACTGTGGAATATTGATATCAATGGTACCATTAACATCGATACCACGTTGTTTAGCATCAGTCTTCATTTGATGATATAACTGAGAGTTATTAAGCAAAGCCTTAGAAGGAATACAACCAACGTTTAAACAAGTACCACCTAAAGATCCTCTTTTTTCAATACAAGCAGTATCATAACCTAATTGAGCAGCTTTAATAGCAGCAATGTAACCACCTGGACCACCACCAATAACGACGACATCATGTTGTTTCTTCAACGCTAGCAGACGAGTGGATGAACTAAAAGAACGTTTGCAAGTAACTGATCTTAACATGATTTATATGTATATCTCTTTTTTTAATCTTTCCAAATAAATTACCAAAATACTTGATAATTTGTAAGTTGGGCACCCTTCTCTCAACCAGAACTTCAATACAACGCAACCAATTACCCATTGTCACCATCCCAATAACCCTTATACCTTCTTATCCATCAACAAGCTGACCAAGTCCCTTGCTAACTGGGTAGGTTCCCTTACAAATCACAATTCCAGAGTCATTGGGAGGTCCAATAAGCTGCCGAATGCTATTTGCTGAGGTTGTGTGGGCCGGGTAACGGGTGTTTTTAGTATGGTAAATGGGTTAAAATGGAGCATTTAGCAGTGTAGAGGTGGTGGCATCACTTATTAGTTGGTACCAATAAGGTCTATAAGTGTATATTGTGGTCTAAAATGTTTGAATTGGGTTGGTAGATGTCGAATTGGTAGAGATCTGGGCTAGATTGGGACTCTGACCTGTGGATCGTGTCTCATGATGCAGCACCATTGGTATACTATATTGACTGTTTTTAGTAGTTATTCCACTTAATTGATCTCATATATTTACTATACAACCATGCTTTGCTATTTGGACCCCCCTGTAGTGGCTGGTTATGTGTCTTATACCCTGGAAACATCGAGTTCCTCACCGTAATAGGCTCAATAAGTAGCCTTTCTAAAGGGCATCGCTGAAAAATTATTGAAATTATTCGATTTAAAGCATTGTTAAACCACTGTATTGTTGGTTAATAGTTGTCTTATTGAGTGTCTGGCAAGGATCTGACAGCTGGCAAAGATGGTGTCTACCCCAGAGTTGAAGAAATACATGGACAAGAAAGTTCTAATACAAATGAACAGTGCAAGAAAAATTGCTGGTGTTCTTCGAGGTTTTGACATTTTTTTAAATGTTGTTATTGATGATGCTGTAGAGATGAGTAAAGATGGTTCACATCATTCCTTGGGGTCCCAGACAGTCATTAGAGGTAACTCCATCGTTTCTTTGGAAGCTCTGGATACTATTGTATGAATAATTATTTGTTATTTATTCTGTAATTATATATTTATTTATATATATTTGTATTTTTATTTATGTTAGGTTTATTTTAAAAAGGTAAAAGAAAATATTGTCTTTATTTCTGATTATAATATATGTGTGTTTTTATAAGTTTGCTCTTACTTGCATTTCAATACCTGCTTCATGATACCCACATTTTTCATAAAATTTTACATTTTTGGGATCACAATCTAAGATTATCTTATAACAACCATTGCTTAGCCCAACTTGTGTCAATTTATCAATTAAATACTTGCCTAGTTTCTTACCTTGGTGGTTTTCAGACACTGCAATATCTTCAATATGACCAACTAATCCACAATCATGAATAATTTTTTGTTCAATGATTAAATTACCAGTAGCTGCAATTTCGCCACTTTGTTCATCTACAATAACGTATGGGTTGTATTTGTATCCAGTACCATCATTTGACTTGGAATTTGGTAATTTAATAGAATTCCAATATTTAACAACAGATTCAAATTGATCTTTATTTACTTCACCAACAGTAGTTAAAACTTTTAAACTATTTACAACACCTTCAAAATCATCACCAATGACTCTTCTGATAATATAACCTTCAGGAAACGTCATTTCTGCCATTTGGATCACTTTATCTAACGCCTTATTTATCATTAAAACATTATTATTCTTTGAAATAGGTTTTTGAAATTTATAATCACTATATAATTGATTCCGAATATCTAAAATAGTAGTTAACATAGTATATTTGTTATTGTTATTATTATTAAAATTACGATAGTATATATTTACAGAGTTTAATAATAATGGTAGTCTATTTATCACCTTTAATCTTTTTAAAAGTATCAGAGATAAAGTTTTCAATTTTTTTTAATGTATTTGCATCAGTTTTTGTGTTGGAATTAGTTTCTGTATTTTTTGTTGAATCATTACTGCTATGATCATTTGTACTACTGAATTGATTGTTACTTATGGTTCTCTTTGCTGTTTGGTCTTGAGTCACATCAGCTAATGCCTCCCATAGACATTTTTCTGCCTCTGATGATGGTTTTTGAATGACTATTTTATATTGAATTTTCATATCACCACGACTAAAGCCATTTCTATGTGGTACACCCATGTTTGGCATGGATATGATTTGATCATGTTGAGTACCTGGCATCACTTTCAATCTAACTTGCTTGTCATCAATAGTTTTGATTTGAATAGTACCACCTAAGGCAGCCGTTGTGATTGGAATTTCCTTTATGGTCCAAATATCATATTTATCCTTAACAACAAAATTTGGATCTGGTTTAACACGAATTCTTAATAATAAATCACCTCTTGATAATCTTGTGTTTTTCTTATCTTCTTCTGAGACTGCAACGTTTGGGTAGGAACCTTCACCAGGGATACGAATAACATCACCATTTGATAAACTTGAAGGTAAATTAACATTAATTGTCTTACCAGAATTCATTTTAACACCATCACCATGACATTTATTACACATGTCTTCAAATGCAACGATTGTACCTTCACCATGACAATGGTTACAAGTGGATACCATTTGGAATCCAGATCTCACATGAATTTGACTACCTGTACCATTACAATATGAACAAGTTTTACGTTTATGATTATCACCATTTTTCAAGCCTGAGCCATGACAAGTATCGCATGGATCCAATGCATTGAAATTCAAGGAAACATTCTTTAAACCAAAGACTGCATCTTTAAAACTAATTGTATGTAAAATTTCAATGGAATCACCTTTATATTCTCTTACCATATTAGCTCTTGATCCAAATCCACTACCATTACCACCATTGAATCCACCTCTACTAAATGCAGCTCCAAACAGATCTTCAAAGTTTAATCCACCAAAATCACCAAATCCACCACTGCTGGCATTGGCAAATGGATTAAATCCACTTCCGCCACCTGAACCATTTTGATCAAATGCAGCAGAACCGTATTGATCATATTGCATTTTTTTTGTTTCATCAGAAAGAATCTCATATGCATTTTGTAAATTATGGAAAGTTTTCTCAGCATCAGGTTCTTTATTAATATCAGGATGATATTTTTTAGCCAATTTATAATAAGCTTTCTTAATTTGTGATTGTGAAGCATCTTTAGAAACACCAAGAGTCTTGTATGGATCCTTGAAAGAACCCCCACTATCACTAGCAAACAATGGTCTAGAGGCATGCAAAAAACGCTTACCAGCAACATTAATCAATACTCTTGACTTGTATAATTGATTCCCTATTGGAAAATTCAATGGTTTAGAACCATTTTGAGCTAACTTTTGCCAAAATAATCTCTTTGCAAGCATTAAAAAAATATTTTAAACTCAAATATAACAGACCTTACAGATCCACTCTTCTTCAACAAGAATTACTGCTTTCTTCAGACTAATAATCTATGTAAACTATCAATAATTCACTTTCTTTATAGTAATTTGCTATTAAAATTGAATAATTTGTCATTTTACTCTCCTTTGGTTCATCGTTCGGAGTGATGCAGTTTTTCAATGCTATTAAAGCCATGGCAAACCCATCAGTATAGTGGCTAATAATAATACCAATGCTCTCCATGAGGCCATCACAAGTGGTATTAACATATGTTTGTTTAGTTTAGGGACAAGAGCTGGTCTTTTAAGACAATTACTGGTGAAGCTAGCTAATTTTCTGATGAGAGATATTGTTTCACACTTCTTAAGACGGTAATGGCATTGAAATTGTGGTTACCAAAGGTAGAATTGTGATTGTAGAAATCAATTGTAATCGAGTGTGAAGTAATTCACTTGTATTGTACCATTTTATAGTACTAGAAACACCTGGCTTGACGTGTCTCTGCGGCGTTTTCTGTGCCCAAACGCGTCCCATTTGGAAATATTTTTGAGATGAGCTTTGAAGATAGATTTTAACCATATGCAAGTACTTTAAGTTGATGATACAGCCTTTGGAAGCAGTTGCAGAAGGTTACTGAGAGGCTTCAAGAGTACTTGAGACCATGGATTTCACTTCAGACTCAGCTCCCAGTACGGCAAACAGTAGTTCAGCTAGTGCTGGACGTTTAGTAGACGGTTTGGTTAGCGATGGTGTGGATAATGAATCATTTTTAAATTTAGAAGATACAAAGAGATTACAATTAGTGGATTTGAAAGAAGAATTGCTAGCTAGAAGAAATACTCTTCTTCAAGAGATTGATTCTTACAAAGAACAACTTTCGCTGCAAGCGAAGGAATCTGCTGCGAAGCCTGCATTGATGGATGATAATGCAAACAATTTGCTGTTGGATCTGATACTTGCATCCACAAGATCTGACAAGCAGAGGCTATATTATAAAGATAGTATGAAGGGGGAACCTGTTAGGTCAATTGATGGTACTTCAACTGTACAAGAAGAATTATTATCGAAATATGAGACTTTACCCTTAATTAATTTGGATTTAAGATTAAAATATTTACAAGAACATTTATATTCAAATTTACAATTACAAGTTATATCTACTAGTTTGGAAAGCATTGACGTTTCTTCAACTGTTGTTGAGGTGAAATTTAAAAAATCTAAATTGATTATTATCTTCAAGTTAAGTTATGATAGAGTACTGGCTACTCTTGTACATTTTGAAATATTATCAATATCAAATAATTATAGATTAAAATTAAAATCATTATTTAAAATGTGTGAAAATAATCCAAGTTTGTTGTTGTTCTGTTGCAATGAATTTGATAGATTGATAACTAAAAGATTGGCGATGTTAAATGATATTCAAAATACTTTTAAATCGCAATTAAAAATGAGTAAAATCTTCAATAATGATGAATCCCTATTATTGCTCAGTAGAGTGCCACAGGATGATCGTACTTTAAAAATTATTAAACTACAGATAGATTTCAAGATTTGGTTTAATAGAGATTCAAAATTACCATTGCCTATCTCTAAAGTTACAGCAAAAGTTTGGAAAGATGATAGAATAATTTTAAATGAAAATAATCCTATATTAAATGGATTGATCAATGAATATGGTGTACTTTCTGGGTTGAAAGAATTTTGTAAGTCGTGTTTGTTCCCAAATGTTTATTCAAAATAAAATAATACAAATTCAATTGTTTATGACTATATAGGTATATAAAATTAATTATATTGTAACATTAAAATCTACGACGACCACCAAATCCTCCACCACGACCAAACCCACCAGGAGGAGGTCTGTGATGACGATTTCTGGAGTTAGATAGCATGCTACCAGCCAAAAGACCCAAACCAGCACCAGCTAACCCACCCATCATCATATTACCACTACTACTTGAAGATTGAGTAGTTTGTTGTTGAGGTTGTTGTTGGTATACCTGCTGTTGAGGTTGTTGCTGGTATACCTGCTGTTGAGGTTGTTGCTGGTATACCTGCTGTTGAGGTTGTTGCTGGTACATCTGTTGCTGAGGTTGCTGTTGATATACTTGTTGCTGTTGCTGTGGCTGTTGTGGCTGTTGTTGATACCTTTGTTGTGACTGTTGTTGCATTTGCCCTTGTTGTTGTACTGGCTGCATAGATTTCTCTTTAGATTCAGAGTAAGGTGGAGGGTGGTCTACGGTAGCAGATCCTTGTTGCCACTTGGTACCATAAGGTGGTTCCCATTGTGAGCTTTGATCTGAAAGATTGATGAAAAACCATGTACTATATTCATCATCAAATTGAGCGGTCCAACCCTCTGGAAGAAACGGTTGATTGTCCCTACTTTGAGACATTATTAGCAATTATCTATAATATGAGTTGTTTACTTGTTGTATAGCTCTGTATACCACAATGAGTCCTTTTAAATACAATAACCAAATCTAATAAAGTGGCCTCTTTGAGGCTAAGTTCTTCAAATTAGATGTACCAGTAGCCCCTCCCCAGTCACGTGTGGGGACTGTTCACCTAATAATCACCCATAAGATACGTATACTATCGTCACAGACCACTACCAAGTGACTATCCAGATCTATCTGAACTATCTCTTGACAGTTTTACCATCATCTTATAACTCTAGCTTAATTTAAAAGTTTCACTCCCAGTCAGCAAACCTGTCAAATCACACTGAAAATTCCCAAGTTAACTTCCCACACTCAGTAGGAATCTCTAACAATACTCTTGGACGCTAATAGACATGTGAACAGTGGCATAATAATATCTTTATACCATTAAATGTCACCATATGGGGTTCTTTTCACTGTAATTACAGCTTTAAGCAACCATCTCATCGATTTTGAAATATCAAATTTGAAAAAAAATTGAAACTGGTTATAGTGGAACAAGAGATAAAAGTAAGACTCTGTTGAGTGTAGTGGTGTCGATACAGGTCGACAGTGGTTTGTGCTGGTTAGGTTGTTACTGGCGAGAAATTTTGAGAGTTTTTAGTGAAATGGAAGGTTCTATCCCACCGCCAAAATATCCATTACGTGAGATTCCTATTCCTTACCAATATCGATTGGGGGACTCACAGGATCAAGAGAATGATGAAAGGATTGCAGTAAGGAGGGAGAACAGGGTACGGTTGTTTGATGGCAGTCAAGAAACTGTTGATCAAAGTAATAAACGTTCGAAATTGAATGATCATTGCACTTCTGCTAATAATGATGTGATAAATTCTAATGAGGTTAGAGATATTAACAATGGAGTACATTCAAATATACTGTCCACACCTCTATATGGTGGTTTCACTGATGAGAGGTCTGTAGAAGAGACACAGCTGATAAATAATGTTCAAGATGGTGTTAGTACACCATTATCGGTGGATACAACGTCGACAAGTATAACAACTGCTAATCATTTAGTTACTTCTGAAATAAATAATAGTACGGTTCCTATTGTTCATGCCATTTCTGAAATACTTACAGATGATGCATTGTTGCCCTCTCCTGTAGCTTCACCTGTAGTATATTCTCCAAATCATGAAAATAGTAATAGATTGGAAACACTTTTAACAACAGATTCAAATAAATCGATTGAAAATTTAGCATTATCAACCAAAATTGTAAATGAATTGTTTGCAAATGCACAAGAACATTACACACAAAAATCGTATAAAAATTTACTATATCAATTACTTACTAATATGGATAGAGGTGAATTATCAGATTTAGGAACATTATTAAATGATAATTTAAAGCGTGATTTTATTGCTACTTTCCCAATTGAAATTGCATTAAAAGTATTAGAGAAATTAAATTTTAGTGATCTAGCCAATTGTTTACAAGTTTGTAAACATTGGAATAATATTATTAATAAAACTCCACAATTATGGAAACAATTGTTAATATCAGAAAATTTTGTAGAGAAGGAAAATTTTATGAAATATGCATTAACTTTAAAACAAAAATATACAACAATTAAATCTTCTGAAGATGGTTATAGAATAGATTTCTTACAAAATTCAAAATTTTTACAAAATTGGTATAATACTAATTTTTCACCACAAATTACCACTATTAGAGGTCATATTACAAGTGTTATTACATGTTTACAATTTGAAGATGATTATGTTATTACTGGTGCTGATGATAAAACCATTAGAGTGATTGATGCCAAAAAGAAAGAATTCATGTTAGAATTAAGTGGACATGATGGTGGTGTTTGGGCATTAAAATATGATGACAATGGTATTCTTGTTAGTGGTTCAACAGATAGAACGGTACGTATTTGGGATATTAAACGTGGATGTTGTACACATATCTTTAAAGGACATACTTCAACAGTAAGATGCCTAGATATTCTTGAACATAAAGGTATGAAATATATTGTTACAGGTTCAAGAGATAATACTATACACGTTTGGAAATTACCAAAGTATAACTCTGATAATACAGGTGTCACGTATCCTTTATGTTACAATACACCAGAGGAAAATCCATACTTTGTTGGTATATTAAGAGGTCATATGGCATCAGTTCGTACTGTATCAGGATATGGTAATATTGTTATTAGTGGTTCATATGATAATAACTTAATGGTATGGGATATTATTCAAATGAAATGTTTATACATTTTAACAGGTCATACAGATCGTATTTATAGTACAATATATGATAAAAAAAGGAAAAGATGTATATCAGCAAGTATGGATTCTACCATTAAAGTATGGGATTTAGATAATATCCAAAACAATAGGAAATGGGCAAGAGTGATGAATTTGATGTCACCATGCATCAATATAATGGGATCGATGTCTACTTTACAAGGACATACAGCATTAGTAGGGTTATTAAAATTATCAAATAAATTTTTGGTAAGTGCGGCAGCAGATGGTTCCTTAAGAGGCTGGGATTCCAATGATTATTCAAGAAAGTTTGCCTATCATCACAGTAACTTAAGTGCTATCACAACATTTGACATGAATGATAACTTACTTGTTAGTGGATCAGAAGGTCAATTCAACATTTATAATTTAAGAAGTGGAAAATTAATCCATTCCAATATCTTACGAGACGCTGACCAAATATGGTCAGTGAATTTCAAAGAGAATATTCTTGTTGCTGCAGTAGAGAAAGATGCTCAGAGTTACGTGGAATTACTAGATTTCGGCGTCTCTGCCACTTCACCAACAAGAAGCACTATTTTACTAGATTAGATATATATACTGCCAATAGAGTTCAAATAAATTCAATGCAAAGCAAAGTTAAACAGACCATGCTGAACAACATGGTGACTTTCTTATAGAGTATCTGTAGACCTGGTAGGAGTTGCATTCGACTGATTCTTGGCTTCATTTGGGTCAAGATCTGGCTTCATGTGACACGTAAAGGCTGATTTATTTAATTAACGCGTAACATTTTTATAAAAGTAATAACAATTGAATATTTGAAATTATGCAGTAGTTTAGTGCTGATAAGTGAGTTTATAGGTTGGTTTAAACTCTATATAATTACAAGATATCAGAGCAAGTATGGGTAGATTGATAGGGTTAGAGTTGAACAATTTTAAGTCGTACAAAGGAGTGGTAAATGTCGGGTTTGGTGAGTCTAATTTTACTAGTATTATTGGACCAAATGGTTCTGGTAAATCTAATATGATGGATGCCATTTCTTTTGTTTTGGGGGTCCAGAGCAGTCATCTGAGGTCCAGTGTGTTGAAAGATCTGATCTACAGAGGCTATGTCAATGGTGAAGATGGAAATGATGAAGCTGATCAAGATAGTAACCCAGTTTCTGGTTACGTTAAAGCATTTTATCAAAAAGGTGATGATGTTGTTGAGTTCATGAGAACTGTCTCTCTTTCTGGTGATTCCAGCTATAAAATCGATAAGAAAACTGTCAGTTATAAGCAATATGCAGCTTTTTTGGAAAAGGAAAATGTTTTGATTAAA
>JANIWO010000052.1:0-62553 GCA_030555675.1 Vanderwaltozyma tropicalis
TTTTGAAAATGTTAAAGAAAAATGGTTCCCAGAAGTACATCATCATTGTCCAGGTGTTCCATGTTTAATCGTTGGTACACAAGTCGATTTAAGAGATGATAAAGTAATCATTGAAAAATTACAAAGACAAAGATTACGTCCAATTTCTTCAGAACAAGGTGATAGATTAGCTAGAGATTTAAGAGCTGTCAAGTACGTCGAATGTTCAGCTTTAACTCAACGTGGTTTAAAGAATGTTTTTGATGAAGCTATTGTTGCTGCTTTGGAACCACCAGTTATTAAAAAAAGTAAGAAATGTACTATCTTATAAGGAACTATTAATAAGGATAGAAAAATTACTTGAATTGATTAACAGTGAAAATTCAAGCAGTAATTTTTTTTTTGCAAGAATCAAATATAAGTAAAAAATCAGTAAGTACAATGTATAAGTATAAATATATTTAAGAAAGAACCCTTTAGAAAAGATTTAATGAATTTAAGTAATTTATTTTATTGAAATTAATCATTTGTTATCTCTAGTTAGATTTCATAAATTTTTTTTTTACTAAATGTTTAAAATTCAAGACATGTTTCAAAACGTAATAAGCAATATTTTTAAGGTACAAGAGAATGTATCGTCAGTACTCAGAAAGTAAGTATAATAAGATCTCCTTATATTAAAATATATAAAGATCTTTTTGTATTGGTCTTTTGTATTCTTTGGTTTTCATTATCTATACTTTTGCTTTATCTTGTTTTTGACTATTTTTAAATATTTTTTAAATTTTTATTTCCCCCATAAAATCATGCAGAGTATATCACATTCTTGGGTAATTCAAAAGCAAAACATGACTAAAAAATGTTTGGTATTGTAGAAAAGAGTTGAATCCATATAAAACTACATGAGAAGATTTCCTTCGTACAATAAAATGGGAAGGAATTTCAATAATTTCATAATCATTATATGAATGCCAGTAATAAAGATCAAAGTTTCTTACATTCTTGATCTTTACATGTAGATATTAACACTTATCCAAAATGAAAAAAAATAGAAAAACCCTCACACCTGTAGAGCCAAAAGTAGAATACAAAGGGAGAGGACAGTCTAATTTTATTTTACTAAACTCAAGAATAGTGGTGTCAATCTGTTAAGTTACTGTATTTCATACATTTGATAGATAACCTTCTTACTCTAAGCAAGACAAAAGAAAAAAAACCAGTAAATAACAATTTACAATCTACAATTCACATTTGCAATAACACTTGTATAAGTGAACCTCTCATTGACTCTCTCCATCTTGTCCCAATAGATCATTTAGTACTTTTTGTTCCTTGGATAAAATTCAAAAATCTTGACATATCTTTTAGGTTTTTAAATATGTGTTATTTTTTTTTTTTTTTTTGCATTCCCATTTGACACAGATTTTGATGCTTCTGCAATTTCTTCGTGCATAGTTTTTTTTCAGATTTAAAACTTATTTGAAAAATTATTATCCATTGTTCATACAAGAATGATCACATCAAAGCATCAATCGTGCCCCAGGAACATACTTTAACCGTTCAATTAACTATTACTATAGTATATTATAGTTACTGTTCCTACTAATACTTATTTGTTATTGAAGTTTTAATCTTTTGAAAGAGATACAACCTTTAATGGAAAGCAGTAGAAAAATAAATCTTTAATCAATCATCATCTCAGATTTAAAGATATAATTATCAATTTTCTACTTGGGTCAATTTTTCATTTATTGCTATTAGTTATAATAAAAAGTTTTTTGGTCATATTATCAAACAAATAATATATATTATATGGTTAATATATAATATTAACATTAAAATTACTAATATATTATTTTTAAGAGATGTCAACCGTAAATACATCACCAAAGTCATTGAAAGATAATGATAATGTCACAGATACTTCAGGTAAAAGAATAAGCAGAATGTCAACAGGTAAAAGAAAATTTCATAACAAATCCAAAAGCGGTTGTGATAATTGTAAAAGGAGAAGAGTTAAATGTGATGAAGGTAAACCAACTTGTAAAAAATGTGAAAATATGAAATTACATTGTATTTATTCACCAATTCAACCAAGAAGAAAAAAGAATTCAAAGAAAAATGAACTTCAATCATCGACTGTTAGCATTAGTGGTAACAATGATGATAATAGTGAAGATCAATCTGATATATCTGCTATTAACAATATATCTAAAAGTAAGCAAAATGCAGATAAAAGTAAAGTAGGAAAGATTACGAGAAACAAGAATAAACCAAATGCGAAATTAAATGATAGTTTGTTAATAAATAATGATTCAAAGCAACCTTCTGCATCTCCAACTACAAATCAATATATTGATAGTTTACCATTACAACAACAAAATTCAATTAATTTATCTACACATAGTATTCAACATTTCCAAATGCAGCAACAGCAGCAACAAAAGCAAATGCTTCTTTTACCACAGTTTATGACTTTATCTGCTTCTGGTTCATACTCTGGTTCGTACCCCGGTTCTTATCCTGGTTCTTATCCTGGTTCATTTCCTGGTTCATTTCCTGGTTCATTTCCAAGCACATATTCTGGTTCAATATCTGGAGCTGCTTCGACTTCCATTGCATTTTCAAATAGTCAAGATAAATCATTTCCTCAATTTTCAGAATCACAAAATATTACAAGTCCTCCTCCTTTGCAACCAGCTGGTATGACTATCACTAATAGTTTTAGTAGTATTTTCTCCCCAAATAAAATTACAAATCATTTAGGTGCTCAACCTCCTATATTGAATAATGATCTGAACAATAATTCGTTTTCATTACACACAGATGCATTAAACCAAATAAATAAAGCAAAAAATCTAATGAGTGTAGGAATGAATCCAAGTTTAAGCGGAAGCATGAATATGAGTCTGGGAGTAAATATGGGTATATTTTCTCCATCAGGTCTTGGTGGTGTAAATTATGACTTTCAAGAACTTTTAGGTTTAAAATTTCAGCTTAATAATTTTCAAAATTCAAAGGCAAGCACAGCAGAAGAGGCTCTTGCTAATATGCAACAACAGCATTTAGAGCATGCGAAGACTAGGAATAATACCGATAAGATTAAGGTGGAAGATAAAAGGGGGAAAATTGATAGTAGTATACCAAATCCACAAAATTCTATTGCTAATTCAGTTTTGAATAATAATACAAATCAATTACCTTCGGCTGCTACTATAGGAAATATTCCTCCAACTCCAATGGCAAAAGTAAACACTGGTAATGGGTATATTAATAATATGTCTCATACATTTTCTACTGACACGGCACCACCTGATTTAATGCGTACAAATACCATCGCAACTACAAGCAATATGTCACACACCTTTTCGAACCATACAGCACCACCTACATATTCTAACAATGTCATTAATTTAGCGGCCGATAACACTAATAACACAAATAAAATGCATTCATTGAGCGTAAGTACTGAAAACAATGCATCAGTCTTGAATAATGCTGTTGAAAACAGCAAGAATCAGAATCAAAATATACCTCCCAATTCTAAAACATCTAAATGGGCATATCTATCACAACAATCAAATTTAAACTTGATTCACTTAAAATTATTTCATCACTATTGCACTGATGTTTGGCCAACAATTATAGCTGCAGGAATATCAGGACCTGAAATATGGAGTGTTGACATACCAGCACTTGCATTTGATTATCCATTCTTAATGCATTTATTATTAGCATTTAGTGCTACACATATGCATCTTACAGAACCTGGTATGGAAGATTATGTTTCGAGACACAGAATAGATGCTCTGCGATTATTAAGAGAGGCTATTTTACACATATCTGAAGAAAATACAGATGCATTAGTAGCTAGTGCGATCATATTGATTATGGACTCCTTGGCTAATGCCTCTAGTAATTCGCAAGATGTCACTGGTAAAACATCACCATCTGCTTGGATATTCCATGTAAAGGTAGCTGCTACTATTTTAACAGCAGTATGGCCATTGACAGAAAACTCCAGATTTTACAATTTGATATCCATGGATTTAACTGGTTTAGGTGATGTAATCCAGCCAGATAGTGATACTATATCTGAATTGCAATGTTTTGATGAAAATATTGCTGATTTCTATCCTGTCGAAGTGGATTCTCCATATTTAATTACACTAGCTTATTTGGACAAATTGCATAGGTGTAAAAATCAACCAAACTTCATTCTAAGAATCTTTGTATTTCCTGCTTTATTGGATAAAACCTTTCTAGCCTTATTAATGACCGGTGATATAGGCGCTATGAGAATAATGAGAAGTTACTATACATTATTGAGAGGCTTCACAACAGAAGTAATGGATAAGGTTTGGTTTTTAGAAGGGGTTTCGCAAGTTTTACCACAAGATACAGATGAATATAGTGGTGGTGGTGGCATGCACATGATGTTAGATTTCTTAGGTGGTGGTCTACCATCAATGATGACAACAAACATGTCTGATTTTATATAATGATATTTATGATTACTTTTCAATAGTTTATTTATTTTTAATGGAATTTTATTACTATTAAACCTTGTAAAATTGACTAAAAATAATATTATCTTATTATACAAAATAGTTACAGGTCCTATTGAATTAAGAGAATTAGAAATGGAGAATATGAAACTTTGCTTTACATTCGTAATGCTTGTGTTTTCTTTCAAATATATAGAATTTTGAGTCTATTAAGTGAAAAACTATTAATTTAAATAGATTCATGTATTACTTTTACCAACTCTTCGACCAAGAATATAGTCATCAATCATATCATATGTTAGCTAACTGGTACTGATTAGGGTAGGAATATAACTCTATTTTAAGTAAGCAGTACATCATGTATAGCACAAAGGTTTTTGTTTTTAATATTTCCTATTTTCAATTTTTTTTTGAATATCCGAATATTCTCGAAAACTTAATTGCACATTTGTAAGATGCAATAAGAAATATATAAAAGAGAATATATAGAAACATATAGAGAATGATATATTGTTTATTTTATATGATTACATAATGAATACTAACAATTAATTGACTAATAACATATTTATAAAGATGGCTGTTCAAAATCCAAACAATTGGCATTGGGTTGATAAGAATTGTATCGAATGGGCAAGAAAATATTTCACTGATAAATTAGTTGGTATAAGTTCATCTGAGGCTAAAGATGCTTCTAAATATGCTGAAATTACTAGTATTTCATCATTTGGAGGTGATTGTGAAGTTAGCCAACGTAAGGGTAAAGTTATCTCTCTATTTGACTTAAAAACCGTTATGTTAATTGCAGGCCAAGTGGATGATGAAAAATTTGAAGGTTCAATTAGTGTTCCAGAAATTGCATTTGATTCAGAAATTGATGATTATCAATTTGAAATTTCAATTTATAAAGAAACAAGTAAATTAAATGAAATTAAGCCAGTAATTAGAGAATCTTTACTACCTAAATTAAAAGAAATTTTCCAAAATTTTGGTAAGGATTTATTAATTGCTAACAGTAATGATATCCAAGTTTCTCAAGATCAAGTAACTTCAAATTTTACTAAATCCAATCAGCAAAATAGTATCCCACAAGCTAATACTAATCAAAAAGTTGAAGCTGTCACTAAGTCAACTACTAGCACTACTAAAACACCAGTCACAAGTGAAAAGACAACTTCATCTAACATTAAGATTGGTACCGGTAATACCACATCAATTCATTTAGAACCAACATTCAATGCCCCAGCAGCTGAATTGTATAACACATTTCTAGATAAGGAACGTATTATGGCATGGAGTAAATCACAAATTAGATGTGAAGGTTCTCAGAAAACTTTACAAAAAAATGAAAAATTTGGATTGTTTGGTGGTAATGTTGAAAGTAAACTGATTGAAATGGTCCCAAACAAATTATTAGTGTTTGAATGGAGATTAGATTCTTGGAATTCAAAAATTAATTCTACAATTAAAATGGAATTTCATGAATCAAAAGAATATCATGAAACTAAGTTACAAGTTACTTGGAGTGGTATTCCAGTAGGTGAAGAAGATCGTGCCCGTGGTAATTTTGAAGATTACTATGTAAGATCCATCAAGATTACTTTTGGCTTCGGTGCTGTATTATAGACGATTATATATACATACACGCATATATTTATATATAATTGTTATAGTATTACCATTATAAAAAATTTTTTTAAACAATAAACTCTAATGAAAGCTTATTAATATATAGCTATTCCCCAAGAAATACAACAATAACTGAACATATACAAGTAAACCATCAGCTTCTTTTCCTGATAATGACAAGAGTTCAAATCACCAAAAACTGGTTTTACTTCTACAAGAGTATATACGTATAAAGTATTTGAGACGAGTGTCTCGTTAATTCTTGTTATAAGATGGTTGCAATACTATTAAGATTTAAAAGAACATTTGATATTTATATAAAACTGTATATATATAAATACCTTTGAGCCATTCCTTTATAATAAATCTAATTGGCCAGCGAACCCATTCCGGCACGGGTAACCCCCTTTTGTACCTAATTTAATCATTTTTCCAATAAAGAAACAGGGATATCAAACACTTTTTTTGATTAGCCGCTGAGAAATTACCCATTGAAGAAATAAAGCAAATCATAAGAATTAAAGTAAATTAATTGTTGTTATTAACTATTGTTATTAAGTATTTAATTATTGATGTCTAGTTTGAGTTTTTATTTGATTTCAGATGTACTAACCACTGTGACATGCTTTTGATTTAAGGAAAGATATATTTAGCCATTCCATATAACAGAATAGACACTAGTTTTGCTAATAAAATATATATAGACATCTATATATATATATTATGATCGCTGCAGGACTATTCAATGAGAAAAATATTATTACTAACAACAACGACAATAATAATAATAACAATATCGATTCACATATGAATGAGAATGAGGATAATAATGTTGTGTCGAACAACAATATGAATTCTAAAACGAATAAAAAATTAAAACAACTGCCAGAAAATTTAAGATTAAATGGGATGACACCAAGTGGTAAACCAAGATTATTCGTTTGCTCCATATGTACAAGAGCATTTGCGAGACAAGAACATTTAACAAGACATGAAAGATCACATACAAAGGAAAAACCATACTGTTGTGGTCTTTGCCAACGAAAGTTTAGTAGACGTGATTTATTATTAAGACATGCTCATAAGATACATGATGGTAATTATGGGGATTCAATAATAATTACTAGTTACGGTACTATTTCAACAAGAGAAAATGGGAAGAAATTTCAAGATTTGAATAATTTTAAAATAGAAAATAATATTAATAATAATGGGAGACGTAAGTCAAGAAATAGTTTATCATTAGAATCATCAAATAGAAGGAATTTGAAAAGGTTAAATAGAAGGCGTGCATCATTTAGTGCACAATCTGCAGAAAAATATGCAGTACCTTTACCTAATGAACAAAATAATCATAAGTATGATAGAGTGAAATTTTCCACTCCTGAAGTATTACCCATTGATTATTTTGATAATATTAGCAATAATAATGGAAATATTAATGGTAATGAAAATTCAATGGGAAACGGTTTTACAAACCCATTTGTTAATAATTCATCAAATTCCAATAATATGGGAAATGATAAATTAAATTTTAAAGATAATATTCCCTTAATCGATATAAATACTTCGCCAGTGGATCTTCCAGCAAATGAGTTTAATCTTCTTGATACAATTCAATGGATTAACGGTGCATATAATACAAATGCATATTCCAATAGTAGTGGAAGTAATAGTATGAGTCCATTAGCCACAAATACAAGTATGACATCAAATAAATTCAACCAAAATTTATCAATGGCTGGTAATGGTGACAATAATGGTAACGGAAATAATGGTTATTTACAATCATATGTCCAAGTAGATTATAATAATACAAATAATGGTAATTATAATTCTACTAGGTCGTCATCGTATAACTCGACAGATGCAATAAATAATGCTTCTTTCAACAACAATAAATTATTTACTGATAATTTTAATAAAGGTTACAAATTACCATCTACTGCATCACTTTTTGGACCAAACCCTAATGTAAAAGGTAATAATATTCAAAATAATAATGATGTGTCAGATAACACACGTGCAATTTCAAAAGGTTTGAGTAATGTTAAATTAAATGAGGATTATTTTGATGTGAATAATATCACTAATTTTACTAAAGATGTACAATCAATTTTTGGTAAATACATTCAAAATGAAGAAGATGAACTATTTCCACACTCTGAAATTAATGAAGATATTAAAGAAGAAGAATATAATAACAAAGAATTAAAACCGAATTTGACTGCCTTGAATGATAACTATACATTTTATGGCTTAGATCATCTTACTATTTCAAATATTTCAAGGGCTACACCTCCAAACAGCAATGATAAAGTTAACATATCTAGATTGAAACCTGTTAAATTATTTACACCGAATTTACGTCAAATGTGTATAACTGCATTAAATTACTATAATGAACATTGTAATAATAATGAAGGTACCAATTTGAATATCAATCCATTATTAGTGTCAAAAGAATTGATCTTACCAAGTTGCAATGAGTTAAACAATTATCTTTCTTACTTTCAAGAATTTTTTTTACCTCATCATTCATTTATCCATTCAGATTTATTGAAATTAGATTTACATTTTCTTAGAAGATATATTCATGAGTGTACGGATAATTGTTCTCAAGAGGATTTTGCCGCTTATGATGAAGAAGATTTTAATTTGCAATTTGCAAATGTGGCATGTTTGCCATTATTTATGGCAACTTGTGGTTCCTTTTATAAACCAGGATGTAACCCTAAAACGATAGAGTTATATGAAATTAGTAGACGTGTTTTACATGTTTACTTAGAAACCAGAAAGAAATTAAAACAAAAAAAGGACTTTAATTTTGGATTGAACAGAGATACTAAAAATATTAAGAAACCACAAAATTTATGGTTACTTCAATCACTAATTTTGAGTGTTATATTTGCATTATTTGCTGATCACTTAAAAAAGAATGATTCAGATGTAATAGTAAGACAAATATCTGCAGTTTGTTCTATTATAAAAAATAATACTATACCAAATATTATTAATCCAAACTCAGATATTAAACATATCTTTCAATTTAACAGCCAATTTGATTACATACTATTTGAATCCTCAATTAGATCTACTTTAATGGTTTATAATTTCTGCCGGTTTCTAAAAGGATTTTATCATATGGATGCAGCTATGTTTTTAAATGAATCAGATATTGATAATGTATGCATTCCTGATGATGAATTAACTTGGGTATCCACTTCATTATTTGTAAATAATATGAACGATATTTTCAGAAAACAGTACTCAGTGAATTTTCAAAAATTTTATCACAGTTTTGCCTTTAATACTATTGGAATCCATCCGTTACCTGAAGTTCTTGTGTCTTCCTTATTATACTATGAGTTTAATGTTAGCAGTAATTCTGCTTTCCATGTATTCTTAAATAGAATCGATACGAAAAAGTTAGAAAACAATCTACCTCATAATAATTATCAGATCCTGAATGATCTAGATGAGGAGACATTTACAAAAGCTGATAAAATATCAAAGGCTCTGAATAATGATAGTATTTTACTAAAAAATAGTTTAATGCCAATTATATTTTTCAACAAGATTGATATTCAGTTTTGCTCAAAAGTATGGAAAGGTCAAATAAAAGATATTTTTGAAACATTTTTTAATTCTAAGATTATCAATATTTTGACAAAAGGATCTTATAACCTGCTGACTGATTTTTTGGTTTCTTTGAATTTTTCTATCAAAAATATTACGTCGCTATTTCAATTGAAAGACAATGCGACGACAATTGAGATTGATTCAGATAAGATTTCAATATTTAACATGCAGAGCTTCTATTACAATTTTCTAATATTAATAAAATTTATTATGGACTTTGAAGCTACTCCAAATTTTAAATTATTGTGTATTTACACTGAGTTGAAAAAATTGGCAAATAAATTGTTAATTCCAAAATTTTACAATATTTACCCAAATGAGTTTTCTAAGTTTGATGATATTATTACTACTAATACATATTTGAATCTTCATCAAGACCCAAAAGCTAGTCATCAATATGCTAATATTGATGCTAATAAGCTAGAAAAGCTAATCAATAATGTTTTAGTGTATTCGTTTAATGATACGTCATTTTTAAACATGACCGAACAAACAACAAACGAATTTTTATTTAATAATAACTATCCAACATATTATCCATATATCTCATCACCTCCTGATCTGATTCAAGATTTGCAATCAGAGTCAAACAAAAACTCACATTCTAATTCACCAGGACCTCATTTAGCCTCTCCAGGACCACAACCAACAAAGTCATCTTTAGACTTAGTTGTATCTCATCAGGAAGCAGAAAAACAGTCAAATCATCTTTCTAATAAGCAAGGTTTTGCTGAGAGATATCAACTATCTGCAAAATATGTTGTGATAGCAAAATGCTTCTTCAAAGACATTAGAGAAAATAATATTCACTGTCACTTTTTGGAAAAACTAACAACAGATTTTGAAAATCTTGAGCATTACTTGGATGAATATAGATATAACTCACAAAATCTCTAATAATATCACTTTTTTCAAAAAGTATTGTATAAAGAACTTAATGGGTGATGAATTATGTTTAATAACATTTATAAACTATACTAACTAGCTATAAAAGATTATTTATTTATATATTCTATGTATGAAGTATGCATGTTCCTAATAACTTTATCAAAAATAACAGAAGCTGTTATATTGTAACTTAAATCATAGTTTCAAATCCTGTATCTTCGTTTATAATGGTTTGAATTAACCATTCCTTAGATTCGACATGCAACGATATTTCAGGATCATAGGTAATAATATTTTTGAATTTTTCTCTCAAACTTTCTAGTTCAGACAAAGAAATGTCATTATTTTCATTTATATACACCACCATATTAGAGTAAGTACTTCTTGATGCTTTAGCTATTGATTTAAAATCTTCTTCTACTATCCTCTGATAATTGGAATTCATTTGATATAGTTTAGTCACTCCTAGACATGAAAACAAAAATTTAACAAATTCATCTAATTCAGAATATCCTACCATTATAACAGCGTAATTATTCATTTTTGATCTTAAAGCATCAGTTTGTTGAGCTAAATCAACTCCAGTTAATAATTTTGAATAAAAGGAGTATATGTTGTTAGATTTGATGACACCAGGTCTAGTATTTTCATTTATAGAAAGTCTGAAACTTTCACCAGCTGGTAGTAAATATTGAAATATAGACTCTATCGATACATGGCCTTTTTCTAAACACTTTAACACGAATCTCCAATGTAAAGTTGGCCAACCTAGTGCTAAAGTTTCTAAATATTTCAAACTTCTAGAATGTTTATCAGTAATTAAACACACAAAATAATAATTTTCAAAATTACTATCATCTTTCAGTCTCAGTTTAAGATCATGTTCTGAGTACATAGTGGAAGGTGCAACTTCTGATGACGAGTAATTAAAAAAATTCGAGAACAAAGTATCAACAATAGTACCTCCACCACTTTCAATGACTTTACATATGACATCTCTGTTTTCGAATACACTTGTTATTATGAAAAGGCAATTATCAAAAATATTTGGATTATTATTATTCTTTAAGAGATTTGTCAAGGAGCTATTTTTTATTATTAACTTATCAGAATCATGTCTTTCAGGAAAATCTAATTGGCCAATCTTGGAATTTTTATGAATTACCGTACTATCATTTAACTTTATGGGTGAAGATCCAAGACCCGATTTCCTACCTCTCAGAGGGCTATCTAATGTGTGATCTTTAATTGCATCAGTTGGATATTCTTCGATTACTATTTTAGTTCTTTTTGCCCATTCATCTAAGCTTACAGAAATTGAACCTAAAGTGGTAATAAATGTTTTACGTCCTAGTTTTCCTGACGATTTTGCCCTTTTGAGATGAACCGTATCATAACCTCGTATACATCTTATAACATCCAATTCATGTGAACGGCATTCTAATCCAACAATTGAGTATGAATTGCCTTTCCAAATAACAGTTTCACCAACTCTAACATCCAAGTAAAATATGTCGGAATTATTGGTTAATTCCTCCTCTTGTTCGAACATTATCCAACTTCTATCAGGGCTACTTTCCTTGTCTAAAAGGATGCCAGGATAAAATTGATAATTTAACCCATATAAGCACCAAACAGCTTTTTTGAATTTTATTTCTTGTTTAGTCAGTACAGGGAGTTCATCTACAAGTACCCTTTCTGGAAATTTTTGTTCATAGAGTTCGTCTACAGTCAAATTTGTAGAAAAGTTATGGAAAGAATTGCTTCTGGTATCTGATATAGAATTATTATTATCAGTATTAGACTCATTCTCTTTCGAAATAATGGTATGAGATGCAGTGTTAATCTTGTTTTGTTTCTTTGGTGTTGAGTTTTTACTTCTATTCTCAAAATTATCAGGTAATTCTATGGTTTCGTAAAATCTTTTTTTGCTCATTCGGTTACTGTTTATATTTTCTTGTGAATCATTACTTAGAGATATAATAATATCATCTTTTTGATCTCTAACTTCATTTTCAGTGATTTCTTCCATTTCTGGTAATTCTTGGGTCATTTCAATTTCGCTCATTACGACTAAGTCTCTGCGTGTATCAAGATCATTTGTATCATCACTTCCTTGACTGGATGAGAGTCCAACTTTACTTGATATTTGTAGAAAGACTTTTTCTGGGTTATCAGAATCAATTTGCTTTTCTTCGCCCCAATTATAGCCTCTATCTCTTGGAATTGGTGATGAATTTGTATTATTGATTATTAATTTATTACCATTATTTATTGGTGAATCTGTTTCGGGTACTTCTAGAAGGGTGGTCATATTATCATTCCTTTCAGCTATTGGAGTAACCAGTTCTTTGAGTAGTGTCTGCTCTGGTGAGTTTATAATTTGGGTTAACATATTTTTCTTATGAATATTATTTCCAGGATTTTGAGTCCCATCAGGTTGTGTATAGCTTCCTGCTAAAATTGAAGAAGCCAGTACTTGTGTTTCTGTTTCATTGTAATTCTTTGCATCTATATCTTTTGATGATAAAATACTAGTGTTCGAAAATACCTGTGTATCTTCAATTTTTGGGGTTTTCGAAGATTTAATTTCCTGTGTCTCAGTCATACTTATTAATTGAGTTGATTTGTTACTCTCAATTTGATTTTGATAATCAGATTTTAGAACCCACTTTGACGATAAATTTAAATCAGTTGTATCATCTATAAGTGAATAATCAGATTGGGGTTCAGCTCTTCTCCGAAAAATATTAATTTTTTCCTGTATATATTGTTCATCATCATTATGAACATCCTCTATTGTATTTGATAAATTTACTGGATTGCTTTGAGTGCTTCTCGTAAGTCTTTTCTCATTGGGATCTGTTATATCGTCTTCATAGTACTCTCCATTATCACTATTATCATTTAATTCAATTCCAACATTTCCATCATCAATTATTGTAGTTATATTATTATTTTTCTGTTGTTCCAATCGCAACTTATTAATAATATTCAATGGGTTCAAATCATTTTTTGTAATCGTATTCTCATCTTTTCTCTGCGATGGTGGTGTATCTTCAGATGAATAATTTAATTTATCTATCATATTTGATTCAGTAGAACCTAATGCTTTCAATATCTTGAATTCTGAATTATCTGAGGAAATTGTATCTTTGAAAATATCTTTATTTGCTAGTTTGGACTTTAATGTATCAGATGGAATGTGTGTATTATTCTTTGTTAACTTCTTGGAAATAGAGGTATTCTCATCTGAAGAATTATTTGTTGTGTGTATATTGGTTGACTTCACTGGAGATTTCTTATCTTTAAAAAAATTAACAATCCTAGCCAAGTCTGGAGTTCTATTAGTGTTTTGTTCATCTCTGCCTCTAGTACGTTTACGTTGAGGTGTGTGAATATTAGGCCTGTTCTTCAACTTGTTATCATTATAGAACATATCATTTGCTCCTTGAAATATATCTTCTGTATTCATTGACTTAATTGGATTGATACTCCCACCATTTCTCAGCAGTTCATTACTTTCAATATTTATTGGTTTATTAGTTTCATTATCATCTAAGTCTATAGTATTTCTGACCCGACGTTTGGCAACTGGTGTATCATTTACCACTTCGTTAACATCATTCATATCAGAATTGATTACGTTACTTGAAAAAGGACTGTTTACATATAAATTTATTAATTATAGTACCTATTTCATTCAACCATTTCATATGTACTTGCAAATAAATTTTAGAGCATCGGACCTATATTTTGTTTTCGCAAAATTAAATATTGAAATAATAATTTTTTGGTGTCAGTAATTAAATAATTAATAAAAAAATGAACAAAGAGTTATTTGAAATACAAGTTCTGAAACTCTCAAGCTTATCTTATGCTCAAAATATTATACTCAAACTGTATTTATTAATTTATAAAAATTATATGAAGAAAAAATGAATGATTCCGAGTATTTACAACTGGAGAAAGGTATATCTTTAGAAATTGAAGAAATTGCATTAGAAATTCAAGTAATGGAAAATTATAATCAAAATATTTTTATCAAAATAATGTGTATTTTGTTTAATTTTTATCCAAAATTCCAACTGAGTATTTTGTTTAATCCAGGAACATTGATTAGAGATAAGATTGATACCTCATTGAAAAAAGAAGTAATAAAAAATCATACTTACGATTTAAATATGGAAGCAAAATATATAGCAAGGTGCTTTAGGAAAGCTCATAGAGTACATACAGATTTGGTGGAAGATATTTTATTTTCAATTCTGATTTCTAAAGGATTACAAGCTTATCTTTGCTTCTATGATGGTGACTATATAAAGGCAATGTTATTATCAAGATGGTGTGTTCAATTTCATTATTTTATAAGAAAATATGCTGTTGATCTTGGTAAGGGAAATCATTTTTTTGATGATAGTGAAAGATTTTTTTCAATCATATGTTCAAGATGTACGATATTGGAACTAGAAAATAATTATAAAACATTATCAATTACTCAAGTGACAAATCCAAAAAACAAGTATAATAAAATTTTAAAAGCATTAGCTTATTCTATTGTAGAAAATACAAATCCTGAACTCATGACGTATATGGATGGTGTAGATAAACTAGTACTTTGTAATATTTTTGAAGTATTAGGTGATATTGAAGAAAAGTTCTCAATTTTTGAAGGTTTTGTTTTCAATTATGAAACAGAGAATTCAATTTATTTCGATATTGGAGTTAAATTAGAATCAACACATCTCAATGATATGGTAAGAAAATATATATTAGCATTAACTCTTAGACCACTGGGTGATCCTTATGTGATTATTCTACTGAACAAGATATTGGTTGGATTGATTTTATATGGCAGAATACATTGTGAAATTATTCAATTTTTCTATGAAATTCGAAAGTATTATTCAGAATTTTATAAAATAAATTTGAAAGAAACTTATAATATTAGTGAATACACCGAATGTTTAAATATTATAGATGAAATTATAAACGAGTGGATTAAAATAAAAAAACACTGTACTCCAAAGACTATTCAAATTCCTCAGATTTTATTACAAAATTTAGAAAATTCTACCACAATAGTTTACCAAAATGATAAAGAATCTTTGAAAGATCATACACATGAAGTTGCCATTTTTTTAAGCAGACTGAAAATAAAACTAAAGCAAAAATATATAGATAAAGTACAAATACCCGAAGAAGATTCACAACTACTTTGGAATATTGGATTAGAACTAGTTCTTTTTTGGAAAAATTGTTACATTGATAATATGGACATTTTACCAAAGGAATTTATAATTCTTATTGATAATATTGAGAAACTATAATACTTAATTATATAGAAAATAAAATAGTTTTAATTATTATTAGTTCCCATGATATACTAATAAAAATTAAAAAACATGTCTATTCTTATATATTTTAGCAACGTATAAAGCCAAAGTATAATACTTTTTGATATAAATCTATATGAGCACATCTTTTTCATCACTACTATTGACCATCCTAGAATACATTCTTCCTTCTAAATCACTAATCTTACGTTGATATGCTTCAATTATTCTATTTTTTTCCTCTAATTCTTTATTTAGAAGTGAAGCTCCAGCATGCACAGTCTTATTCCTAATACTTCTACTTTCGTCTTCCATAGATGCATTATTTCCCTTTGTTGACAAATAATCACTACGTATAGTGTCATTACCTCCATTAATAACACCATCATTACTTTTACTGTGATTTTTTTTCTCTAATAATTTATTTGTACGATAGTTTTCATAAAGTATATTATTTGTATAATCTTTAAACTCTTGCAAGTGTGAACCTAATATTATACCTTTTAAGTAACTAAATTCAGAGATTTGAGTATCTTCTACAATTACTTCACCCCATTCAAATCTAATAATATGTTGGGTTTCTCCGTCTTGTGTTTCTAATGTTTCATTACTACAAACTAAACCAAATGGCAACATGTCATGAAGTTTTAAATTTAGTTTTGAATGTCCATGTACTCTTTTTTTATCCTGTTCATCAAAAGGTGATAAGCTATCAGTAAGAATATCGTCCTTAAAATCAAAAAAGTTTATCCCATTTAACTCCATACTTCTCAAAACTAGTTCTTTATTGTAGTTTAATTCTTCAGTAGTAAGTGTATCCACTTTACTAAGAACTGGAATAATATTTACATGGTTTCCAATTTCCAACATCATTTTAATATCGAATTCTTTAAGAATTCTTCCATTGGGTTTTAAAAAATAAATACACACATGAGGTCTTGGATCAGTTTCTCTAGCTTTCCTTTTAATTTGACTTTCTTCATCTAATATTTTATTAAACTGTTCTTCTAAATATTCTCGAACTAAATTTGGATTTTTTGTATCGTCTAAATTATCACCCACTCCAGGAAATAATACTACATCAAGAGTAATTGGAGAACCATTACCTTCATCAAGTAGGATAGATTCTTTGATGATTTTGAGATTTGGACTAATATGTGCGTGAGATGGATCTTGATTACTTTCTTTTTGTTGTAATGTTGGAAATACTGTTCTCCCACAAATATTATTCAAAAATGTAGATTTGCCAGTACCCTTTTCACCTAAAACCATTACGCATAACTGAGTGCCTTTCTTAGCACTCTTTCTTAAACGAATTTCTTCGGTATTGATCTTTGCAATTTTAGGATCTGTCATCGAAACTACTTGATCTTGTAATATATATATTATATCAAACTTCGAAATTTTTTCAAATAATAAATATTACAGAATTAATGATTATAATAAAATATCCTTAATTACTAGAGATTATATAGATATCCAAGTATTTTCTAGATAAATTTAAATCATAATTAAAACAAAATGTCACAAAGGTTCATTAACACCTCTTTAAATATTTTAACTAAATTTTTTTTCATTTAGTGGCATTTAAGAAAAAGTGACACTTTGAAAAATTAAATGGGCATATATAGTCATAAAAACGTATAAACATTAAAAACTATGCAAATAAATGTATGATAATTACTATATATATCTACATCAATTAATTTATGGATGAGTTTATTTATGTTTTAAGTTTTTTATTTGGATCATCTGTCTTTGAATGATCAGGAGATTTTCTTTTCTTACTTTCTTCTTTAATCTTTTCCATCATATCATGAAGTCTTGATTTTGTATTGTCTAAAAATTCTTGAGTAACTTTTCCTGATTTTATTAGATTGTAATCGTAAGGGTTTTTTATCTTTTCTTCACTTGATTCATCTTCATTAAGAATATCTTGAATTTCTGTCTTGGTTATTTGTAATTTTTCACCTTTATTACTCTTTAAATCGAAAAAGTTTTCTTCTAAAAGACGGTAATCAGTAAATAATTCTTCAATTTTTTGAGAATCTAATAATATTGGGAATTTATCTTTAAAGAAATTTTTTGGATATTTAAAATTATTATCAACAATTTTTTTATATTGTATACCACAATATATTAATGCTAATTGAATAAAAGTAAAACCATCACATAATAAACAAGTTGGTTGTGTAACAGCTTGTACAATAAAATTTCTTGTTTCTTGTAATATCTTTGGAAAGATTTTCTTAAATTTATCATCTAAATATTGATCTCTATTGTATCTATAATAACCACTAAACATTTCTTCAATCATTTCTTTAGGATTCTCAATATTTAAATCAAATCCAAAAGAACATAAGATTAATTTCTCATTCTCTACTAATTTATCTCTTATTTCCCACTTCATCTTGTCAATATTTGCTATTTTACTGTTATGTAATTCCTTTGCAATAAATTCACATGTTGCCTTAACATAAGCATCAATTGGTCTATTATTTTCAGTACCTTTACATGCAGTTACTAAAACACCTTGAGAAATATTAATACATTCTGTTAAGTTCTTAGGAAGACCAAATGCATACCAATATCTGAAGAATAAAATGCATGATGCTGTATAAGTATGATCGAAAAGGTTCAATCTTTTTTTCAAAGTATAAAAATAGAGTAAACATTTTTCCATGTTTCTCTTTGATTCTTGAATTATTGGACCTTCAGACCCCAGCTTATCAATTATATCTTTACAAGTAAAGGACCATACACTTTTTGGAGTTCTAACCATATCAGGCCATAAAATTCTAGCATTAAAATTTGATTCCACATTTTTATTTTCAGTTGATGGAGTTGGTGATGCTTTTGCAAAAGAATTTGATTTGCTATTTAAAGCAGGTGAATTACTATCTTGTATTTTTTCTGAAGGTACTTCATTATTTTTGTTTATAACATTCTCTGATTTGGAATCAGATGGACTAGTAGTCACTTGTTCTTGAAGTATTTGATTATTTGTAGATTCACTCATTGTATGCTATTCCAACCACTGAGATAGCAAATTAACGAAATTTTTCTAAATTGACAACAATTAAAATTGTTAAACCGATTATTGGACTATGATTGGTGTTAGTAACTGAATAAACGTAACTTATAAGTTAATTAACCAGTTATTACTTCTTCATCTAACAGTATTCAAATAATTTTTCATATTGAATTATTATTTCTTTATAGCTATGAGAGCGGGTAACTGCCAGGGTTATAGAATAGACTATATCATAATTATACCATAAAGTTTAAATAAAAGTTACTTAATTTGACTGAATATCTTGAGAAATGTATTAGACTGTTACAATTATGTTTCTAATTATGTTAATATTTACAAATAATGATTTTTCTCTCTTTGGTATTTTAGAGAATAGAGAAAAAAAAATCAATGATGGAAGATAATTGTACCTTTTAAATTTTACTTTCTTTATATATGTTCGTAACTGATCTTATTGTTTTCCTTAATCACAGCTTTTAATTTTCTTCTTAAATGCTTTGTTTCACTTGGATTATTGTCTTTATTATCCTTTGGAAGTATTTGATTTTCTTCTTTCGTATTAAATCTATCCAATTCTTCTAGATAACTTTGAGATATATTTCTTCTAGTTGAAGACCTCGGAATTTTACTTATTGTAGGTAATCCTGATACAAATGCATTGTAACTATCGTTACTACTTACTATCTCAGGAAGTGAAGAATCTTCAGAGTATAATTTTTCAAATAAAGCTGCTTTATCTTTAACTTTTTTTGAAGCTCTTAATTGAACAACAAAATCTGTTGATTTATTTCCTAAATCACTATCATTCGAGTGATCAATCTCATATATGGACGAATTTGTACCTTGATCAGATAGTTTTACAGTCACATCTGAAAATAATGAATTTGTAGGAGATTTTGAATAATCAGACTCCATATCTAAACTTGTATTACCAAAATTTTGTTCATTGTAATTGGCAAAATGTTTTTTATTTTGTTTTGGAGTATTAAATGCATCATTGTTGTTGTTGTTGTTATTATTATTATTATTATTATTATCCACTTCAATTATTGAAATTTTTTCATTATCATTATTAATATTTTCATTTTTAGTAAAAGTATTTTGAATATTTGATGAAATTGATTGAAGTCCCTTTAATATTTCTAAATACGTTATAGTTTCTTGTTTAGTAGATTTTTGTAAGGATAAATTACCTTTTAATTCAATATTTTTCCCAATTGAATTATTACCAAGATTGTATTTTTTTTGTATTATCTTTATTGATTCAATAATAGTCATGTTATGTTTATAATTTAAAGTTTCAATAATTTGTCTACTATTATTAAAAATATTAAATACATCAATCATTAATTTCTTAGTCCATATATTATTTCTATTGTTATTGTTTTCTCTTACATTATTTCTAAATATAAGGCTTTCATTAGCTAAACTTCTTAGAATCTTGCATGTCTTGGAAACATTTTGCAATTCATTTAAATTTAAATTTGATAATATTTCAAAAAGTACATTTAAAGGTAGATCTGTCAAAGAATATGACGACTGAACCTTGGCTCCTTGCACTTGGCTCTCCATTCTCTTCTTATATCTGTATATGTGTGTCCGTGTGTCTGTATGTCTACGTGTATGACTCTATGACTGTACATAATCACAATTGCCATTGCAATTATATATACATCTTAACAATTTGTTATTGACAGTTTATTCAATTTTTGAAATTAAATGTTGTCATTTTGCCCAAAGAGGGTCTGTGCCCCGGGTAACTGTGCACTATATATGATTAAATAGTATATAATTTGAGTAAAAGTATTTATTAAATACAATACAATACAATACACAAGGTGGTAAAACTATGATCAATGGCAGGGCTATTTGTTTGTGTTGGTAAGGGTTTTTCCTGGGTCTCTTTAGACATATAATTGCCCATTTAGCTAGTAGTTTTGTTGGATATTATAGCGTGGAAAAAGTGAATAAAATTGAAATATTTCTATAAGATTATATTAAAAGTCAATTGAATTAGTTAATGGTACATTGGTGGGGCGAATACTGAATAGAAGGGTTGACTAGTTGGTGGATCATGGGTTTTACTAAATGGAATACCGTTTGGGTCGCATTTAGTTTACTAGTTTTACAGATAAATGCCTTTTCCAATGATGAAAATATTGGAATTATTGGTGTCTCAAGGGACCATCAACATCTTTATCAAGCTATTGATGGTAAATGGGCTTGTCTAAGTGATTCTTCCATTGTGTTAGATATTTCACAGGTCAATGATGGTGTCTGTGATTGTCCTGATGGCTCTGATGAACCAGGTACTGGTTCATGTGGTGAAAAATCATTATTTTATTGTCAAAATGATGAATTTATACCAAGATACATTTCCGGTAGTAAAGTTGGAGATGGTGTTTGTGATTGCTGTGATTGTTCAGATGAATATTTTGTCAAGAGAGAACCATTTTTCAAAGGTACAGAATGTAATGTTTTACAGAAAAATTATGATCAATTAATTGAAAATGAAATTAATATTTGGTCAAATGGTTATAAAACGTTAGAATCATTGAAAAATTATTATAAAATTGAATCAATTGAAGATAAAGTAAATAATGGTAAAGAAACATTATTAAATTTAAATAATGATATTAATGAATTAGAAAAAAAAATTGAAAATTATAAGAATTTAATAAAGAATGAAATTGAAAAATATGATATGGAATTAAAATCAAATAATCCAATTTTATATGAATTTCAAAAATTAAATATGACTTATCTAAGTGATAATGTCAATTCATCATTTTCTGAAATTAAAACTTTTAGTGTAGCATATCAAGAATTATTAAAAATATTACACGATTTAACCGATTCATATACTTATTCATTAAAGGATCCGGTTGTTAATAAAAATGTTGAAGATTTTTCATTTTATGAAAAGAAAAATTTGAAAAAAATACCAGCTAATCCAGAAATTGATGATGAACAACAAGAACAACTTGCTGATTATTTTTTTAATGAATTAACAAATATATTTATTGAAAATAAATCAGAATTCCCATTAAAATATAATCTTGGGAAAGTTAATTTTGTTAGAGCAATGATTATAGGTAAGGCAAATTATACAGAAACAATTTTAGGATTTATTAATCATATGAGAAAAATAATGGATGATATTTCTTCAAATTATAATGTAAATTTCCAAGATTCTGGTGTTAAAAATGCAGTAGAAGCATATCAAAATTATTTGAATAAATACAATTTATTAACTGAAAAATTTGAGTTACCACAAGAATTTCTAGAAGAATTAGATAACCTTTTTATATTTGTCAATGAAAATTTATCAAAAATATTAGCAGATGATGAAGATAGTATCTCAATTGAAGATGGCACTGATTTATCATGGGGTGGATTTATTAATAAAATTGAAAAATATTTACCTAACAATAATAACAATAATAATAAATTGAGTTCAACAATTTTGTCATTAAAGAATCAAATTAATGTACATGAATTAGAATATTCTAAATTAATCAAAGAATTAGAAGTTAAACAAAATGAATTAAATATATTAGGTTCATTAATAAAAGAATTTCATAATTTATCAGATGAAGATAAAATTCTTTCAGAATATAAAGATATTATGGAAAAAATGAGATCTAAAAATTCCAAATTAGAAACTTATTGTATGACAGAAACTATTGATAATTATGTCTATGATATTTGCATCAATCCTAATTTACCAGGATCAATCCATCAAAGGGAATTAAAAGGTGATGGTAAAACTGTTAAAATTGGTGACTTAATTAATGTTAAATTTGATAAATTAATTAATGAAAAAAAATTTGTGGAATATATGAAAATGCAATATTCTGAAACTGATATTATGTCACACTTAATCAATGAATCTCAAGATATAAGTAATGAGACTTACTTGTTCGGTAATTTACCCCATGTAAACAATGGGTTACTATTAGAATATGCAAATGGTGATAAATGTTGGAATGGTCCAAATAGATCATCTCAAGTATTCATAAGGTGTGCCGAAACGTTCCAAATTCACTCTGTACAAGAGACTACAAAATGTAACTACGTCTTCGAAGTCTCAGGACCGTTAGGTTGCTCAATTGGCTTTAAGTACCATGTATAACTTCATGTAATGTAATTAAAATCGGTATTACATTTTATTAAATTAACCACGTTACCCGGTTACCCCATGTGCGCCATGCCAGAAAAAAGAAACGGCTCTTACCTTAATAGGATAATTTTGAAAATTTTCTTGTTGAAAGCTCATCTCAAATTTTAAGTTTGCTTAACAGTGAAAAATTATAATAAAGTATATAGTTAAATAGTAAAATTAGTATTAAAATTCATGTTACATTTGTTGTTGATTGTTTTTCCTAAGGGAGTAGTGAAGGCTGATTGAGTGAGTACTATTGGTTGTGTTGCTGGGTCCAATAATTATATTTACTTTTTGATTAGTTCTCTCAATTTTTTCAAGATATTTTTATGGCTAAAATAGATCAATTAAAATTTTATTAATAAATTATTAAAGAAAAAATATTCTAAACAATGGCTGGTAAAGATAGCCCTCGAAAGAAAATAGTTGAATCAACTTCAACTCATAACCATACTAGTGGGAAACTCCCGGCGAACATTGAAACTTTAAAAGTTAATCCACCTTCTTTAAGTTCAACAGAATTTAATAGACCAAGAAGGTTTAGTTTAATATATTCATCAGATTCTTCATTAAGTGATATTTCTGATGTTGATAAGAAAATGGTTATTGATAAAAGGAATAATAAAGTATTTAAGAATCCATTAATAAATAAAAATAAAAAGGGTAAAGGTAATACAAGTGGTAAAAATAGTAAACTGATACGAGGTTCTCAAAATAATAATAATCATAATAGCAATAATAATAATAATAACAATAATAGTAGTGATGACGATGAAGGTACTGAATCTTCAGATTATCAAGTTTTCGTAAGTTCAGATGACGATAATGATGATGATGATGATCAAGGTGATAGTGATAGTGATAGTGATACTAGTTCAGAAGATGAAAATATTGATTTTGTTAAATTAACTGCTCAAAGGAAAAAAAGGTCAATGAAAGCTTTGTCTGCTATAAAGAGAACCACTGCATTATCAAAACAATCGAATACCGATGAACAATCTAAAAATACAATTCAAAATCAAAATCAAAATCATAATGAACCAATAACAAAACCTGAAGTTAAAGAAAATATAACAGCAAAAGATTTAACTGAAGATATTGGTGAAGAAATTAAAGATGGAATTCAACAAAATATACCAACTGCTCCTGTAAATAATGGATTAGATGAATTACATGTACCAGCATTTTCAGATTCTTCAGAATCTGACTATAACATCGATCAAGATGCATATTTTAATGTGATTAGTGATGAAGATAATGATGCTATTGGTGATATCGATACTGGTGTAGAAACTGGTGAGGATGATATACCTATGTTACATCAAGAAGAGTTAAACATTGTTGAAGAATTAAAAAATGATGATGCTCTTTCATTTGATGGTAGTATTCATGAAGAAGGTACAGATCCAGAAGATTGGAATAGTTCAATAAAGAAAAATGATGATGAAGAAGATGAATATGATGATGATTTTGATATTCCCTTTTATGAAGATCCTAAATTTGCAAGTTTATATTACTATGAAGATGGTAATGAACCAAGATTAAGTTTAAGTACTTCATTACCTTTATTACTTAACGATGAGAAAATTACAAAACTACGTATAAAACAAGCCAAAAAAGTTGAGAGACAAGAAAGAATCATGAGACGTAAACTATTAAAAGATAGAAGTAAAATAACAAAAACTACACGTCCAAAAACTCCAGCTCTAGATAATGGTGAGGAATATATGTTCGGTGTTTTTTTCCATAGTGATGAAGATAATGAAGATGAAGGGAAATTTGGGAATAAATCAAGAAATCATAAGACCCCAGATATTGCATTAAGAAAAAGTTTAGATTTAGAATCACCATTGCGTCATTTAGAATCAGCATCTAAAGTGAAAAATGAGTATTTAAGTTCAGATGAGGAAAATAAAAATATATTGCTTGACGAAGCACATTTGCCATCTGATGGTGATGAAAATATGGATAACACATTAGACTTAGGTAAGAAACAATTATCTAAAGTTACGACCAATGAATTAGACACCTCCAGTGATGCTATCTCAATCGAATTAGAAGATGATGACGATGACGATAATATCAGTTTAACAAATGTTTTTATTGATATTGATGACTTAGATCCAGATTCATTCTATTTCCATTATGATGAAGGTGATGATGAATTTGATGACGATGAAAGACTTGATGATGATAGTTCATCAATGTATTCTGATATTTTAACAGACGATACTGAATTTCATAAGTTACATAAGAAGAATGAAGCAGTTGAATCTGTAGTGTATGTGGATGATGAGTCTACTGATGAAGATGATAACCTACCACCACCAACATTAAAGAGTAAAAGTATCAGCACAAAAGCTAAAGAAGTTGTTGGCTCGAACGTTGTCGGTTTGAGACCGCCAAAATTAGGAACATGGGAAACTAATAGTAAACCATTTAGTATCATTGATGGTCTATCAACCAAGTCGTTATATCCATTGATTCAAGAGCATCAACAGTTACTTGAGCAAAGAGCTCAATCACAAACTCCAGATATTGCAACTTCAGATGGTTCAGTTACTACTAATGGTGATGAATTAACATTAAATGAGCTGTTAAATATGAGTGAATTAGAAGATGATGAAGATGACAATGGTGAAGTAAAGACTCCGAAGAGTAATATACTAGATACATCTGATTGGTATGAAAAACCAAACGTTCCACTATCTGCATTTAGAAATAAAGGTGTTAACTCATTAGATGATGATGAATACTTATTACCAGCTAATTCAACAAGAAAATTCCCAATGGGTTATGTTGGTAATGAACGTACTAGGAAGAAAATTGATAGAATGAAGGAACTTCAAAGAAAGGAAAATGAAAGAAGAAGAAAGATTAAGAAGAAGAAGTTGTTGAAGTTAAAAAGAGAACAGGAACGGAAAGAGAAGAATGATCTTTTGAAAACTGAAGTCATTCCACCAAATGTTGATGAAAGCACTCCAAATACTTTGAATGTCAATGCAAGCCGTAAGAGCTCCATTAAGAGTGTTGGCCTTGATGAAATCAATGAAATTTTGGGTAATGATGACAGTGCTATTCTGGATATTAATAACCATGGTATCTTAGAAGACAATGACATTGATATGGATTTCCAAGATACAAATATTATCAACGACAAGGATGTTGATATATTAGCTTCTCTAACAGCACCAGTTCAATTAGAAGATTTTGGAACTAGCGGAGCATCATTATGGAGACGTAGACAAAGTATGGTTGAAGCAGTTGAAGAAAATATGAGATTTACCAAAAGTGGTTTATTCAGTGAAACAGCTTTAGCTGACCTAGAAGGTATCATAGAAGATGGTACATCTTCTAATGCATTTGAATTTAATGAAGTTTTACAATAGGAAAATGACGAAACAGCATTAAATTTATTATTACTTTATTTTTTATTAAATTATTAAAACCAGTCATCTTTCCTAAGAAGTTTATGTTTATGTGTATATGTGTATATGTATATATGTGTATTGGCTCCATGAAGCATAATATATTGAACAACAATTATGTAGATATATATTGGATTAAAAAGACACTATAATATGAAAAAAAAAATTCTTGCTTTGTATTTTTTGCCTTGAAAAGGTTATTTTTAAAATAATTTTAATACAGAGAATAAATAATTATAATCAACTAATCAATTTCTAATCATCATATTCGTAAGTGTAATCTATCTTGTAAGATAGATATTTATGTAACTTTAGCCTTATATCAATCACCCATCATACCAAACGACTGCTAAAATTTTATTTCAACATCTCGAAATTTTTCAAAAAATCGATGAGCTGAAGATGTAATGATATAACATAATGTTAGATAAATTAAATGAAATGTGTAAATTTAAGAGAAATATTACAATTGTGGTATTGAAATCTCTATTCAGTAGCTGTTTGAACAGTATAATTAAAGATTCATCGATAAAATGTCTGCTGGAGATATAAGTGTTGCTAGAGCAGCAGTTAAGAAGAAGAATAGAAGAAAGAAGAAGAGAAGAACCGCTGATTCTTCAGACTCTGAAAGTTCTTCTAATAATCCTTCTGAGAATGAAGAAGTTACATCCCAAGTTCCTGAAGAAGTAGTGGATGAAAACAAAAAGGTATATCAAGAAGTAGAGCTTTCTGACCCTGAATTATCTGATGTAGAAACTGAAAATGTCGTTATGAAAGATTCTAATGATGATACTGAAAATATTAATACTACAAAAGATATAGTAGAAGAAAATAATCAAATTAAAGATGCAATGACTTCAAACAGTAATGAATTGAAAAATGATTATTTGAGTTTAATATTCGAAAATTATAGTGATGACATCAATAAATTAAGAGAAGCTCCAGATTTTACTACTAAATCATTAAGTTTATTAGCTAATGTATTAAAAGATGGATCAACTATGTTTGATGAAAGTACATTAAAAACAATACTTGAAAAGAAATGATAATATTATTAAATAATTAATAATAAGAAAAGAAAACAAATTTGCATAATTTATGGTGGTATGTATATAAATATAGATATATTTATTAAATGTATAACATTAAAAATAAATGGTTAAAAGATGAAATAAATTCTAAAGTTCAATTTATATATTATATCTTAATTATATTGGGAGAGAGAGGAAATAAAATGAGTAAATACATAAATATAAATGCATAAAAGTGGTTAATTTTTCATTTCTTCTTGAAGGTTTAATCGAAGTATTGTGTTTCTAATTTTATTATATTTGTTGATTTAGTATACAGAATGTTAATCTTTTTTTTGAAAGAAAAATAATAATAATTTGTTCAAATGATGTGAAAATGTTAAAGCAATAGAGGATTAAGTAATGCTTAATAATCAATGAGAGAAATGGATCATTATATTATCATCAATAAAAAATGATTAACTTAAAATCTTAACTAAGAACCAAGCAGAAGCAGCTGCTAAACCACCAACTAACATCATTTGAACACCTTCCGCTATTCTTTTTTGTAACGGAACATCATCACCCATTGATAATTGAATCTTAATATAACCGAACCAAAATAATGTAATAGCCATTACAATAATAGAAAAGATTAAACCAGTTCCTACTTCATCAACAAAGAAATATGGTATTAACGGTACAAGACCACCCATGAAATAACCCCCACCAATAGTTAAAGCACTAATAACTTGTCTATTTGGATCGGGTTCATTTAAACCTTTACCATATTGAATAATAAAATCTACCATTAATTCAGGTGATTTTTGTAAATCTTTAATAAATGATAAAATTGTTTCATCAGAAAAATTTTCATTAATACCTAATAAAATATCTTCCACTTGATGATTTACTAATGATGGATCATTATAAAAAAAATTCTTTTGATTTTTAACTTCAGCAGTAAAATAATCAGCTTCTGATTGAGCTCCTAAATAACCACCTAAACCCATTGAAATAGTACCTGAAATCAATTCAGCAAAACCACCAGTGATAACTAATTTAGAATCACCTAAAGATGAAAGCCCAGCAGTCAATGCAAATGGAACAGTTAAACCATCACTTAACCCAATAATCATGTCACTTATTATTCTTGGATCAATCTTACCAAAAATTCTATTGACCATAGAAGTTCTATTAGCATCATGATGATGTGAATATATTTGATTATTCAAATCAAGTAATTTATCATTACTATTTTGATGAGATAAATTATTTTCTATATCTTGTTGTGTATTTGAAGAACCATATTGACTTGATGAACCAATACTATCATTGGTAAGTAATGGTTCTGATGTATTATTAAATTGTTTAGCTTTATCAGTTACTAATTTCACCACAGCATTTTTCAAAGAAACCACTGACATATTTTTTTATAATATAGTATTAAGAAACTTTCAATGAGGTATTGCGATGAGTTATTCAAATAATTTAATTATTTTTTTTTTCAAATAATTTTTTTTTTTGTTATTAATGGAAAATTAGCAAATATATTAAAGTTTATTATTATATCTAATTAATTATTCAGTTGAATGACAGATAATTCCTTTAATAAACGATACTTATATTATATTTCTGTGGTTTTTAAATAAACTTTTCCAAAAAATCTTTAATTTTAAAATTATTTTTTTTAATTTTTTTTCAAAAAATCCAGTTTCTTACCTAATATGAAAAAGTTACAAATAAATAATAATAAGCTTTAAATAATTGCAAATATTAATAGTAATAGAGTTGTCAAAATTGTAATACAATTAATAAATTCTAAATAGATGAGTTTCTAATTTTTTTTTTAATAATGTGTTTAACATTACTTTAAATTTAAAATTTTACACTATGTAAATTCTACATAATTAAGGGAATTTTTTGTAAAATTCGGCAAAAAAATTATTTGGCTTTTCTGACCAATGAAAGGGCCGGATGTTACTAAAGCAGATGACTAACACTGAGGTGCCTTATTGGCCAGTGGTACAAACCTTATGAATATTCATATATTATTGATTAAATATATAATAAATCAATTATTATGTCAATTGAATGCTTTTTCACCAATATTTGCACACATTCTAGTAAACATTACCAAAAAATTAATTATTAATTTATTTATATTTAGTTACTGAAAATTAACTTTTTGATGGAATATGTCAATATTTCTAGCTTTTAAAGGTAAGAGATATAATAAAAACAATAATAAATTAAATCAAAATTTATGTTCCTATAATAAATAATAATAATTAAACTTTTATTTTTTTTTAACCTTATTCCAATTTATTTTATTAATACATATATAAATAAGTTTTGAATATACTAATAAAATATTAACTATTATACAAAATTTGAATAAATTTATATTTTTTTTTTTTAACAATTCTTCGTCATAAGCTTTAAATTATTTAAGCTTGAGTGGAAGAAGAGTATTTGGTAACAGCTCTAGTACCTTCAGAGACAGCATGTTTAGCTAATTCACCTGGTAAGATTAATCTGACAGCGGTTTGAATTTCTCTAGCAGAGATAGTAGATTTCTTGTTGTAAGCAGCTAATTTAGAAGCTTCACCAGCAATTCTTTCAAAAATATCGTTAACAAAAGAGTTTAAGATAGACATAGATTTTTGAGAAATACCAGTGTCTGGGTGAGTTTGCTTCAAAACTTTGTAAATGTAAGAGGAGTAAGTTTCCTTTCTAGCCTTAGATCTCTTCTTACCATCTGAACCAGCAGTTGGAGTTTTCTTAGCGGCGGTTGGAGCTTTTGAGGCAGGCTTCTTTTCAGCTTTAGCGGACATTATTAATTATATTGATTATTGGGTTGTTAATAACAAAAAACAAAATATACAAATAAGTGAATAAATGTTTACAAGAAAATAAAAAAAATTAAACAATAATCTTTTAAATCCTTGTAGTTTATATACAAAAAAAAATAATTAAATAAAACAAAGATTAATTAACAAACAACAAATAATTAATAATAAATTGTTATTTTAAAGAGTGAAATTATCAGAACATAAAACTTATCATGGGGGGGGGGAGTTTCCCAAAAGGGAAATCAGGTTGAATACTCATACTTAACGCGAATCAATTTAATTTTATAAAATTTGAATTTTTTTCAAATTAATTTGATCCATCCTCGCTGTTCCAGGTTTTTCACATCATGGCGCGAAGAAACTGGTATCATACATGTTATTATTAAGTTAACCTGAAAAAATCAAAACAAAGAAAGCAATTTACTGTAATTTGTACCCTTTAAGTGATGTTTTGAACGTTGTTTAGTGTTGTTTGTTGGTTATTAAGATGAATATTATTTGAATTGTTGAGAAGAAGAAGAAGAGGAGGAAGAGGAAGTGGTGGGGGATGTTTGAAGTGAGGGAAAAGTAGAACTTGATTTTTATGAAAAGTATAAATAGATGATACTTTTTATTTTAATTTTAATCATTCTTATCCTTGTTCTTATTTGTTTTATTAGTTATGTTTTATTATTTATTGTTTAGAAATAAAAACAGTATCTGTATTTTGTTATATTTACAATTCACAAGAAAACTTAAAAACACATATAAAATAATTAATCATGTCAGGTGGTAAAGGTGGTAAAGCTGGTTCTGCTGCTAAGGCTTCTCAAACTAGATCTTCCAAAGCTGGTCTAACGTTCCCAGTTGGTAGAGTTCACAGATTATTGAGAAGAGGTAACTACGCTCAAAGAATCGGTTCTGGTGCCCCAGTCTATTTAACTGCTGTCTTAGAATATTTAGCTGCTGAAATTTTAGAATTAGCTGGTAACGCCGCTAGAGATAACAAGAAGTCAAGAATTATTCCAAGACATTTACAATTAGCTATTAGAAATGATGACGAATTAAACAAATTGTTAGGTAACGTTACTATTGCTCAAGGTGGTGTCTTACCAAACATTCACCAAAACTTGTTGCCAAAGAAGTCTGCTAAGGCTACTAAGGCTTCTCAAGAATTATAAATTTAATTAAAAATAAAAAATAAATAATTATAATAATATTAAATTTTAGTGTATATATATATAATAATAATTTCTGGGTATTTAATTTGATATATTAAAAATTAAATGGTAATATTTTTTTTTCTTCATATTATTAGTATTATTTATTATTTTATATATTACAAATCAATTAATAGTTATATGACTTTAATTAATTTAACGTTTGAATAGTTTACTGAAAAGACCTTTCTTCTTCCCAGATTTTTTGTCTTTTGAATCTAACTTAGATATAGATTTAGATTTATCTTTAGATACTGTCTTTGGTGTAGTTTCAATAGTTTTAGGAATTATCTCTTTATCATTTAATGGGTAACCTACCTTAGTTACAGTTGAATGATTTCTCTTTGTGGAATCAAGTTCAATACCAGTTGGAATATCAATATTTTTTTCGTTTGGCTTAACATGAGTACTATTATTATCTCTTAATGAACTAATAAAACTATGACCACCAACAGATTCCATTGTTCCTCTTCTTTTAGAGAAATTAACATTTGTAGTTAAATTTTCACCAGCAATTTGTACAGGTTGTTCATATTGTGACTCAATTGGATTTTCTTCAGTAATCGATGTTGTTTGCATTAAATTTGATAGTCCTCCAGATACTCTTGTAGGTGGAATAGTATTCATATAAACATCACCATTATTCTCTTCTTCACCCCCAATGAATTGTAATGGTTGACCTGTTTCTTGAAACTGTTGCTGTTCTTCTTGTGTAACATATTGAGTTTGTAACATAGCGTTATCTTTTTCATATTGTTGAAGTTCCTTTTTAGATGGTTGATATCCACTATTTTCTTGAGAAAATTGCACCATTTTATCAAAAACATTCTTCAGTTTAGATCTATGAGGAGAACCGTTACCACTTACTACCTTTGAAATTGGTTCCATTTGTTTATTGCTATTGCTCACGGATGATAATTTACGTAACCTTAAAAATCTTTGAGGAGATTCTACTTGTATTGGTGCACTAGCAGCTTCTGGGAAAACAATATCTGGTAATATTAGTTCTCCATCTAATTTTGTTTGATCTCTTCTTAAAGGAGATGAAATCATAGGCTTACTCATTTTAGAATTCTTTGGAGGAGTTTTCAATGGTATAGAGCTTGTCATTAAATGTTGATCATTAAACTTTTTTTGAGCAATTTCTAGAGCTTTTGCATACATCTCTTCATCAGACATTACTTGCTTTTTATTATTAACATTCTTATTATTACTTGTCTTTGCTTTTGATTTTTGTCCATTTGTTATGGATGAATTACTCATAACTAAAGATGAAGATCTTGATGTGTTATTATTGGCTTGATAGTTAGAAACTGATTTTCTTTCCTGGTTAACATTGTTGACTGGTTGTCTTAATGACATTCTCTTACCCATGGTACTAGTATTTTTAACTTCTGAATTTACTTCATTTGAGTGCATTATCGGAAAGCTCCCTGGTATATTAGTTTGATAAACTTTTTTTCTTGCAATCTCATAAGCCATTGCATACATTTCTTCCTCTGTTATTTGCCTAACTGGTTCCTTTTTCACCGATTGATTTGATCGTAGTGTAGAATTACTAACCTTACGTCTAACTTCTTTTGGAACGTTAGAATTGCTATTGCCACTATTGACAACTTGACTATTACGTGTCACTCTCTTTTTTTGAGTTTTCTTCTTTTTCTTTAATGCTTGCGAGTTATTTGTTTGTATTGTTGCTGGAGAACTTTCACGAGCATCACTAAACTTAGAAATGCTGCTAGTATCATCCAATGGAATATTATCTGACGTATTAATCAATGTAGGAGGTTGGTTTGCCGTTACTAATGCCCTGTAACCATGCGTATGTATATCAGGATGATGATGGCCATCCTCACTATTATTATCATTTTTATTATTATTACTACTATTATTGTTCTTGATTCTATTATTATTGTTCTTAGTTCTTTTATTATTGTTTTTGGTTCTATTATTATTTTTATTGTTGTCCATATTATTAATGTTTTCATTGAACGGTATTTCATGCTGAATTAAGTTTTCTTCATCTTCTTCTATGATTTCAGATATATTTTCATCTTCTTCCATAATTTCAGATATGCCTTCATCTTCTTCAATAATTTCTGAAATACCTTCATCTTGAATAAAATTATCATCAAATTGATCGAATTCATTATCTATTTCATTAATTGGTAAAGCATTTTTAATAGTAGTTGTAGTGGTTGTAGTTGTCTCTATATATTCATAACCATTTGCTCTTTTAATTGTTTTCCTTGTAATTGATTGCGTTTTCCCTGTAAGGTCTTTAACTTCCGTAGTTTGAACAGTAATTGAATTAGTTCTCGAGTTATTACCATTTGCACTATTATTACCATGAGTTTTTGATTTTGATACTGGAGTTCTCTTTAAATTATTATTGGACACCATTGATCCCATTCTACCATAAGAACCTGGTGTATCCATACTATTCTGAGAACGTAATGAATAACTTCTATGTGATGGATTCCCATTCTTCTGTGGAGTTCTTAATACAGAAGAAGAATGTGATGGTCTTCTTACATTGTTTGAATTATATTGTGGTGAAGTAATTAATGATCTTGTTCTAGTAACTCGTTGATTTCTTTGAGGTTCATAATGATTTCCAACATCATTATCTTGATGATCCACATATCTACCAGCAGAATACGCAGCATCTGCTGACAATTGTGAGCTTTTATTATAATCTTGAACATTCTGGTAATGATAATCATAACGTGAAAGATCAGGAACTTTACGATCCTTCTTACCAAACCCAAATACCATTCTTAATTTTTTCTCTTTACTTATATGAAAAGAATATCAGAAAAACACTACAGATAAACTTGGAAATAATATATATGTATATCGACTAATGATAATTATATGTTTATATATCTATTTCATTCAATAACTTCACCTTTAATCAAACAATTCAAGGTTTCTTAAAAATAATCAAATCATTTATAGATTATTTATATTTTTTTGCTTTCTTCCACTATCAAAGGGGGACCTGGACCGCCTTGCCTCTTCTTAAAAATAATTCGCGTTGCTAAAAATTAAGCTGTGAGGCCTCAATAAAGAGGTGTCACAGCAATTTAAAATAATTATTATCAATGTTGTGGTGCTTTGTAAACAATTAGCATTAATTGCAATGGGTTGTAATTTAATTGTAAAACCATTAAAGCAAAAAACCAACCAATATCTAATAGAAGTTATTGCTATTTACAGATATTAAAATAATTTATTAAATTTTCTTCTTACTTGAAATATGATATTCTAACAATTTTGTAATAAAAATTCTTGATTATTTGATTCATTCATTTATTGAAAAAGTGTTTACTGCTCCAATATTTTGCAAGTAATTGTTAATAATATGATTAAGTAAAATTTCATAATATGTACACCACACTATATAATTGAATATATTGAATATATTCAATTATATGATTATTTGCTGTGTAACAAAGAATTGTATAATAATTAATATCGGTTATGTAATACTTTTTCAAAACTTTTTTGAAGAGATTCAATGATTAAAAGGTAATCCAATCAATTCAATTTCCAAAATTATAATACATTACTTCAAATTTCAAAATTGAAATCCATGAACTAAACAATAATTTTTGTTTTTAAAAAATTAATTATGTTAACTCTTTGAAAAGCAAATCATACTTAAAGTAATAGTTAATTAATAAGTTTATTCAAGTAGTAATGTACATATTGAAATTATTTATTTATTGTTTATTATTTATTTTTCAGTATATAATAATAATTTCTACTTATCAAGTATATATTTTCGATAAATATTTCATTAAAATGTCAATAAGGAGCAAATAGATACATAACTAATGGAAAATAACAAGTTAAAATGTCAGTAAACCTATTTAAATACATTTCTAAAAAAAATTAAGTATCATATAATTAACAATTTATTATGTGAATATACTTATATATGTGGTGTACACAACTTAATAAATATATCAATTGAATATGTAAATTATAGTTTAATTTTGCCAGTTAAATTACTATTTCGTTATCAAAATCACCATACCATGTGTATGATTAGTTTATAAATATAATTAATGTATATTTTGACAGAAAAATTATTTTCCTTCTGCTGCACAAATAATTTTAGTACTGACAAAGCTGAGAATACAAAAAATTGTATAATAATTAGCACCAAAAAACATCAACCTATCCCAGAAGACATGGTTACTTGGAGGATATTACTGTAGATTCTCTTGTAATGCATCATATCATATTATGTTGCACTGTTTTATTAATTGTAAAAGAGTTAATGGAAGTTGCATCATTGTACACGGATGCATACATCGATTTAAAGATAATAATAAATATTGAAGACTTTCTACTTAAAGAAAGCTGTATTGATATATAAATCAATAAACCATAGTCTCTTTTAGTTGATTATTATATAGTAACGTTAGTTACAGTAGAACTGAGACGTACTTATTAGAGAATTATTAATTTTTTATTTTTCATTGAGAATTGTTTAGTGAACAATTCAAAATTAAATTTAATAAAATATACCTATAAAGACAAATAATTTATCTATCTAGCCATTGATTTCGTTAATAGATATATTGAATTTCAAAAGAATCTATATATATCACTGAAACATCCCAAGAGTTATAAAATTAGTAATACGATCTTTGGTAAGACCTTTCGAGAATCATTGTATACACGAACTTATTCAATTTATACAGAAACTGATTTGCATATGTCAGAGGCCAATGTTAATACTGATATCAATTCAAAAGAAGGATCTTTGATAAAAGCTAAAAGTACCACTACCAATCAAATACACACACCCTCAAAAAATTTCGTACCATTATTTGGCATTAAGAATAATTCACAAAATATGCATCAATTAAATGCACCTATCGGTAATAATATGCCTAGAAGTGGAGAACCACTAAACTTAGGTAAGCTAAAATTATTATCATTATTGAAATCGAAAAGCTCAGGGGGGTCAAAACCTAAACTTAAACATGTCAGACAAGTAAATTCAATCCCAGCATCTAACGAAGTGAGTTCTTCATTTACTTCTGTTTTACACGGGCTAATAGAGAAGGATAAACACTCAGAAAAATCAATAAATGTTCCAGAAAAAAGTCCTTTGCATACTACTAAGGATAGTTCTCTTCCTATCTTAATTTCGAATGACATTTCAACTATTAATTCTGACCTTCCACTTACTTATACAAAATATAACGAAGCAAAAAATGATAATATCCAAATTAAAAATAATTTACAAACACCTACATACACAAACAATAACATTCCTGATAATGGTTCATCTTTAGAGTTACCCACACATAATGACTCTGAGCTTAATTCAAATATTGATTCGAAGCTGCACTCTAATATTCACGAAGGTAATGATAATTTAAATTCAACTATTTTAGAGAATAAAGAGGGATCTTTATATTCACCTTCTAAAAATGAGTCCAAACCTCTTTGGATTCCTAGAAAGAGGAAATCTGGGGAACAACTAATATCTCTTCAAAGTAAATGGATAAAAAAATCACAAAAGCCTAATGATAAACCGCTGTCACATATTGATAAAATACCAATAGATGCATTAAATTCTACTAAAGAGGTAGATAGTGATGATATGCTATCGAGTTTCAAAGCTAAAACACAAGACACCGAGTATAAATCAGGTCTTCCTATTAGAAATATCGAGAGAAAATCTTTTAATAAAGATGACTTTATTGCTCAAAATCCTATCTTACATCCAGACTCCTTTCTTACTAGACAGATTCATGATGGTTCCAAAAAACCAGTTACTCCTTCTAATAGTCAAACAACTAAAAGGAATTTACCAACTTATATTGCAAACCGTCAAGTAAACCAAATTAATGATCAGGTTATTAAACTAACTCCTGTAGTAGTAAATTTTCCTGATTATAGAAGAGATATTTTAAGAAAAAGTGATATTTCTACTGATGATAGTTCCAGATTAGAGTTACTTCATCTTTCAACAACAGATACTAATATTTCTTCCGAAGAATCCTCTGATGAAATGAATCAAAGTTCTGAAGATTTAGAAGATTCTCAAACTTTAAGCAGTTTACTACCTTTGCATAATTTGGATGACAGAACAGATCTAATGGAAGGTCTTGAAGATATTAACATTAAGTTCAAGGAAGGCAAGGATCCAGCTCTTGCAACAAAAGAATATGAACGTCAACTTACGAACACTATAAGGCAATTATTAATTAATAAATCTTCATATCCAAAAGATTCGATTATACATCTGATTAAATCAGGTGTTACAGAGTATCAGCCTATACATTTTAATGATAGTGTAAGTGCCACCAACAACGTTTGTTCGTACAATAATTATAGCGTAACAAACGCTTTCTATTATCAACAATTTCACAAGAAAGATAGAATTAGAATAATCCCAATTAACCATACTTTAAGTGAAGCTTTTAAAACACAAATTAATAAAAGTTCCAAAGTTGAAAATAGTAAATCCAAAAATGATAAACCCATTACTGTGGCTAGTGAAGATATTAACCAAAATTCAACTTTAAAAGATTCTTGGCAAAAAGCATGGAGGGAAAATCTTAATTTAAGCCATATCTATTTCGAGGATAAGACACTAAGTCCAACACCCGCCAATATTGAACTGGATAAAACGTTTCAACTTTTTAAAAAAATATTTTCTGAAGAATTGAATTGTATAATTTGTGATTCATATTCTTCAAAAGTGGATATTATTATTTTAAAAAGTAAAAGAAATCAGTTAGAAATTGATGACAACGAATCCTCTGAATTTTTTCCAAAAACTGATGATCAAAATAATACTAAGAAAGTTCGCATATGGCCATATCAGAAAACGTTAAGATTTTTAAATAATCTAGGTATTAATATTAAAAGGTGGGAATCTAAAGAAAATAAAGATAAAATTAGTTCACAACAAACTTCAAAACTATCAGGTCAATTGAAGATTGAAAATGATTCTAAAAACTTTAAAGACTTAGCAATTAAGTCGAAGTTTACTTTCAAAAAATCCAAAGTTGAACTAACTATAGAGAGGAATGAAAAAAATCAAGACCAAAGCCAAAGCCAAATTCAAATCCAAACTAAAACTCAAGATCAGGATCAAGAACAGGATCAAGATCAAACTCAAACCCAAAATCAAGAACAGGATCAAGATCAAACTCAAACCCAAAATCAAGATCAAACTCAAACCCAAAATCAAGAACAGGATCAAGATCAAACTCAAACCCAAAATCAAGATCAAACTCAAACCCAAAATCAAGATCAAACTCAAACCCAAAATCAAGAACAGGATCAAACATTTAATAAAGACACAACGAATTCTAGTGTTAGACACAATTCAATTCCGAATTTACTAAGCTCGCAATTACCAACACAAACTAGTAATTTTGAAGAATATGTTCAACCATCACCAACTGTAAAGGAACCTGATGAAATTCCTGATGCTGTTGAAGAATCTTTTCAAACTACCGCTGTTATAGAAAAGCCTATTCAACGATCTTCTTCTATAGAAGAACTTAATGACCCTTCTTTGAAGAACGAACAAGATTTAATTAATGAAGTAAATTATTTAAAATCTCTTTTAGATAAAGCTTTAGATGGATTAACTGTGAAAAATAATTTACTAATTAATGCAGAAAAAGTAATCTCATCTTTATCAAATGAAATAGCAGATAACCAAAGGAAAATATCTTCTCTGTCAAGTGAACTAATGCTTACAAATACAAAATTAAAAAAAATGGAAGACTCAATTAAATAATTATTTATATTCATTATTATAGAAATGTATTATCATTATAGCTATTAACTATTATTATGTATATTTTCAACGCGATGAACCGATAACATCAAAATAATTGATTTAATAATTTGAAATTAAATAGCAATATAATAAAGTGAGAAAGTTGGCATTATATCTTTTTGATTTGGATTCCAATTACTGCTGGAGAACATCCTCTGAAAATAGTAAACTACTCTAGATACAATATCACAGTTATTATCTAACTTAGTGATACATATACTAGTGTTATATTTTGGGAACTATAATGGATACTCTAAATGATTCACAAACTTCGAGTCAAAAAAAGAGAAAGATAAATAAGATAGTTACTGATGAAAATATTGAAGATAATGGTAATAATTTAACTAAAATTACAAATTTGAAATCAAAATCATTATATTCATCAGTTTTTCTTGACAATTCTTTAAATAAAAACAAGAAACAAAAGATAGCTAGAGATGATGCTAAAAATCCTATGAGTTGTTTCAATAGTAAGCTCACAAAACAAAATATGATAGAAAAAGATTTAGTTTCTAGTGATAATAATGATACACAAAATGATGTTAACAAGGGCCGTACTGTTAGTGAACTTAAGCAGATTATTGATCTTTATTCAGAGAATGATATTGAAACTAAAGGAAACAATTCACTCATCAAAGCGAAACAATTAAATGAAATAGATAATAAAGATATATTATTGAAAGAAATAGAAAGTTTAAAGTTAGAAATTCAAAAAGAAAAAAATGAAAAGCAATTTTTGAAGAATGAATGCGTTAGCCTATCTGGTCAAGTTTATGATTACGAAATACAAATAGCAGGATACAAAGCTGAATTACTCAAATCAAATACTACAAATGAAGATTTATTGAAAAGTTACAATAATATCTGTAATGAATTACAAATGTGTGTTTACACTAATAACTTATATTCTACAAGCATAAATAATAATTCGAATCATACCCTTGTCGGTTACGATAAAAATGATACATTAGAAGTTCAAGATAAAAAAGAAACAATATCAAATAAAAGAAATGATGAGCTACAAGATAAAATATTAAGAAGATTAGACAAATATTTACAATTTCAAAAAGATCTCAAAAAAGAACTAAAGGAATATAAAAGTAAAAATACTCAAACGGAGTCAATTCCAAAACCTATCAATGGATTAGTAGATTTAACATTGGAAAGTAGAGTAATGCGTGAACTTTCAGATAAAATTGTGAGAAAAAATAGAGAGTGTAGGCAATTGAGGGACCAAGTAGATATGTTAAAGTCTAATTTTAATGGTAATCAAAATTTCTATGAGACAAAAATTAAAAGCCTGGGAATAATTATTATGAAATACAGAAATGAATATGCCAAGATTCAAAAAAATCAAATGGATTTACTAACTGCTTTAAAAAGGATAAACGGATCCAAAACTTTATTAAGCCAACAATTAAATTTTTTGGCAATGTTTTCCAAAATTTCTTTGAAAACTAGCAATATTAAAAATACCCGTCAATCTAACCATATGCTAAGGATACTAATTCAGATATTTCTTAAGAATCTTACTTTAATACCAGAAGGAGAAATACGAAAATTTCAATCTTTAGAAGATATAAAAAAAGCTATTGACTTCATTTTAGCTAAAAATAAAGCTTCTACAATCCAAGCAACTATAAAATTACCAAATAATGTACCATCAAACTCAACATTAGTTTCTTTAAACCAATCTTTGGAACACTTACCACCAAATAAACAAGATAGATGGGAAATATATGATATTGAAGAGTCTGATATTCGCCTGCAAAAACCACAAACACAACAGTTCAAACAATTACAAACACAAGAGCTCCAAAATCTAAAATCACAAATGCAGGAATTACGACAATCACAATTCCAACGAATACAAAATTTGCAACAAGCATCACAATCAGAACACAGACGTCATATACATGAATTACAAAAACAAGATGCACGGAAAATACAAAGCCTACAACATATGGAAATATTACCAGAGCCAGAAATGCAACGAATACAAGTAATGCAACGTGCACAAGAGAAACAGAAAGTACAACAAATCAATGATTTACGAAAGTAAGGATAAAGCTTAAATCAAGAATAACCATTATAATAAGTTAAACTACTGCAATAACTCTACCAGGATATAACATACAATAAGCTTATAAGGCTGATTAAAAGCTACTTAGAAACCTTTTGATAAAGATGGTTCCATTATCTATAAAAGTGATAAACACATTAAAAGTATTAAAAGTATTGAAAGTAATGACTATTACTTACTTATCGGATATCTAAATTGTATCAGAATCAGATAAAGTGAGAACTTTTGAAATAAGTAGGCAGACTGCAAGAAATTTCATTCACATTCTAAAGTACAGATAATATATATTTATGTTAAATTATATACGTAGTGTAGTTAAGTAAACCTAATTAAATATTAAATACATTTTTCTCATTCCGTTATTAGATTTTTTAGTTTCTCCAAATCTAGTTCTAAACCGATTGTATTATTATTATTTTTAGCGGCTTCATAGTAACAAGTAGCATGGAAATATTTACCATTAATTTCCATACAACCTTTCCAAATCCACTCACCTAGTTCTTCATCATATACTGCAGTTATAGTTTCTTTACAAATGGGACATTGGAATGACATATCTTCAGCAGATTCTGGAACAATGACATATTTTTTATTTAATATGCTTTCATCAATCTTGATTGAAGTATTAGTGGAAGATATAGATTGTTCATTGTTTGAATTAAATTCTGTATCTTTATTCGTTTGAGTACTATTAGAATCTAAGTTTGCCATAGTAATATTGGAATTATCATCTAAGTTACTTGAAGTAGAAATGATTTCTGAATCTTTGAATGATACCCATTGAGTATCATGAAGGTACCAATTTCTTGATTGAATATTTTTTTGAGTAGTTCCTGATGTAGTTCCTGTTGCAGTTGAACTTGCTGATGTATTTTCTGAACCTTTTATTCTTTTATTAATTCTAAAATGCCAATCTAAATGATCACTTTGTAATCGATGTTCCTCTAATGAATTACCAAATCTTTTCCCACATAAATTACACTTTTTCGGTTTTGAACGATACAAAGTATGTATTAAATTATTTTCAATAATATTATTGTTACCAGTAACCATTTTTTGAGAAAGTTTAAGAGATGGAGTATTTAAGACATCAATATTATTTGTTGCAAAATATGCTTTACAATCTGATATTATATTATTCAGTGCAGATATTGAAGGTAATGGTGTAAATTTATTACCTGATGAAGAAATATCATCACTTTTTTCGAAATTTTTCGTTAATTCTGAATATAAAGTAACAATTGATTCCTTTGAAGGTTTATAAATCAAACCTTCTTGTTTTAATGATTCATATAATTTATGCAATTTTGATAATTTATTATTTTTTTCAGTTGTTGAAAAATTTTGTTGTGATAATAAAGTTAAATCACCAAATAGAGAAGACATACCAACAGGAGCCAATGATAATGAATTACCAAACAGAGGGTTATTTGGTATTTGATTAGAAGAAGATTCTAATATAGGTTCATTTTGATGTATATCTAATTGTTGTTGTTGTTGCTGTTGTTGCTGTTGTTGCTGTTGTTGCTGTTCTAAGTGTTTTTGAAATTGTTCTTGCCTTATACGTTCTTGTAAAATTTGTTGATCTTGTGAAAAAACTTGCATTAATTGCATTTGAACAGATTTTAAAGCAGAAGCAGTTAATTTTTCTCTTTGTAATTCCTTTTTCAATTGTGATAAAACAATTAATTTAATCTTTAATTTTTCATCATTTGGTTGATCTTTTAATCTTTCTTCAGTTAATAACATTAATTTATCAATATCTCTTAATAATAAAGGTACAGTTGGTTTTGGCAACATTTGTTGAAAATTTTTTTGATGTAATGCACTTGCCTTTATTAAAAAATTTTCAATTTTATCTAATGCAACAGTATCAAATAATGGTATTCCTGTGGATTCATTTGGTGCCATCCAAGTTTTAAACATACTAATTAATTTTTGTCTTATTGTATTATCTACTAATAAATAAGTTTTTTTGTATAATTGAAATAAATTTCTACTAAAATAAATTGTATATGGTGAACCTGCATTTTTACAAATCGAATCTAATGTGTAAAAAGCGTATAGCTTCTGTTTTGGTACACATTTTTCAATACGTGATTCTAAAGCATCTACAAAATATTGAGCTAATGAAATATTTTCCTCTGCAATTTTAGTTAATGTTGTAATAATTGGTCTTGAATTAAATGATAGCTCATCCAATATACTTGTGAAATCTTTCACAATGACTTCTTGTTCAGCATCCATTTCAGCACAAGAGCAGACACAGTCCTTGATCCCTGCTGTATATTCTCATATATATACAAATAACAATTGTAATAAGTGTATTATATTATAGTTTAAATAAAATAATTTCAAGTTTTGCCATTTTAAGAATTTGATGCTAGGGCATTGCGTTAGGGCATGCGAGTGTGCCCTAACACTACACTAATACTATACTATACTATACTTTAATACAAGACAAGACAAGACAAGACAAGACAAGACAAGACAATAATACTATAATATAACCATATATTATACTATACTATAACAATATACTATACACTAATACACTAATACAATATATAACACAGCATTTTGATTGTATTGCATTGTAATAAACTCTGTCAAGTAAAGTAATATTGCAATAGCACCACCGTATTAGCTAGCACCAACACAACACACAATATACCATCACAATCTCATTGTAATGGTATATTGTAATGGCATATTGGTATATCGATGAGTTACTCATCGATCAGTTCTGTGACCCATCTTACATTTTGTCAAATTACCTAATTGGGACACGCAGTAACAACCCGCCGTAGAAGAGTCACACATTGTACTAAAACGGAAATTTGGAAAAAAATTGAAATTTGGCAATTGGACACACTTTGAAAGATACAAACACACTAGTACTTATTTATATAAAAGGGTTTGTGAATACATGGGTTTGTAGTTGTTGTTATTGTTAGGATGTGGGTCAAGTGGTATTGGTATAGTTACAGCAGTATAGCAGTGAAAAAGTATGGCCTCAAACGATAGGAAACAGTCCGGCGTGGCTAGATTACTGGGTTCTGCCTCAGCAGGGATCTTGGAAATTGGTGTATTCCATCCAGTGGATACAATTTCCAAGAGATTGATGTCCAATCAATCGAAGATTGTCTCTACGGGGGAATTAAATAGAGTTATCTTCCGTGACCATTCACATGAGGCGTTCAGTAAAAGATTTTTCACTTTGTTCCCAGGTTTAGGTTATGCTGCAGTTTATAAAGTTTTACAAAGAGTTTATAAATATGGTGGTCAACCATTTGCTAATGAATTCTTAAATAAACATTATAAAAAAGATTTCGATTATGCATTCGGTGAAAAAACTGGTAAAGCTTTAAGATCTGCCACTGCTGGTTCAATGATTGGTATTGGTGAAATTATCTTATTACCATTAGATGTATTAAAGATTAAAAGACAAACAAATCCTGAATCATTTAAAGGTAGAGGTTTCATTAAAATTTTAAAAGATGAAGGTATATTCAATTTATACAGAGGTTGGGGTTGGACTGCTGCAAGAAATGCACCAGGTTCATTCGCTTTGTTTGGTGGTAATGCATTTGCTAAAGAATATATCTTAGGTTTAAAAGATTATTCTCAAGCTACTTGGACACAAAATTTTATTTCATCAATTGTTGGTGCCTCTGCTTCATTGATCGTTTCTGCTCCATTGGATGTTATCAAGACAAGAATTCAAAATAAAAGTTTTGATAATCCAGAAACTGGTATGAAAATTATTAAAAATACTTTAAAAAATGAAGGTATTACAGCTTTCTTTAAAGGTTTAACACCAAAATTATTAACTACTGGTCCAAAATTAGTATTTTCATTTGCATTAGCTCAATCTTTAATACCAAAATTTGATCAATTATTATCAAAATAATTTTAAATAATAATTTCATTGTACATATGTTTTATATCTGTAAATTTTAAATTTATATTAAATATAATAATATTTATTGGTATTAATAGCAATATTCGATACTATTCAATGATCACCTCTATTTCACGTGAACGTGGGTGATGAGATGAATTATCACTTTTCAATTAGTAATTGGTGTGTCATACTAATCATAGATATATATATAAGAACTTATTTAGCTTAATAATACACAGTTATTATAATACACAAATGGCAAAAAAGTAACAACAATGAGAGAAACATTGACTTATACTTATGCTGAAAGTGGGTTATCCACAGCCACTCATACTTTATTAGTAATTAGAACAAAGACCAAAAGTTTAGTATACGTTCATATGGGTTTAAATAAAGCTGTCTTATTGAAAAAAACTTTAGATTACTTTAATAAACTTTCTAAGAAAGGTACTACTTATACTTTACAAAATGAAAACCATCTGTCTGCTAATGAAAAGAAAGATGTTGATCACATTAGTAAACAATTTATAGCTTTATTAGATCATAAAAATGATGAAAATATTGATATTAAATATGAATATATCACTGGTACTGATTTCCAAAAAAGTGTATGGGATGAATTATATAGAATCGATTATGGTAAGACTATAACTTATGCTGAACTTGCTCAAAATATTGGTAGACCAAAAGCTGTACGGGCAGTTGGTAAAGCTTGTGGTGATAATAATTTAGCAATCTTAATACCTTGTCATAGAGTATTAGGAAGTTCAGGAAAATTAACAGGTTTTGCATTTGGTTGTGATATGAAAGATGAACTATTAGCAAGGGAAAAAGTTTTATAACAGTTCATCGGTAAAGTTCAAGCTCTGATGATTATATATACAATATTTTTTTTTAAAATAATGTTTTATTTAGTTTATTAATAAAATTTAAATCTTATTAAATTTCTATCTATACAATAGTTGGGGTTGGAATTCTTCTAAAGCACGCAACCCATTTATCACCTTTCTTTCTTTCAACTTTTTTACCTTCTTCTGTTGCATGTCTCATAATTTCAACACATTTATCAGTTTTTTCCCATTCTTCATCTAATCTTTCAAATAATGGATGTTCTTCTAAATGTTTAACCATCCATTTATGCAAATCTTCAACATCAGTGATGGTGTAAACAACACCACCTTCTTTCAGTACGTATGCGTATTCACTTAATAATGTATTTGTAACAATTCTAGCCTTGTGCTTTCTTTGCTTAAAATGTGGATCTGGGAAACAGAAGAACATCTTTGACAATTGACCTTTTTGGAAAAAATTTGGTAAAAATTTCATGGCATTACCTCTAATGACATTAATATTTTGGAAACCTTGATCTTCAACATGATTATTTCTTAATGCAATAATTCTATCTTCAACATAATTAGTAACTTGAACACGAATTTCCATACCTAATATTAATTCTTCTGGGAACTCTGGAGATAAATCAATCATTAACCCACCGAAACCACAACCAATATCAGCAATAGTAACATCTTTAGTCATTTTTTTAGTAGATTCATCATAAAAATGTGGATAAAATTTTGACCAATTCATTTCATTTGGAGAATTTGGATATTCTAATTGATGATCAGAAAATGGATTGGAATGAGCTCTTTGACGATAGAATCTTTTCTTTGGCAAGTCTATCTTCTTACCTTCTTGAGCAACAGGTGACTCTTCAATTCTAACATGTTTTAATTCTTTACGATTCTCTTCTTTATTAACACGATAAGCAAAACGTCTTGATCCAGTATCTTGATTAGTTGATCTCTTCATTTTGAACCTGTTTCTTTAGTTTTTTCTCCTTAAGTAATTATGTTCCAAAGAAACTCAATGCAAATACTTACAGACTGTGTATATTGACATATTAATTAAATTCAACACAATAATATAATCAATCTTACATTAATATCAATAGTTTAAATTCAATGAGATGAGCTATCAAAAATTTTTTCAAATTTTCCAAAAACGCTGTTAAGAAACACACTATAAAAATTATTATTATAGTGAATGGGAAGGCAGTAATATGGTACAGTTTGAATAGGAATAATTTGTATGAGGTATATTTACAAGTAGTATTATATACAGTTACACAATGCAACCTGTGTAACAATTATAATTTATTTAAGGATGATTGATTTTTTTGGCTTAATTTCCATTCTCATTAAGGTTATTGTCTTTATGTGATTGTAAAGTCATATATAAAGTTTGAGAACCTTTTTCTAAAGTGTTTACTAGACCTACACCACTTAAGACATGTAATAAACCTAATAATTGTGATTGTAATTCCATCTTTGATGGTAAATTCTTGAATTGGTTTAATTGAGCAATATCAAAAGTTTCACTTTCCACTTTAGCACCAACGACTAATAATTTATCTTGTGCCTTTTCTAGTAATTTTAATATTTTGGCAACATTTGCTGGATTTGTTTCATTGAATGCAATAGCAGCTGTTGGACCATTAAACAATGGTAATAAAGGATGTGTTAAATTTTTATCTTCTTTTGAAGCAGGAGCACAAGGATCTGGTAAATGTGCTACTTTTAAATAAGCACTAAATAAATTATTTCTTAGCATGGTTAGTTTACCACCATTCGATTTGATCTGTAATCTATAATGATCATCTTCGTGCTTCAATAAATTATTATAATGAACAAATAATACAACAGGACTTGTTTCCATTAAATGTTTATATGAGTCCATTAAAAAAGTCTTTCTAGAGTCTAATGGTTTTAAAGTGACTCTCTTACCATCGTTTTTACCAACATTACTATACCATTTCACCAAGGGTATACTCAAATTACTATTTAAACCAACTGTTTTAATCCAAACGGGATTGCTACCATATAGTAAGGTTCTACTTATCGCATTAGCGTTTGGTAAGGAAAATAATGATTTTAACATGGTTTTTTCCCCCAATATACAAAATTCAACAGCTCAACAACTCAATACTTCACCGCAGAGGCACTCTATTACCAGTTAAATAACAATACTATCAACAACAAGTCACTAAACATTTAATTAAGTTATTTCTCATTAATATTATCATTTTTCCAATTAAAATAAGCCTAATGTCACTTTCCACGCCACTGTTAAGAATGAAATTATTTAATGAAATATACTAAATAAAACAATATATTAAGTAAGGGAAGCTATTAAGTTAATGGCTATTTGAAAGGGTTTATAACCATAATTTACTGTTAAGGATCATTGCAGAGAGTATTGTAATTTCTGATAATCAATTGATATTTTTTGGTGCAGGATATTCAAGTTTTATTTGATAAAGTTTTGTCAATTTAAAATACAATTTTTTTTATTGAAACATTGAACAAATTATTTGTGAATAGAGAAGGGGAAAAGGTACCAGTAATTGCATAATAATATTAACAATATAAATGGAGAGCTATGGTAAAATTGCTCATGGTTCGAGTATGATTTCAAATTATGAGGATAATAATAATAATAATAATAATACTAATAACAATAAACATATTGATGAGAGTAATAACAGATACAATGCACCACATTTATCTGAATTTTATTCCATGTTAAGTAATTCAAGTCCAATTAAACCGAAAATTAATGATAGTAATGCTAATGATGATGTTTTTGGAAAAATGAGCAAAAAAGGAATAGTGTATGGTAATTTACATTCTTCAATAAATGCAGAAGGGTTTTCACATCGTAGATCAGAAAGTGTTAAATCTGGTGTAAGTACTATTAGTGATTTAAGAACTTTGATAACAAAGAGAGATATGGATAATACAACTTCTGCCATAAGTGATTTGGTAAAAAATTCTTCAAATTATTCTAAATCTTTACAGCTAGTTTCAGAACAATCAAGTTCCATGGCACAATCATTAGAAACATTAGCTAGATTAAAAGGTTGTAATGACTCTACTGCAGAAAAATTATTAAGTGCTAGTGGGTTATTTCATTTATTAGCTAACCATGAACAAATAATGTCACAAGTTTTAAATGAATTATTAAGTATTAATATTCAAGAAGAATTAGATTCATTTAAACTAAAATCAAAAACTTTAGAAAATGATTTTAAAAAACAATGTAAAGAACAAAGTTTTAAATTAAAATTACAAGAAAAGAATAATATTGAATTATCGAAAAGGAAAATTAGAAATATTGTATCATATAGAGAAAGTTTATCAAATTTACAAATTCAATTAGACCAATTAGAAACAATAAGACATGATTTTTATCAAGATTCATATATGCTTGTAGAATCTACTTGTGAAAATATATTAACTAATGTTGCTAGTGCATCTAGAGCACAAGTGGAAACATCAGAAAATATCGCTAGAAAAGGTTGGTCTGGTGGTGGGTTAGATGATTTATTAATGAATGCTATCGATCCGTTTAGTAATGAATCTGATGGCAATTCTGATGATGAAAATGATAATAATAATATCAATTCTGATGATGTTATTGATAATAATAACTTGCTTAATTCAAGTTCTAATAATTCGGTAATACAAAAAGAAAATCATACAAATAATAGTAAAATATGTAAGAATAGCCAACATTCAAGTAATGAGAACTTAAAAAATAATTTGCAAACTAATACCACTAATGCATACAAAGAAGATAATGAACAAAATTTAATTAATAATAAATACAACGACGACAATAATAATGAAGAAGAAGATGATAATCAAGAAAGTGATACTGATTCAAATCTGGATAATTCATTTTCATTACCATTGACAGTTAATTCAAGAAAACTAAAATCAATAGGAATCAAGCATAATGAAAATATTAGCAACAGTCAAATAGAGAATAGTGTATTGCATGATTTAGACACATTCAATATAAATGACACAAAATCATTGGAGAATAATGGGAATGAGTTCTTAGATTCGGCAAGCAATCTATAACACATTTAGCAACTCAAATAAATTATTACTAGACACTAAAATTAAATAATTCAAATAAATAACATAATAAATATCAAATTAATTCAATATAATTGATACAATTTTTAACATGATCCATTTATTAACACGCTAATTACCCGACATTTGGGGTCATTCTAAGAGAATTCTCGTAGAAGCGATGGATAAGCTCTGTAAAAATAAATATAAATTCGAATGAAATATTAATTGATGAGCTATTCTGTCAATTAATATTCATTTAATTGACAAGTAACAAGATTATTTATAGTCAATTAGAGAAACACTTTAATTCAATTGATAGAAATATTTAATTATTCCAGTTTGTGCTTTTGAACAGAGCTTTAAAAAGTTTTTTAAAGGTTTTTAATCTAACAGATTTTCCAAATTTTAATTATCAAATTGACTGAAGTTAAATCAATCAATATATCAAAATAAAACAACACAATGAATTCCCAACAACATCAATATGAGAATAGGTATGAGAATTATATCAATGCATACCCAACAAATAATAATAATACTCGAACTCAAAAAAATAATGCACCTACCCCATACCCTGTAAATGATATCGACAATACAATAAATAACAGACCTTATTTTGCATCAAACACAGCCACAACAACCCCAACATCCACAGTGTTTGATAGAGATGCTATGGAATCAAATAATAGTCAAAAATACATGTCTCCTTTCCAATATAATAGTCCACAAAGTGGTAATACAAATAAAAGTTTAAACTCATTGCCACGTAGTCAAGAAAACATTAATAATCATTCATTTATACAGAATGGCAATACATCTGTAACTTCATTTGCATCATCGAATGCCACTATTACTACGGCACCAGAATATGTAGTCAAATCAGCAGCATCACAAAATTTAAACAATATCATAAGAAATGAGGAAACATCATCTCATCCATATAAAAATGTATCAATGAGTTCTCCATCACAATCACAATTACAATCACAATTACAATCACAGTCACATAGTGTAATACCACCACTAGTGGACCAATATTCTTCTAACCAAGATTCAACCGAAAATATAAAACTTTCAACTTATTCGAAAGATGCAATTAAGTTTTACGAAATATATAAGGAAACAGTGAAGGATTCAGTAAATTTCACACCATCAATACAATTAAAATGGTGTGAAACATTATTTGAATATGCATTTAATACTGAGTTTATTAGTGAATATAATATCAATGCAGAAAAATTGAAAAGACAACTAACACAAGATGAAATGAAAAAAAATCAAACCGTTTTAATTGAACACTCCTTTAAAGTATTAAGTAAATTAATTGCCAAGAAATATCCTGAAGCTATTTATCTTATGGGTACATTATACTCACACCAACCGTACATTAAATTATCCAATAAAAACATAATTGCAAGAGATGACAAAAAAGCATTTGATTTATATTGTATTGCAGCAAAATTTAATCATTCTGACAGTTGTTACAGAGCTGGTATTAGTTGTGAATATGGTAGAGGTATAACAGTAAATGTAGAAAATGGTATTAATCATGAATATTTAATTAATAAGGCTATTGAATATTATAAGAAAGGTGCAATCGAATGCAATAACGTATCATGCATGTATAAATTGGGGATGTGTTATTTATATGGATTTAATAACAATACAATGAATGATGGTCGTAAAATTATTGAACCAAATGTAAAATTAGCGATTGAATGGTTTGAAAAATCATCAAATTCTCAATCAATTTATGAATTAGCTAAAATTTTTGAAATGGATCACTTACCATTACCAATTAAACAGTTATTAGAAATGAATGGAATTAGAAAAGATAATAAGAAAGCAATTTCATATTTTTATAAATGTGCTACAAAATTTAATCATCCATTATCACAATGGAAATTAGGTAATTGTTATGAATTAGGTGAATTAAATTTACCAATTGATGGTAAAAAATCAATTGCATGGTATTTAAAATCTGCAAATAATAATAATGCAATGGCTATGTTATCAATTAGTGGATGGTATTTAACTGGTTGTTATAATGTATTAGAAATCAATGAAATTGAATCATTCAATTGGATTTTTAAATGTTGTAAAATTAGTGATGGTAAATTTAGCAAAGCTGAATATATTTTAGGGTATTATTTTGAAAATGGTATTGGTTGTAAAATTAATTTAAATGAATCAAGATTAGCATATGAAAGATCAGCAAAATTAGGTTATTCTAAAGCAATTGAAATATTAAGAGGTATTCAATAAATACTTAAAATAGCAAGTATAATATTAATAAAATTTTATATATCTATGTATATAATTTTATAATATATATATATTTAATTCTTTAATTCTTCAGATTGAACTGGTACTTCTTCAGTAGATTGAGCAGAAACTGGTTCAGTGGAAGGAGTAGAAGGGAAGTTAGAACCAGTAGTAGTACCAGTAGTAGTAGTAGTAGTAGTAGAAGCTGATTCAGTTTCAGATTTCTTTTCATTGGAAGATAATCTTGACTTGATGAAGTTTGAAACAGGGCCTAATTTACCATCTAATTTTTCACAAACAGGTTTTAATTTTTCCTTTAATAAACCGCAAGATTTTTCACATTGAGCATTTAAAATTTTAACTAATTGTTCAATAACTGCGTCAATTTCAGATTGATAAGTTTTGTAAACAATTGGTACAGTGAAAGCTAAGATATCAATGATCAATAATAAAGTGGATAAGGAAAACCAGTTAAATAATTTATTTAAACACCAGAAAACTAAAGCAGCTTTAAAAGTTTCCTTTGGTGAAACAGCAAATACTAATTTTCTCATAGCGGCTTGCTTAACAGGTAATTGCTTTAATAATTCATCTAAATAAGGTTTTATTAAACCAACAGTGTTTGGACAATCTTTAATACTATATTTAGTAATCAAACCATTACCATTACCAAAGACAATAGTAGTTAAAAATTCAATAGAGGCAGTAGTAATCATTACAGTGTAAAATAATTTAGTGAAAAAAGTTAATAAATTGACTTTTTTAATAATAATTAATAAAAGTAAAGAACCACCAAATAATTTACCAGTTTCAATTGGATTTTTCCAATTTAATAAATCACATTGAGTGATACAACATGAACATTTTTGCTTTTCAGCACCAGTAACTTGAGACATTATAGTATAACTGACTGTTTGAGATACTACACTAGAAAACAAAACACAAACTAAAAGAAATTAAATAATAAAGATAATAAAGATAATAAAAATTAAAGAGAATTAATTATAAATCAATAATTTACCCACATTATATTTATATATATGCAGAATCATAATTATCCAGAATCATAAAAGTCTATCTATGCATTGAAATTAGTTTCAATGCTTCTTTCGCCTACAATTAAAGGTTGCAAAGCAAAAAAATTTGGAAAAAAATATTTTTCAAGGGAAATCTGAAGTTTGAGGAGCGCGTCCGGCGTGGTGCTGGGGTGTTGCGGGCAGGGTAGCGGCGTGTGCGGCGTCGTGCGAGGGGAGATGGCTGGGCCGGGCCACGTGCGTTTCACGTGGCCCGCAATAATTTTTTCCAATTAATTCACATGGCTGGCTAAGTTGTGCTGAAGCATACCATATGATCTGGTTTGATTTGATTTGTAATGGTATTGCGATACTACTTGATTAATAATAATAATAATAATAATAATAATAATAATAATACATTATACATTATACATTATACATTATACTATGGACTATCTCCTCTATTGGGTGGGACTTGTGGCATGTGGACAAGTCTATGCAGTTGTGTAGGCTATACAGTTTTGTTTTTATAACAGATCTTTGTATTTCATGTATGCCGGTTGTAATAACGTTTTTTTGGCGATTTCAATATCGATATTAATGTCATCAATTAATTGTTCCTTGGTGGTATAGTTCAGTTCTGGCCTGATGTATCCGAGAATATTGAATTTGATTAGTGATCCGTAGAATGTGTGGGAGAATTTATGTAAAATATGTAATTCTACAGTTTTTTCAATTTTAGAATCATTTGGATCATTGTAAAATGGATTCTTACCAATTGATAATACTACTGGTAATATTTGTAAATCTTCATTTGTTAATTTCTTACCATAATTAAATTCTACAATTGATCCATCTAGTCTTAATTTTTCTGTAAAATCTTCTGTAATTAAATCATCATTATTTTCCTTTAATTGACAATATCCAAAATAAACACCTAGCGCCAACTCATCGTTGATGATCGAAGGTAATGCATTTATATCAACATTGGCTGTAGGAATACCTAATTCACTAGAACCTCTACCAAATCCATTGATAACTTCACAATAATTGATATGAATTGGATATGGAAATTTTGGTACTTCAGGAATAATCGCATCTACTGATCTCATCATTTTTTTTGTAATTGGAAACACACTCACACTCACACTTACGCTACGGTTGCTGTCAACAGGGCCACTCTCAATCACTCAAATAAACCTATCAGTCCCATTGAAATACAGCTATCCATCTCAATTTATTGCAAATTTTGAATAATTTTCCAAAAAAAAAAAATTAATAGTGCGCTATCATGTGACTTCAGCAGTTTAAAGTTTTATTAAGCTATGAAACCATCTCTGGGAATGATTTAATTGTATTATTAGTAATCCAATCTTCTACAAGAATTAACAATCTTGCAGCACCAATAAATTTCTTGTCATTGACTGAATTAATCAAATTATTACCGATTAATTTCAATAATTTAATACCTTGTGAATTATATTTTTCAATAAATTGTTTAGCTGCTGCATCCCACCAAGCACCAATAACGATAAAATGTGCATTGGTTAATAATTTATTATCCATATTACAAAATCTGGCTAAAAATTTCCATGATTCGCTAATAGGTATTGGATGTACTGTTTGATTATTATTACTATATTCTGGTGGGATTGGTAATCTTGTAATTACTGAAAATAACGTCATCATACCACTCATTCTTTCATCATAAGTAGTATCATTTTCCCATTTCTTCTCTTCATTACGTTTCCAACCCATTCTTAATCTACCTTCTTCTGTATCAATTGAACATGAATATCCTATAACATATGGACATTTTTTAACGAATCTAGCCATTAATAAATCTTTTAATTCTTCATATTTAACCATTAATATAATACTCAATTTAGCTAATGGTAAAGATGATTCAGGTTTGACTCTAACTTCTGTTTCTGATTGTGAGACAATTGCCTTGGAAATAAAATTTAAAATCCAAAGATAAGATAATTGATCAACTTTAGTTTCATCAACTAATTTAATTAATTCGTTACAAATATTATGCAATTGTGTATTACTATTAGTTAATTGACCAAATTTTGGATTGATTTTTCTCTTATGTTTTGATAAGATTGATTTCATGTTTTTATCACCATTTTTAACAGGTTCAATAATTTGACTTTTAATTTCTTTAATCTTATTTTTATAATTATTAAATGTTTTTTCAATTTCTGTAAAATTAGTTATTTCTTTACCACGACTAATTGCATTCTTCTCATCTTCTAATTTCTGTTTTTCCTCTTGCAATTTGTTCTCTTCTTGAATTTTCTTTTCTTCTTCTTCCCGTTTACGTTTTTCTTCTTCTTTACGTTTACGTTCCTCCTCCTCTTTACGTTTACGTTCTTCTTCTTCCTTACGCTTATGTTCTTCTTCTTCCTTACGCTTACGTTCCTCTTCTTCTAATTTACGTATACGTTCTTCTTCTTCTTTTTGTTTACGTAGTTTAACAGTTTCAATTTGTTTCATATTTTTAGATGCCAAATCTTTGAGTTTTAATGCAAATGAATTTTCTAATGATGATATAACTTCGTTTGTATCTGGTTCATTTTCATTTAATGATTGAGAAGGTTTAACTTTTTCCTTTTCAAAATTTAGATTGTATCTAGATGCAATTTGTATTGGCCCTGAGTTTAATAAATTTGGCAATTTATTTTGAATATTTAAATTCTCAATCATTTCAAGAAGTTCAGGTTTCAATTCTTCATCAATTTTTTCAGTTAATTTGATATTATCCACTGATTCTTTGAAAGATAATGCCATATCATGTTTTTTAGGTAATCGAAGATGTGGAATATCATCATCATCTTCACTTTCATTAATATATGTATAGTCTAATTGTGGTGATGATAAAGGAGAATCTTCTAACACACCTCCAGACCCATCCAATAGCAATAAACCAGCAGCATTTTCGTCGTCACTGGACTGTAATAACTCATCAAATACAATTCTCATGATCAATTAAAATATTCTTATATCTTGCTTGGTAGTCTAAAAAAGAATGTAAATTAAAAGATCACAATATTAAAAGCCCAATTCTCAATGAAAAATAACAGAGTATACACAAGACCAGTATCTGTGATCAATTTCAAAGTATCTAAAAGCTTCTCAGCAGCACTGATCCCTTTATACAACCACCAAACCATCATAAATAAATCAAATATTGGTTAAATTCATCACTCTCTTTAAACTTTAATTGAGATGCCCAAATTTACGATCACTATGGACGGATAGTACACACGTATATGATGATATCGAACTTTCTATAATAATTTTGAAATATTTGAAATATCTTATATAGTAGAATATATTAGAATACATTCTGAATTGTTGTCTAATACCTTTTAAGGTATCAATAACAATCCAAGAGATATACCAGTGCATTATACAATGCTGAAATTTGCCTTCCCTTGTAGGCTTTTTTCTCAATCTTCACAAACGGGGAAATCTGCATGTTCTTTAGTGAAACCAGTTCATCATTTGATTAAAATTGATAAATCTAAATTATCTCCAAGATTCCCTGAACTTAATTATGCAAAGAATGATATCAGATCTCCTGCTTTCAAGCCTGTAGCTACTCATCAAGATAGAGGTAGAGAACATTTTTTGAATACTATTCAATCTGATCTTTTATTAATGACTTATTCACATAATGCAGAAACTGAAAAAGGTTTGAAAAGAAGAGATTGGGATGGTTCATCTCCTTATCACATTAATAGAACTACGAAAAATCCAAGAGGTTCAAAAGCTCAATTACCTGATAATAAACCAATTAATTGGAAAAATATTCCTGAAATTTCAAGTATTTCCTTAAATTGTTATGTTAGTGAGGCAAGAGATAATCCTTTATTAGCAATTGCTGCTTCTTTGCAACTTCAACAGATTACTGGTGTGAAACCACGTCCTGTTTATTCAAAATCTGATGTTCCTGCTTGGAAGATTAGAAAAGGTTATCATATGGGTGCTAAAGTTGAATTAAAGGGTCGTCCAATGTCACAATTTTTATCAACTTTAACTGAAATTGTTATGCCAAGAATTAGAGAATATAAAGGAATTAGTAACTCATCTGGTAGTAAATATGGTAGTATTTCATTTGGGTTAACTCCAAATGATGTTAAATTTTTCCCAGAGATTGAAGCAAACCTAGATTTATGGCCAACAAATTTCGGTTTACATATAAATATTAATACAACAGCACAGAATGATGAACAAGCAAGAACTTTAATTAGTGGTTTCCAAGTTCCATTCCACAATAACTTCAAAGAAATCAACTAATTGTATATTCTATAAATAGGTAGCTTCCATGTAAATAGTTTTGTTACTTTAAATATTAAAAATAATTTAAATGTTGACTAATGAATTATTATTAATTATTTTTATATACTGACTAAATTAAGTATGCTGATTAGAATTATCCTAATTCATTAATCAGAGTCTGAATCAGGGTTGGCTAAATGTAATCCTAATTTTGGTAAAAGATCGTTTATTTCTTCATCACTATGTTGATTATCGTCATAAGTATCTTGCTCTTCAGAATGATTTTTTATCTTAGCTTCAGAATTTTCATAATCATTAATAGATATATTAGATGGTAACTTTTGTAAATATGCATATGAGTTGTCTAAAGTCCCACTTCTTAACCGTCTTTTATTTTTCGAGTAATAACTAACTGTAGTGTTAGTTCTTGTTAAACCTAGGTTTTCATCTTCAGTTATTCTTAATGGTGCCATTGCATCATCACTATTATACGCATCATCACCTGGAATATCATTCAGATAGTCATCAAGATCATCATTTTTATTATCTTCTTCATTGCCCTTATTATTCATTAATTTATGAAATTCTGCTGTATGATCCACAATCTTTTTGGAACCTTTTGTAAATTGTGTACTACTATTCTCGCTACTTTCTTCATTTGTAGTTTCAAGCGCTAATAATTTTTGCTTCACTCTACCATGCTTAATACCAATTTGCTTAGAACTAGTTCTTATAGTGACCTTAACGTTTCTTGTTTGTATTAGGTTATTTTTTTGTTTCAAAGCTAAAGGAAGGTCTGGAGGAGCTTGTAAAAAATTAGAGGAAGGATAATATTTTAGTCTAATTTCCTCCACATAACTTGATACTAAACTAACATTAGTTTCGTATCTTGGAGATAATGTTGCTGTTGATACATTATTGCTACTCACATTGGAAGTTGTTGGTTTAATAAATGAATTTATCGAGTCTTTAGATTGTAAAATAGGATCACCTGGTGTACTAGGAAAACTATTAATGGAACTTTCATCCATATGTACACTGTTTCTCCTTTTATTACTAATCGAAAAATTAATATTAGCGTTTCCAGAATCTATATCTGGTGTATTCATACTCATATTCTGAAAATTATCTGATATACTTCGATTATCAAACTTGCTATTGTCATCACTGAAACTATTAAAAGTTTGGTCATTATCTCCCAAAAAAAATTCTGCATGATCGTTATTGACAACTCTAAACGTTTTGTTTTCTAATATACTATCATCCCTATCATTATTAACTTCATCACTTTCTACTGTATAATTATCTTCTGATTCATAAGAAAAATTGGTACCATCTTTTTTTACTTGGTTTGAGTTTGATTCAAAAGGTTCGATATCATTCTCAATATTCTCTGTATATTCCTTATATCCATTTATGTAATCATCAAGTTCATTATATGCTTCATACATGTCTCCATTAGATGTACTAGTTGCTTCATAATTTGATGGATTAGCTTGATCCACAATATCACGATTATCAATATGCACTTGTTGAACGCTATGTACTGATTTGTTATCAGATATTTCAGTAATTAACGATTTTACATTGTTACTTATTGTAGGGGTGAAATATTCCACAATTTTTTCATTGATACCGTTTTCATATTGTGAATCTACCTGTTTATTGTTAGTGGTCAATAAAGGACTTGTCTTAGTGCTTGTCTCAATATAATCGTTTTCTTTTTTAAAATCATCCACTGTAATTACTTTGAGTCCTTCTACGGGTGTTATCACTTCATTGACACCCTTCTCTCTGTCATCATTAATAGAGGGAGAAGGACTTGTACTGAATGTATGTGCACTCATGTAAATATCAATATCATCAACCAATTTTTCTGCTTCTGATTTTTGGCGTCTATGTTGATTTGTATTAGAAGTTGGCTCATTTTGCTCATTAATAGTACCTATATTGGAAATATTAGTAGAACCAATGTTATCCTTTTTTATGAATTCATTGTCTTGAGATGTGCTTATCGAATTCAATGAATTTAGTGCTGATAAATCGACAGTAGGTGGGGGTGGACGTCTCATAAGAGAAGTCTTTCGTACCTGAGGTTGATATATATTATTTGAATTTTGATTATCTGGTATAGCTCCTTGAGGAGATCTAGGTTTTTGTTCATTCTGAAAAGTTCCAATACGTATGTCACCTTGATGATAAATGTTGTCTGGGACTTTTTGATTCAGAGGCTTCTTATTAAGTGGTCCACTGAGTGTTTTGGTAGTTCCCTTTACAGTAGATATTACTGTACCAGATGCACTCTTTTTTATTTTATCACTTGATACCGATCCTGATTTTGATCCATTGGCAGGTGACGAATTTGGTTCATTATTGTTACCAAAGAAGAAAAATGACTTTCTCTTCGAATTTGTCGAACTGTTACCACTAAACATATGATATTGGTTACGTTGACTCTTTGTTACTACTAAACATATACAAATCCAATACTTTAAATATAAAATCATACATTTGTAACCATCTCATTGAAATAATTTGACATTTTACCGATTTAAGAAATGTCAAATGTAAGGCGAAATTAATCTAACGGAAGTGTCATGATAAGTATATTATTATGGAATAGAAAGATTTATAAAAGGTATTACAAATAATTTTATTTAATGATAATTTATAATTTGTCTTGAACGATATTAGATATCAATTCTAATGCATGTAAAATGTGTTCACCAACTCCACCAATACTAATTATTCTTACTGTACTTGGGTGTGGTACCTGAGTGATATTTGTGAATTTTGATACATCTAATGAATTAAACCATGGCTGTGATTCATGTAGATTGTTTAGATTTAAAACAACGATATTACAGTTTGTTTTGGCCCTTAAATCGTTTAAACTTTGATATACAATATCAATATAGTTTTGTCTTGGACACTTGATATATATTTTTAAAATTTGATAAGGTGATTTTGATTTTACTGATTCTGTGCTGGCTGTCATTGTACCAATACAATGCTCTTTTATTTGCTCTTGTGTCATGAAATTTGGTTTATGAAATTGTGCATTGGAACCACTTATGTTGTTTGCATTTTGCAGTTCTCTAGGTTGATTAGTAGCCGTATTTAAATTTCTATTCCCAACATTGTTATTAGCAGCAGTGTATCTACTATTATTTTGTTGATTTGTATTGACATTATTATTCGAAACATTCATATTTTCGGGGGTTTTGACCTTTTTTAATTTTTCATTATAATCTAATAGTTTTGTTGCATAATCCAACAAGTTTATCTTAGATTGTTCAATTAATGGGTTATTGGTTTTTGTAAGATCTTGAATATCAAAGAATTGATCTTCTTTTAATGCTAAATCATTAATGTTTATTTTGAGCTTTATATTAGAATTGTATAATGAATTACCAAATGCAGATTTTAAAACTTTTTTCTTGCTGAATTTAATATTTGAAATGAACATGGCAATTTTAGTCATAAATATAGTTAGATTCAATCCACCAATATTAGATATAAAATACTCATCAAATCCGTGTATAGTTCCATAAGTAGATTTTATAATATTATTCAAGGTGGTTTTCATGTTTTTATGCTCAGTATCCTTATTCATATCTGATAAATTATTACAATTTTTTGGCAAATAAAATATACCATTCATGCTAGTTTCTGATAAAACTTTAAAATATTCTTTGTTTCCTGGAGAAACTGAATACTTATTTTTAAATGCAAAAATAACAGCTAGTGTTAAACAACAATCTAGAATAGTGAAATTTTTCAACACAATATATTTAATTGATGAGTTATCATTAAGTTTAATAACCTGAAGTTTATCATTATCAATAAACTCATGTAAAGCTTTGACACAATCTTCAACATCTTGCAATGAGATGGACGATAGGAAAGTTATATATAAATGACTATTTGGAATTTCCACTATTGCATTTTGATTACCTTTTCTTATTCTATCCAGATTTTTCCATATATCTTGCGATTCAAAACCATCATTATTATTAGAAAATTTTTTGTTCTTTTTAGTTTTATTATATGGTTTTTTTTGATCAGAGACTCTTGCTCTTTTCTTGACTGGCATGTTCAATTGGATTATTCCTAATTGTATCCCTTTAGAGTTAACAATCCAGAGGTTTAATAATCAGCTCTTTATTTAAAATGTAACCATCTTTTAAATTTAACAAATTCGCGAGATAACTAAATTTGTATGTGGAATAGTTATATAGCTATAATTATATATTTTATGAGATAGATATGATACTTTGATTAGATTAAAATTTTAATGAATTAATATACATGTTACAGAAGAGTTTCTTTATATGACTAATGAAATAAAATAAAGCAATATAATATAAAAGATCATGGGGCAATTACCAGTATTAGATATTTGAATATATTTTATATTATTGCGAGATGGATTGTATTATAATGATCTATAAAGCTTCAACTTCCTTGACAACTTCGTTGAATGATTCTTTGTATTCTTCTTCTTTACCCTTGCTGTCTTTCTTCTTGTTACTACCTGGGACAATGAATACAACAGAAGTTGGT
>JANIWO010000053.1:0-60723 GCA_030555675.1 Vanderwaltozyma tropicalis
CACTGACCCATTGGACCCAACCACCAAGGCTGGTGAAATTGTCGTCGCTGCTCGTAAGAGACACGGTATGAAGGAAGAAGTTCCAGGCTGGCAAGAATACTACGACAAATTGTAAGTAACCCAAGAATATCATTAAGTTTTCCTTATATTTATTCTAAGTTCATTATAACTGTATATTTTTATTCATTTATAGCAATTTGTTTGTAGTTCATTTGTAGTTTCATATTTTATCATAAAACAACGTTAATTTTTATTATCAATTTGATTTTTTTCCTTTAAATAGTGTATTCTTGATGTTATTATGTAAATTTATCAAAAATTCAGGCATCGCTTTTTTATTTACTATTCAAAATTTAATAAACTGATGAAATTATGCTTATGTTGACACTTGAATATTGAAAAGAACACATACAGATAGATCTTATAAATAGACAAATAGATATATATCTGTTTGCATTGGTTTTATCATATGTTTCCCAATAGTATATGTCACTTCCTTCCAATTTAAAAGACCTATATTTAGAATGGATTCAACAGCTAATAGATCCATTAGGACCACACCAAGATCAATTATCACATACCTATGAGAAGGCCAAAAGAAATCTTATGGATGCAGAAGGTATCTTCTATTATCCTCGTGATTTAAAGAAAGTCAAAGGTATTGGTGATATGATTATGAAACGGTTAGAAAAGAAATTAAAAGATTATTGTCATGAACATGGGTTCCCAGTTTTAGAAAGTGAACCAGAAATTATTGATCCTTCACAAGTTGGGAAGAAGAGATCTATGACTGCTTTACGTTCAAATAGCTTAGATCCGAATATGATATCTGGTGAACCTTTGAAGAAGAAGAAGAAAAGAAAATATATTCCTAAGAAAAGATCTGGTGGTTATGCTATTTTACTTGCTCTACTTGAAGCTAATGCTACATCCAGAGGTCTTACAAAAGATGAAACTATTGAATTAAGTCAAAAATATAGTGACCATAGCATGACTCCTAATTTTGCTACTAAAGAAATGTATGGTGCATGGTCATCAATTGCATCATTGAGAAATAATTTTCTTGTATCAGAAGAAGGTAGACCTAAAAGATATTTGTTGACTGATGAAGGTTTATCGTTAGCAAAAACGCTGAAAACTGCAGATAACATTACGTTTCCTAATGATTCAGAAGTTCAATCAAATAGTTACTCAGCTAATCGTTGGGATACTGCAAATGAACTTTCTGCTAATTTAAGTGGATTATTTCCAAATGCAAGTAATTCATTTGATGAAGATGGAAATGATAGTTCTCATTTATTAAACATTACTTTTCAAACAATGAATAGTTCTCCAAATAATAATAATAGTTTTACAAATCGTGCTCATACTATATCTGCATCAACACCTGCTTCAAATCCATTTAAAGCGATACCTGTACCCAGAGATCAATCTGAAATTTTAGATACAAATAGTAGTATTGTGAAAAGGAGGTATAAAGGAACAAGTTATGAACTTTGGAAGGAGGGATCATTTGAAGTATTCCCTATTATTGATCACAGAGAAATCAAGTCTACATCTGACCGTGAGTTTTTTAATAATGCATTACAAAGAAAAGGTATGAAATCTGAAGTACGTCAACTTTCACTTGGTGATATACTTTGGGTTGCTAAACACAAAGTGTCTGGATACCAATGTGTTTTAAATACAATTGTTGAAAGGAAAAGATTAGATGATTTAGCAGGCTCTATTAGAGATAATAGATTTATGGAACAAAAAAATCGTTTAGAAAAATCTGGTTGTACAAATAAAGTGTATTTGATTGAAGAAACAGTGGGGAATTATTTAGTAGGTATGGGAGAAGCATTAAAGACATCATTATGGTTAATATTGATATACTATAGATTTTCTATGATAAGAACGTCAAATTCAGAAGAAACTGTTGAAAAATTATATGCATTACAAAAAGTCATTGAAAAATATATTTTTAAAAAGGAATTAATTGTCATTTACCCCAATGATATACATACACAAGATGATTATCAAACGAAATTAAATGAATTTAAAGAAGAATTTGAAAGAAGTAAAAAAATTATTTGTTGTCATACTTTTGAATGTTTCCAAGATATTATGGGTAAAGGTGATTTGAAGACTATTGGTGAATTAACAATAAATATTTTATTATACATCAAGGGAATATCATTAGAGAAGGCAATTGCAATCCAATCAATTTATCCAACTTTAAGCCATATATTAATGGCTTACCAAAATTGTAGAAATAAATCTGAGGCAAATTTATTACTATTTGCCAAACTTGGGAATGCTCCAGGGGCTAAAAAAATTACAAAAAGTTTATCAGAAAAGATAGCTGATGTATTCTATGATCCTTAATGACAATATTATAATTCAATGGTAAACAAATATATATATATATATCATAAATGATCCATCCATCTGTCTCTTTTATATAGTTAAGAAGTATCATATAGCATGAGTCGGGTAACCCTTATTAAAGCGCACTTAAAAAGGGGCGCACAGTTAAGCTTTGAGCTCTGACAGCAAATTTTGAAAAAAAAAAAAACCTCGAAGCTTTTGAAGGATAATTAGTTTATATATAGATATTGATTGATTAAATAGTAGTTTATATTTGTTAATTGAATTGGTATATATTAAGATACTGTATATTGTAATTGTGTATCTTACACGGTATTGTAAGATAGTGCAAAGGAAAAATCAAAGAAAGTTAGTAAGATGAGTTTTAAAGGGTTTACAAAAGCTATTTCGAGAGCTCCTCAATCTTTCCGTCAAAAATTTAATATGGGTGAACAGACAGAGGATCCTGTTTATCAAGATGCTGAACGTCGTTTCCAAGAACTAGAAATGGAAACAAAGAAGTTGAGTGATGAATCCAAGAGATATTCTACTGCTGTTAACGGTATGTTAACCCATCAAATTGGATTTGCTAAAGCTATGGAGGAAATTTTTAAACCAATTAGTGGTAAAATGAGTGATCCTAATGCTGCTGTTCCAGAAGATAATCCAGATGGTATTGAAGCTAGTGAACAATATAGAAGTATTGTTGCTGAATTACAAGAAACTTTAAAACCTGATTTAGCCTTAGTGGAAGATAAAATTATTAAACCTTGTCAAGAATTATTGAAAATTATTACATATATTCGTAAGATGGCAACAAAGAGAAACCATAAAAAATTAGATTTGGATAGACATTTGAATACTTATAATAAATATGAAAATAAAAAAGATCCAAAGCCAAAAGATGAAGAAAAAATGTATAAAGCACAAGCTGAAGTTGAAGCTGCTCAACATGAATATGATTATTATAATGATATGATGAAAAATCAATTACCAATATTGTTCAGTTTAGAAGCTCAATTTGTTCAACCATTATTTGTTTCTTTCTATTACATGCAATTAAACATTTTTTACACTTTATACAATAAGTTTCAAGATATGAAAATTCCATATTTTGATTTAGAAAGTGATATCGTTGAAGCTTTCCAAATTAAGAGAGGTAATGTAGAAGAACAAACTGATGCTTTAACCATTACTAACTTCAAATTAGGTTACTCAAAGGCCAAACTAGAGATGACAAAGAGAAGATATGGTGCTGGTAGCGAAAACACACCACCAGGTTCTGCCGGTTATGATCCAAATGCTGCTTATGGTGCTGCTGGTGCCACCCCAGGTTATGGTGCTGCTGGTGCCACCCCAGGTTATGGTGCTGCTGGTGCCACCCCAGGTTATGGTGCTGCTGGTGCCACCCCAGGTTATGGTGCTGCTGGTGCCACCCCAGGTTATGGTGCTGCTGGTGCCACCCCAGGTTATGGTGCTGCTGGTGCCACCCCAGGTTATGGTGCTGCTGGTGCCACCCCAGGTTATGGTGCTGCTGGTGCCACCTCAGGTTATGGTGCTGCTGCTACTCCAGGTTATGGTGCTGCTGCTACCCCAGGTTATGCTGCTGGTGCTGCTGCTGGCGCTGCTTATGGTGCGGGTTATGATACCAAGACTCCAGGTGCTGCTCCTGCTCAACAACCATTTCAAACTGGTCCACCAGCTTATAACCCAGTAGCAGGCGCTGCTGCTTCTGGTGAAACTTGTACTGCATTATATGACTACCAAGCTCAAGCTGAAGGTGACTTGAGTTTTCCTGCTGGTGCAGTTATCGAAATCGTTGAACGTACTGCCGATGTCAACGAATGGTGGACAGGTAGATATAATGGTATGCAAGGTGTATTCCCAGGTAACTATGTCCAATTATAAGATCATATAAACAAAAGCAAAAATAAAAATTTATAGCAAGTAAAAAAAGAATAAAAGAAATTTTCATTAATAATCAGATATATACCAAACTATTTAAAATTACTAAAAATAATTAAATCTTATCAAATATGTATTTTTGGAAACAATTACTGACATTTCTGCATGTACTTATCCCGTAGACTCCTTTCTTTCTCCCTATAAAATTTCTATCATTGAATCTAATTTATCAATGCAATGCAACGGTACCTAACCATACCCATAATCCTAATACAAGGTAAGCCAACTCCAAAACATGCTTAACTTGTCTTACTACTTAGCTGCCTACCCATACTAATTAAATTATTTGCTTTAAACACTGGGCGAAGCCTGTAAGATAACCCGTGTCTTTGAAAATTTCAAGGTTCATTGCAATATCAAGAAATATTGGTGGAAATGTTACTTAATATTGAGTACTATTATTGTATTAGGATATATAAGTCTATTCACTAGGTCTTACCATTTATTGAAGTAAGAGTATTAGTGTTCTTACTTTTATTATATAGAAGTAAAGAAAACTATCACTTAAAAGGTTGTTCATACCTTTTGTTTCGTTGATATATTGACACATTGACAAGAAAATTGATACCTACAAATAGTATCAATAATTTATCAAGGGCGTTTTGGTTTATTGAAATATAGTTACATATTTGTGTGAGTTCAGTTTAGTAATATCAAGAATACTGAAGCTAACTATTTTTTTTTAATTTGTTACGACACAATTCTAAGCTTTGATTTATCAAAATTTTAGTGATTTTGTCTACTAAACGTATCTGTTCTACTTTACAAAATGACAAATAACGGTATTACTGTTTCGACTTCTCCTTCAAAGAGCAGTAAACAGTTTTGGAAGAATTTTTTAAATAGCCCAAAAAGTTTATCAAGTGATGCCTTAGCTAATAATAGAAGTGAATACCCATCTTCATCGACCACTAATAGTAATCTTTTAAGAAGACCTACTATTTCTAAAAGAGTTACATCGTCAAGTTCTTCAAGAGAAAATTCTGTTCCTAAAAATGGACAATTGCAAGATAATACAAAATATAAGAATTATAGAGATGACTTCATTTTGAAAAAACATGGGTTTACTGGTAGTGTCTTTGGTGTAGCATTATCTGATTCATTGACTGTTGCAAGTGCAGAAGTTATTGTTCAAAGTGAATTAGTAAGTTTTGGCCGTATTCCAATCGTAGTTGCTAAATGTGGTGCTTATTTAAAATCTAATGCCTTAGAAACATCAGGTATTTTCCGTATTGCTGGTAGTAATAAAAGAGTTAAAGAATTACAACATATTTTTTCTACTCCTCCTGATTATGGTACTAAATTCAAGAATTGGGATAATTATACAGTTCATGATGTTGCTTCACTATTAAGAAGATATTTGAATAATTTAGCAGAACCTTTAATTCCACTGGATTTATATGATAATTTTAGAGCTCCATTGCAAAATAGACCAAGAATTATTAAATATATGCAAACTCAAAATACAAATAATGCAACCAACACAAATGAAAATAAACCGATTAATGAAATTAATGATGGAACTACTTTAGAAAATAAGGATGATAATGAAGAGAATAAGACTAAAATTGCTCCTGTTTTATCAGATGAAATGAAAAAGAAGGAAAGACGTAAGAAGAAATACCTTGCTAAAATTATTAAGGCAACAACTAACGAATATGAACAGTTATTTGCTTCTTTAACAAATGATGCAAAACAATTGACTATCTATCTAATAGATTTGCTAAGTTTGTTTGCAAGACAGTCAGAAGTTAACTTAATGACTGCAAAAAACTTATCTGCAATTTTTCAACCATCTATACTATCACATCCTCAACACGATATGGATCCTAAAGAATATGAAATTTCAAGAGTAGTAATTGAATTTTTAATTGAATACTCATATAAATTGTTACCAAATTTACTAAAATTAGCAAATAAAGATCAAAAAGTTGCTAGTACTGCAGTTCCAAAAGTAAAACAAGAAAATAATGATGCTAATAATTCTTTGAATGAATCAAACGAAGACAAGAAAATTGTAACTCCAATAGAGTTACCTGATACCAGAACTACAACAGAGGAATGTTCATCCTCTGTAGTTAATGAATCGAGTCCATCATTGACCAAGACAGACAATTCCACCACTAGACGTTTATCTATTCCACAGTCGCAAGGCAGGCCTTATTCCAGATCAATTGGATCAGCTGTGGTTCCACCTGATATGATTTTGAATAATAACAGGAAATCAAAATTATTTAAATGGTTACACAAACCTGATCTATTAAGCGATTCAGGCCCTAATGATGAAGATGAAAACGACAATGATCTTGATGATGATCAATTAACTGATAACGTTGTTGAGGAAGCAAATGTTGCTACCAATCAATTGACAAATTTACAAATCGCAAACAAATCTGAGAATTCTCCAACTATAACCATTGAGAATACATCACTAATTGCAACATCTGTTTCACCTGTGGCATTCCCAACTACAAGATCAATTGCCGCTGACATATCTGAAGAGGAACGAACCGTACGTAGTCAAAAGAGAACATCTTGGTTCCAAAGACTAAGAAGTCGCTCCAGATCAACTTCAAGAAAATAATCCATCTACTTATTCAAGAATTACTATATATATATTGTTTATTTTATTTCATCGTGAGAACTGTTCCTCCACCTATTGTAACTATAACTCAAACATCTAGACCGTTTAACTATATGTATTGACTATGTATTATAAAGAATCAACTAGCTATTGTTCCATCATTATATATCAAACTTCTCTTTCATATATATATATATATAGCTTTTACACTATAAGCGTAGTACTGCCGAGATCGGAGTTGATCCTCACAGCGTAAAGGATAAACCTTCATAAGACAATCATATTTTAAAGGTTTTAGTCACTGTTGTAGCCACAAACTATCCAATGAATGACATTTGATTGTAAATGGATGGGACAACAAGTGCCATTGAATGAATATAAATAGATGGTGTGAAGTAACAGATTCTTGTAGTTAAAGATAATTTTCTTGTCGTTTTTATTTTATAAATGTGCCTTTTGTTACAAGAGTAAGAAGATATTGTGTAATACAAACAGAGTAAGTCAACTCAAGACAAAAAGCAAGGAAAGATACTATTGGGTTCAAGATGTTAAGAAATATATTATACAGAAAATCTGCCTTTAGAATGTTGTCTAGTAAACAACCAAGTATTGGGAGATTCACAGGTAAACCAGATCCAGTAACAGGGAAATTTACTGTCCCATTTATTGAAGGTGACGGTGTTGGACCAGAGATTTCTAAATCTGTCAAAGATATTTTTGCTGCTGCTAAAGTTCCTATTGTTTGGGAAAAATGTGATGTTGGACCAATTTTTGTTGATGGGTTAACAACAATTCCTGATGATGCTGTACAATTAATCAATAAACATCTAGTGGCTTTGAAAGGTCCATTGGCTACACCTATTGGTAAAGGTCATAGATCTTTGAATTTGACATTAAGAAAAACATTCAATTTATTTGCAAATGTTCGTCCTGCTAGATCTGTTCCAAATTATAAAACACTTTATGATAATGTAGATTTAGTATTAATTAGAGAAAACACAGAAGGTGAGTATTCTGGTATTGAACATGAAATTGTACCAGGTGTGGTACAATCAATTAAATTAATCACTCGAGAAGCTTCTGAAAGAGTAGTTAGATATGCTTACGAATATACAAGAGCCATTGGTAGACCAAGATTAGTAGTAGTTCATAAATCAACTATTCAAAGGTTAGCTGATGGATTATTTGTAGATGTTGCCAAAGAATTGTCATCAGAGTATCCTGAAATTACATTGGAAACAGAATTAATTGATAATAGTATATTAAAAGTTGTCAGTGATCCAACATCTTATAGTGATGCTGTTTCAGTATGTCCAAACTTATATGGTGACATTTTATCTGATTTAAATTCTGGATTAAGTGCAGGTTCTTTAGGGTTAACACCATCTGCTAATATTGGTGATAAAATTTCAATTTTTGAAGCTGTTCATGGTTCTGCTCCTGATATTGCTGGACAAAACAAAGCTAATCCAACTGCTTTACTATTATCATCAGTAATGATGCTAAACCATATGGGATTAACAGATTATGCTATTAAAATTGAAAATGCTGTATTATCTACAATTGCCTCTGGTAAAGAAAGCAGAACAGGTGATCTTGCAGGAACTGCAACAACTTCTTCATTCACTGAATCTGTAATCCAAAAATTATAACTGCCACCCTCAATTCAATTAAATATTCTAAATAAACAACACAACACAACACAACATATCATACCATATAACATAATATTAATAATCTAATTCAATATTTACACTATATTATCATCTCTTTACTGACACTGTCACTTTGGCCAATGGCTTGGAAGGGGCTAAAAGTTAGTATCGCGTTGGTTGGTTGACGGGCGGTGTTAGCAAAGAGGGGGAAGAAGGGGATTATATAAAGGTGGGTTAAATTGGAAACAATAAAGATATTTGTTATTTGTTATTTGTTATTTGTTATTTGTTTAAAGTTTAATTGTGAAAGTTATAGATTCATTACAAGTTACAAAGCCTTTATACAGTGTACATTATACTATTTATATATAGAAATACAAAAGAAAAAAGAATTTTTGTAGATTGTTGAAAGTATAGAAAAGAAAAGAAAAGAAAGGAAAGGAAAGGAAATACCACACATCGTTGAAGATCTCCAGATACAAACATGCTAAGATCCACTATCAAGACAAATATCGTTCGCCGCTGCTTTTCTCGTGAATCAATTCCCTATGATAAGACTATTAAAAATTTACTTTTACCAAATGATACTAAAGTTATTATTCAAGGTTTCACTGGTAAACAAGCAACTTTCCATTCTGAAATTTCACAAAAATATGGTACCAATATAGTTGGTGGCACAAACCCAAAAAAAGCTGGCCAATTGCATTTGGGACAACCTGTTTTTGCCACTGTGGCTGAAGCTGTAAAGGAAACTGGTGCTACAGCAACTGGTATTTTTATTCCACCTGCATTTGCCGCTAATGCTATTAAAGAAGCTATTGAAGCAGAAATTCCATTAGCTGTTGCCATCACTGAAGGTATCCCACAACATGATATGCTATATATTGCTGAAATGTTGAAATCTCAAGATAAAACAAGATTGGTCGGTCCAAATTGTCCAGGTATCGTTAACCCAGTTAGTAAAGTTAGAATTGGTATTCAACCACCAAGTATTTTCAAACCTGGTAAGATTGGTATAATTTCCAAATCAGGTACTTTAACTTATGAAGCTGTTCAACAAACTACTTTAACCGGGTTAGGTCAAAGTTTAGTTATTGGTATGGGTGGTGATGCTTTCCCAGGTACTGATTTTATTGATGTATTAAAATTATTCTTAGAAGATAATTCTACTGAAGGTATTATTATGTTAGGTGAAATTGGTGGTACTGCAGAATTAGAAGCTGCAGAATTTTTAAAAGAATATAACAATTCAAGGGCCGTTCCAAAACCTGTTGCATCATTTATTGCTGGTACTGTTGCTGGTCAAATGAAAGGTGTTAGAATGGGTCACTCTGGTGCCATTGTTGAAGGTTCTGGTACTGATGCTGAATCTAAAAAGAAGGCTCTAAGAGATGTCGGTGTTGCTGTTGTCGAATCTCCAGGTTTATTAGGCCAAGCTTTGTTAGATGAATTTGCTAAGATTGCCTAATTGTCCTTATAATTGATTTATAAAATTCAAGAAATATATTCTTTTAATGAGATACTTATATTAAAGTATCGTATGAGCTAAATATGATTATCTTATGTAATCACAGATGTATATAAATGATATAAGATACAACTAAAGATAAAATCAAATTCAATATGTTTAAAGAGTTTATTTCATGATTAATATACTATTAGGTATCTATTTATTATATAAATTATTGAAAAAAAAACCTATGCGAAAGCCGGGAATCGAACCCGGGCCTCATGCTTGGGAAGCATATATTCTAACCACTGAACAACTTACGCGTAAGAATATTAAGTTGTTCGTAGCTCAAAAATTTGTTTTATAAGAATTAACAAAATTTAAATTAAGAGATTGATATATAATATTTCTAGTATCAATTGTATTTAAAGTAATAGTAACTTAAATGCATTATTTTTTGATTTATTATATAATATAAATGTCTATAAATTTATATTAATAAATATAATCCTTACGATCAATTATTCCAGGTTTTAATCACAATATCTGGATCAGCTTGAAACCAAATTGGTTTAAACATTCTGTTTTGTGCCATTATATTAACTATTTCTGAATGGTTTTCTTTTGGTATACCTTCTACACCTTTCAAAAATATTTCTTTGTTTCGAAATTTCACCTGTTGTTCAGATTTTGCTATGCTTAATATATATGGATTGATGTATGTTCTGATATCATTTCTTCTAGCAATTGCTAAATCAAAACCAACAATCTCATCAACATTATTGATAATTTGATTATGAGAAAAACTTTCAAGTACTTCTTGAATCTTCTTGGAATTTGAATTTCTTGTTCTCCTAGTCGATGAATCAATATTTCCTCTTTTGGTAGATATTCTTGTACTCAGATATGCAACTGTTGATGTAGTTATTTTATTTAAAGTAGACTCTGAATTTATTTTGGAATGATCAATATTCGAATATTCAGGTAGCTGATCATTTAGGTATTCAGAAATATCCAGTTCGTATGGTTTTCGTTCAAAATATTTTCTATCAACTAGGTGAATTCTATAATCAATCAAGTAATCAGAATTTAATTTGAGTTGTTCATCAGTTAGATTTTTAAAATCAAATAATTTTTCTGAAGTCATTAAAGTTTGATCCATATCTTCACTAATGAAAGATTTATTATTAGTAGTATTCTTCAAAACATCTGCTAATGAAGCTAAATCAGAAGTATGCGACCATGTTAACAAAGAAAGCTGGTTATCTTGTTCGTAAGGTGCTCTATTTTCTTCTACTTGAATTGAACTAGGGAGAAGAGTGTTGAACTGAAGATCCATGAGACATTTTCTGATATCGTTTTTGTTACGTTTTGTAATCATCTCCAAAGTTGATTTATCCGCTACTGCTCCCTTATCTTTGTAATATTTTTCTAAAAACGCAGTAACTGTACGTTGACTAATTCTTTTCGTTTGGAAAAGACTATTTTGGTTCTCTGCAATTTCAATAAGGTTGGTGGGTACAAAGTTTAGATCACGACAAACTAAAACAACAGGTCTTCTTGAGGTACCTAAAAGCTTTTCAATTGAGGGCCAAAATATCTTATCATGTTCTCTAAATAAAACATCAACATCATCCAGTACAATCAGGCATTTAGAACCTTTAGCTTTAACATGATGTGTTGTTGAAAATTCTTTCAAATGCCCAAGAATATCTTTCTTCCCTCTGTTGGTTGAGGTGTTGATTTCGTATATTTGTCCTTCTAATGAGTCCATTATAACTTTAAGAAGTGCATTCTTTCCTACAGATTCACCATGTAAAATCATTAAAGGAACAAATTCTTCAAATTCATTAGAGGCTTCATCATCATCTTCAGAGAAATCATAAACAATAAAGTTGTCTAAATCTTTATCTTCAGATTTTTGAGTTTTTAATAATTGATTTCTTGTAGTGTGTCTCTTTAACTTTTCAAATGCACTGATTATCCAATTATTAACATTGTTTTTTAATTTTGGTTCAAGTAAAACATCCTTTAATTGTTTAGGTCTAAATAATTCACTCCATACAACATGAGAATTTTGATATAACATAATATTGTCTAATGAATTCCTAAGTATTTGTAAAGTCTTAAATTCTTCGATTCTATCAACAGAAGATGAATTTAAAGATTTATATTCATCAGTATTGAAATCATCTGTTAAACCATTCCCAAAATGTTTTAGATCTTTCAAGGTTAACGATATATTCTCTTCGCTATATGTATCATCATTATCACCATCTGGCTTTATTAACTGTTTCTCTGGAAATGGAGCTTCTAACATTTTTAATTTTGAAACTTGATTAAACCTGTGCAGTTTCTGATTATGTATTAGCAAATTTTGCATGCACTTAGATTGTGGTTTTTTTAATTCTGTTGCACTTGGGTTTTTCTTATTGGCAAAAATATCTTTCAATTTAGTTTTCTTAGCATTTGGAGGATCTGGTAATCTTTTGGGTTCTATTATTTGTTTGAAATTATCTTCTGTACCGTCAATAATTATTGTGAATTCATCATTTTCCAAATCAATTGGTTGTTTTTCTGATCTACCATTGTTATTATTGTCAGGAGATACTATACTTTTTTTCATTAGGAAACTTTGTACTGACTTATTCCCCATGTTATTAGATGCTATTGGTTTTATCTGACTAGACTTTATTAATGGAGAGGATGCTTCTAGTGACAAATCAATTGATTCAACCGATGTAATATTAGCATCATCAACATTTATTGAATCATCAAGTTTGTTCTTCTTGTTATCCGGTGGTTTCTTATTGTTACCATCAAGTAACTCTCTCAATGAGACGTTTCTTTTCATCAAATCTACTCCTATACCTTCAACAGTCTACAGTGATACCTCAAAGAATATAGAGCTGACGAGATGTCAAGTAAATACTTCTGATATTATTTCTTTAATTCATATTGTAAGTATCATACTGAAATATTTCAAATGTATATATCATACGCGTAAATAATAATAATATTGAAAATGTCACGTAAATGTATATGAATTGATGTATTTAAATACATGGGTATATATATATATATATGGATGCATAAATTGTTTCTAACAATTAGTTAAAGGGAATTGTCGAATTTGTTACAATAATTCAATTTTGGAAATGTTGTAAACTGATATACCTGGGATAAATGTTGATAAATCTTCAGGGTCAAAATGATCTAAATCTAAATGTGAGAAATTCTTGTATACTTCAGCAATCTTATAAATACCACTATCTTGATTCAATTTATTTAACTTTGTTTTCATTGAATTTGGTGCTACTAGTTGTATTGTATCTGTAGTTTCCAAAAATTTAGAAATTGTGTAATTTAACAAATTGTACTCACAACCCTTTAAATCAACAACATGATGATTCACTAATTTGAAATTTATATCATCGACACGCTCTTCATCATCTGGACTTCCTTTAACTGCAATGAAATTTGTTGTTGATGTAATTAATGTCTCTTCACCATACATCCAAGTTGGTGGTGAATATGTTTTCCACCAAATATGAACACCCATGTTTGAATTATCTTGTTGGTGGAATTCTTGTAATACCTTGATAATACCACTTTGATGGAAAAATCCCATTAATAAAGATAAGAATACATTAAATATAAGCCATATCCAAATAAATATCTTTGAATTTAATAACTTTTTATTTTGGGATTTTGATTTAGAATTTGTTATGGATATTGAAATGCAAATTACAGGAAGTAATGGAATTAAAAACCTCAATTCCTGATGCTTGAATACTGACAACAATGATAAACCAGATATAACTGACATTGTATAAATATTAGACAACTTTAAATTGAATTGTGTTAATAAAGATGATATTAAATGAATGATTAACGGACCAATTAACTGGGGTAAATTGACTAAAATATGGTTGTACCTAGGATGTAAACCATGCTTTGTTAGATTGGCTTCATCTAAATTGTACAATAAATTATTCAATGGTGCAATAACCCAAGATTCTTCAATGCCATATATTCTTGTATCGACAACAATGAATACTAAACAAATAATGATAAAAGTAAACATCATTGCAATTAGTTGTTTGAAATAAATTCTATAGTATTTGAATAGCATGTAGAAGCATGGAATAATAATGAATGCTGGAAAAGTCATTCTATTGAATAGTCCAAATGCAACGAGGAATCCAACTACTATAGATTTTCTATATCCCATCTTTGATGAGTTCAATAAGTCATCAAATTGAATTAAAACTAATAACAAAATTATTGTTTCAATTGAATTGGAAAAACTATGAGATTGGATACTCCAAGTAACATAGGATGATAGCAACCAAAATTTAACTGTAGTGGCTTTCCTCTTGGTAATTGCATAATTACAAGTAATTAGGTACAGTAATGTGTTATACGTTCTTACTGCAATCAATATAACAAAGGGATCCTTGATACTGAAAAAACTAGTAATAACATAGTATAAAGGACCATAAAATATGTATAACGGAACATAACTTCTAGCAGCAAACTCTGTAGTGAACTCCCATGGTAGATTGGTTCTTGTAGTATTTAGGAAAACTGTTGCTAAAACTTCTAAGCTTTGAAAATGCTCATCAGGATGAATATATGATGGTTGAATGGCAACAATAAGTAGCAGACCCACTACTAGCAACTCTTTCCACATAAAAGTCATACTAGTTTTACTGTCTATTCAATTGTGAGAAGCAGCAGTAATTGACATTGAACATTTGTGCATCAAATATGTCAAAAAACTTTCTCAATTGTATAGTCGCTTAAAATGTTTGTCAAATATGATATCAACTTGTTAATATTTTAAAATTAATTAATATGCAATTACACGTTTATACTATCTTATATAACAATAATCTAGTATATTTATTTATATCTTTAAATATATACACTTAATACTTTTTACTAGTCTTAAATTTAAATGTTTTTAAATTGTAGATAAACAAGATTAAAATTTCAATCAAATTATTTTTGATGCAATTTAGATCTTGATTGTCTAAACAATTCTTCTTGTTGTCGTAGCAATTCTTCTTCAGATAAACCTGATTTTTTGAATTTCGAATCTTTCTTCTCTTTAACTTTCATGGAACCTTTAAATTCCACCAAAATTTGGTTTAAAAATGGAATAAATTCAAAATATTCCAATTCCTCCAATGCTCTAATAACATGTTCTGGAGCAATTGTCTTCTTAGATTCTTGTTCAGCCATCTCTGAAGCCATTGATGATAAAATCATAATAAATTCAATACCTGATTTGATGATCATGTCACGAGCTTCTTTACTGAAAGTATATTCTGGATCTAAAATCTCAGAGATAATTTTCTGAACTGTTGCTTTGGGCAAAGTCACATCATCCATATCACCACTAGCCATCTCTTGCTAACTGATTATTCAATAATTGTTTATATATATACAGTTCTTTATATTACCACTAATTAAAACAAAAAAAAACAACCCTAAACCCTAATCCAAACCTAAACTCATCGCATAGCATTATAAACTGAAATTTTTATTTTTCCCAAATCACTTTAAAGCTCATTTATATAAAAAATTAATTTTTGAAAAAGTTTTCTTCTGAGAAACCTGCAAAACAAATAAAATGCACCTCGTTGTGTGTGATGTTGCGTGTCCGGAACTTTGAAAGCTACCATGGTTCAACAACGGAACATTATGGGGGTTCCTCTTTAAACCAAATCCGGACACAAATAGGGCTCAAATATATATAGGTGTAGCCGCTACACCTAGGGTATATATGCAGGGTGTATTTCTTTAATTTTATAATATCTGAAAAAAAAATTAATTGCTTAATAAGAAAGCATTGGATTGATATTATTCAAAATAATAACAGTCCGTAGAGTGTTATTGGTATACATTTATGTCCTGTGGGGGGTGTGGTATATTGCTGTTGAAAGTATTGCTGAGATGAGTGATGAAGAAACAAGTTTTAAAAAAGTGAAATTGGAAGAGGACCAGTTAGGGGACAACGAAAACGCTAAGAATTTTGATGAGTTTACTGATTTTTTCTTTAGGTTGAATACATTGTACACTTTCTTAATGTGTAGGAAACATGTTATACCTACTTTTGATACGTTGAAAAAACCTATTGAATCTGCTTTGAAAAGGAAAGTCTCTGAATTAGATTTTGCTAAAATTTCAGTGATTTTAAAGAAAGATTGTATATTTAAATATATTGATGAAAACTCGATATATTTAGCGAGTAAAGAATTTAGTTTCTATAATGGTGGGTATAAGCAAAAGGAGAGTGATATTTTTAATTTGAAAAAAATGCCAACTGATTTTGATGTAGATGATAACTCAACACAAATTTTGGTTTTTGAATTTGTTGATGGTAATATGAGATTGTCATGGACTCAACAATCAAACCAACCACATTCAAGTAGCACAAAAGTTATAATACCAAATTACACTCCGGAAGAAATGAAAAAAATGATACGGAAAAGGAAGGAAACATTTGACTTAAAATTAAATGAATATATTAATGAACAAAAATCCATGGGTTTGAACCCTTGGGATCAATTATTAGTAGATGCAAAATTAGTGTTACCAAGAAAGAAAGATTATGAAGATCCAATTGTTTCAATGCTAAAGGCAAAGGAATTAAAACAAGATATTGATGAATTTGGTAATATTAGTACAACTATTCCAACAATGATTGAAAAATTAAAAAAATCTGAAATGTACTCTTCACAAATTAAAAATGAATATATAATAGAGGAAAGAATAGCTGCTTATAAAGATCTAAATTTTGAATTATCTTCTGAAGTTTATAACGCTTTAAAATATGATAAATTTTATTCACATCAAGCTGATGCAATAAACGCTATAGATAATGGTGAGAATGTTATTATTACAACATCAACATCATCTGGTAAGTCATTGATCTATCAATTAACTGCTATCGATCAATTAATAAAAAATGAAAATTCTACTTTTATGTACATTTTCCCAACTAAAGCTTTGGCACAGGATCAAAAGAGAGCATTCCAACAACTTTTATCTAATATTCCGGAATTATCAAAAATTATTGTAGACACTTATGATGGTGATACCGAAGAGTCTCAAAGAGCATTTATTAGAAAAAATGCTAGAGTTATATTTACAAATCCTGATATGATTCATACGAGTATACTGCCGAACCATCCTAACTGGAGATATTTTTTATATAACTTAAAGTTAGTCGTGGTTGATGAATTACATATATATAAGGGTTTATTTGGGTCTCATGTGTCTTTAGTCATGAGAAGGTTAAGGAGATTATGCAAAGAATATTATGAAAATGATTCATTACAATTTATATCTTGTTCAGCGACATTGAAAGAACCAATTACACATATGAAAAATATCTTTGGAATCGATAATGTAACATTAATTGATGAAGATGGCTCACCAAGAGGTTCAAAACATTTAATAGTTTGGAACCCTCCTATATTATCCCAACATGAACGTAAAAGAGAAAACTTTATTAGGGAAAGTGCTAAAATATTAGTTCAACTTATATTAAATAATGTTAGAACAATTGCATTTTGCTACGTTCGTAGAGTTTGTGAATTGTTAATGAAGGAAGTCAGAAATATTTTTGAAGAAATGAATAGACAAGACATGATTAATGAAGTAATGTCTTATAGAGGTGGTTATTCTGCTGCAGATAGACGTAAAATTGAACGTGAAATGTTTCATGGTAATTTAAGAGCTGTTATATCTACAAACGCCTTAGAATTAGGTATCGATATTGGTAACTTAGATGCTGTTCTTATGTGTGGGTTTCCTCTGTCATTGGCAAACTTTCATCAACAAAGTGGTAGAGCTGGTAGAAGAAATAAAGATTCATTAACACTTGTGGTTGCCACCGATTCCCCAGTTGATCAACATTATGTTGCTCATAGTGAAGTTTTGTTAAAGGGAGATAGTTCAGAATCATTCCAAGATTTAGTTTTGGACTTTGATAATATTCTACTTTTAGAAGGTCATATACAATGTGCAGCGTTCGAATTACCAATAATTATCGATCGTGATGAGCAATACTTTAATAAAGAATATTTATCAAAAATATGTAATGAAAGGTTACAACATAATAGTGATGGTTACCACACACACAATAGGTTTTTGCCTTGGCCTTCTAAAAATGTTTCTTTAAGAGGTGTAGAGGAAGACCAATATGCAGTAATAGATATTACAAATGGAAGAAATCTAGTTATTGAAGAAGTTGAGGCTTCTAGGACTAGTTTCACACTGTATGATGGTGCAATATTTATTCATCAAGGTTATCCGTATTTAGTTAAAGAATTCAACCCTGATGAAAGATATGCTTCTGTAGTAAGAGTGGATGTTGATTGGGTTACAAGTCAAAGAGATTTTACTGATATTGACCCACAGGAAATTGAGTTAGTTCGTTCCTTAAAGCGAAGTGATACACCTGTTTACTTTGGCAAAATTTGTATTACTACTACAGTATTTGGATTTTTTAAGGTTGATAAATTCAAAAGAATCATAGATGCTGTTGAAACTCACAATCCTCCAATTTTAATTAATTCAAAGGGATTTTGGATAGATTTACCATCAAATTCATTGGAAATTATTAAGAAGAAACAATTGAATTTAGCTGGTGCGATTCATGCAGCTGCTCATGCTATTATGGGATTACTACCAATATTTATTGTTGCTGGTGTAGATGAAATTTCTACTGAATGTAAGGCACCTGAGAAGGAATTTGCTGAAAGACAAACTACAAGAATAAGACCTGCAAGGTTGGTATTTTATGATTCTCGTGGTGGTACATATGGTTCTGGCTTGTCTGTTAAAGCGTTCGAGCATATTGATGAGATTTTAGAAGGAACTTTGCAAAGAATTCAAGAATGTCAATGTGATAATGGTTGTCCGAATTGTGTTGCTGCCACATATTGTAAAGAACATTGTTTAGTTCTATCCAAGCCAGGTGCTTTAGTTCTACTTCACATTATTCTAGGTCATAAGGAAGAAGACTTTATCAATGAAATTAAGGAAGGTCCTGAACCAAATATGCCTGATATTAAAGTTGAAACAGTTGCTCCTGTTACTAGCCATGTTAATTTCTCTCGAAATTTTAAAGTTATTGATGTAAGAAAGACGCAACATGCAGAAGAAGTAACAGTTAAAGAAGAAAATGTGTAGTCATTATCATTAAGCTATGCATAGTACAATTAATTATATAATTTTGATGTAATAATATTAATGAAATATAATCTATAAAAAATGATATCCTGAATAAGATAGTATATGTAAATCGTCCTTAGGATAATAATGTATCGACTGCCCATTTGACACTTAGAGTTCTTAAATCTGTATATGTTTGACCAACACCAACGAATAGAATTGGAATACCGGTAGCATATACCATGTTAACCATAGTACCCAACATTTCACCAACAGTATCACACTTCGATATAATGAAAAAATCTAGATTTCTTACTTTACCAAATGCGTCATTGAAATTCTTTGCTTGTTGAACAGAATCAGTACCTACTAAAGCTTCACCAACCATAATAATTTTATCAGGTTGAGCTTGCTCAGCAAAAGATTTTAGAGGTGACATCAATGTAGGATCATTATGTCTTCTACCCGCAGTATCCATCAAAACAATATCAAAATTGTTATCACCGGCATACTTAATAGCTTGTTTAGCAATCTTGGTAACTAAATCAGTACCACCATAACCAGCTTCAAATAGTTCGACATGATCATTCCCACTTTTACCTCTTCTATTTTTGGAGCCACGAGTATATGATTCATCTGTTAATTGAGCCAAGTTATCAACATGAACTCTTAATTGTTCAACAGCACCAGATCTAAATGTATCACAGGCTACAATTAAAACTCTAAAATTATTTTGTAATAACCAGAACGCTAATTTAGATAAATTAGTTGATTTACCAACACCGTTGACACCAACAACAGAAAATACATATGGATTCTTCTTTCCCTCTTTTGTTGGCTTAGCGATTTTGGTTTGAATTTCATGTAATAAATCAACAGAAACACCTGGGGTCATAAGTTGAGTTAAAGCCTTAGTCAATGATTCACGAGCAGTGCTTTCTACACTAGTCCAGTTAGCAGTTTTAGAACCAACTAAATCACGAGAAACTTGTTGTGATAAGAAATCAGCAGCTTCTGGTGCAACATTTTTTGTAATAAGTTGTTGTTTAAGGTCTTCTAATACCTTCTTCAAGTCAGCATCTGTTATAGTTTTGTTACCCAATAAATGTTTTTGTAGGAAACCATATGTTGAAGTGACCATACCTTGTTTTTTATTATTATCAGTATTTGAAGAATCTTTTTGTGTAGATAATAAATCATCAATCTCTTTTATCAAAAATTCACCTTTTGCAGTTCTTTCACCAAATGATTTTTCATTAAATGATTCGTCTGTAATCAAATTACTGTTTGATGAAGTTCCTTGATTTTCAGAGAAGTCCAATGTCTTAGAATCACTGTTTTTAACTTCTTCCATGACACCATTTCTTCCCCATTTTCTACCGCCACCATTATTAGAAACATTTTTCTTTGATTTATTTTGATCTTTAGTAGTATTTTTTTGTTGAATTTTCTTATTATTATTCGAATTGTTAGTGTCTTGTTTAATTTTGATAGAATTTTCATATTTAGCAATTAAGTAATTATCAAATTTCTTTAATTCTTCATCAAGTTCATGCAAAACACTTGTGTAGTTATGTTCGTTTTTACCATTTATACTTTTTTGATTTTCTAATATAGATTTGTTTAATTCCATAGAATCCCATAAGGAAAGTGCTAACTCCAATGTCTTTTCAGCTTCATTATTCAATTCTAATGATTGCTCTGGATATGTTACAACATAATACAACTCAGGTTGTTTGGAAATGTGGAACATAGCAGTAAAACTACGTGAAACTTTACCGACTGTTGAAACGTTGATAATTGTGAATTTATTATTGACATCATCTTTCTTGGAAACAGGACTGTTAATCAATTGTGTGATGAATGCATTGACTTGAGATTCTGCAAATATCTTACCCAAAGGATTGAATTCGTAAAGAACTTCACCTGGTGCAGTGAAAATAGCTAATTGATCAAACATTATAAAAACAAAAGTGCAAAAATGTTATTGTAAAAACTGATTGACTTTATTCTTCTAATTATACTAAAACCAGAAAGGCAAAAAAAAAAAGTAATCAATGTATTGTTGTTAAACCTTATTAAAGCACTTTGATTAACTAACTGTCTTTTATAAACCATCAAAGATATGCTTCCATTGTTGCAGTTAACTGTAAAGTTTTCAATGAATTTTTCAGTGAATTTTTCAATTTAAGCCGTTAAAGCTCATAATTAATGCTATTCTTAATCATCATTGTTAATGAATGCTGATAAGTTTATATAAAATTATAGAATGAATATACTTTATATATGCAGTTGAATATTTGGAATGCTTATATTTGGTGTTTGAAAATGACCTTGCAAAATGTTGTCGAAGTTCAAGTATATTAATCAGCTAAAAAATCCAAATTTACACCAGGCTCGTAATCGTCACTGTCACTGTCTTCATGTGAATTAGCAGCCGTGACTGTTGGGTTAACTGTAGTGTTGATATCTGTTATTACACTGTTAGTAACAGCTGAAATGATATAAGCGTCATCATTTCGTTTATTTTTTACTTTACTCGATTCTTCCTCAGGTGCTTCATCGTTATCATCGTCATTGACATTATTTAGCGATACATTATTCGTTGATGTTGTGTGTTTTCCTGGATTGTCTTGTTCTTGTTCTACATCATTCTCATCTATGATCTCGTAATCCTTTGGTATATCTGTTTCTCTTAATGCAATAAAAATGGTTGGAAACTCAATAACTGTTTTATTTCTAAATAATTCACCAATACATTTCCCAGTAGGTGAAATTTTAATTAATTTTTTAGAATCCATTATTGATGTAGTGTTATATGGGAACCATTTGGTATAGAAACTTAACCCACTGTTCAGTAATGTATCTGTTCTATCTTGCTTAGTCTCAGAGACATTGTTTTCCTCAGTGTCATTATTCTTGGGAATATTGTAAAATTCACAACATTTATGATAAATGATTTTACCTACACTTTCTATTAATGTATCAGTCTCCTTCACTCTGTGACTCAAATGGGTGAACAGATCATTGGCTTCATCACGTTGTGGGAATACTATCCATTCTAAAGTCCAAACAAATGAATCTAATGGTTTATCCCATTTACTTTTATTTTGTAATGATCTCTGCATACCACGAGGTAGTAACAAACAGTTCACACCTCTTCTTATAACTCTATTACAACTTGGTTCTCTGGGCTCCTCCGTATTGTTCCCATCTTTGCCATACCTAGCTCTCTTGTTGTTATTAACATTACTATAATTGGAATTGTTTTGCAGTATACGTTTATTCTTAATCTTACCATCTCGTCTATGCAGTTCAAATTCTCTTTTCATATTAGTCAAGAAGTTGTAGTCTCTTTGTACTAAATGATTCGATTCATGTTTCTCATCATCAGCCTTCTTGATAGTCTCACTAGAAAGATAATCTGTGGCACAAAACCTTTCACCAGTACAATTATCATTCAACTTATGACCTTTTGAACATTGTAATGAACAAGTCTTCTTTAAACACTTGGGACACTTGTATTTAAACTCATTTTTTTCACAAACTTCACACAATTGACTCATCAATACAGATATACACGACCTACCTCACTGGAATACAACCCAACAACAATTTCAATACAATTAATCCAAATTTCTACCTAAACTCATCGATTTTACAGCTTTAAATTAAATTTAATGTTGCATTTTTTCAAAATTTTCCAATTTGGTCGTCAATTTTGAAATTTATTCATTGTTAAACAACCATTAATTTAGGTATATATTGAATTATTAGGAGTTAATTAAGATACAATCTAGCCATATAGAAGCATAGAATAAACAAATAGTTATAAAATGGTATGTTTCATTGATATTATGTGTTTTTGAAAACTGATCAGTTACTAACAATTACTTTTAAATTTTACAATTCATAAAATTAATTTATAGTCACAACAAAACGGTATTGCTACATTATTAAAAGCTGAAAAGGAAGCACATGAAATAGTAAGCAAGGCTAGAAAATATAGACAAGATAAATTGAAGCAAGCTAAAGTCGATGCTGCTACTGAAATCAATGCTTACAGAGAAAAGAAAGATCAAGAATTAAAGGAATTCGAAGCTAAGAATGCTGGTGGTGTTGGTGAATTGGAAAAGCAAGGTGAAGCTGATGTTCAAAAACAATTAGATGACATCAAATCCATTGCCTCCAAAAAGGAAAAAGATGTTGTCAAGTTATTAATAGAAGCTGTCACTAAACCGGTTGCTGAAATGCATGTCAATGCTGCTTAATCAATCACAATTCATATAAATATATTCGACAGTATGGAAATTGCCGTTTATTTCAATACATTTACTATTATTATAAACAAATATATATAGCACAAAGTCTATAATTAATAAGATACTTTACTTTTTTTATTTCAATCATTTCAGAGTTGCATTACTCTTGCTTTATGCTGTTCTAGCAAAATATTTGGTTGTATTATACATCGATTGGTAACCAAAAATTCACTCAGTTACAATAGTTTCACTTGTTGACTATCAATATGTTTCCATTGATAACACGGTTGCCAAGTACTTACTTGATGATTGGATATATGGCATTTAGCTCTCATTAACATTGATTTTGGCTCGGGCATTGCCAATTTATGCTAAATTTAAGTTGATGATGAATAGGAAATGCGAAGAAACTATGTAATAAAATAGTTGATTCATTGGTTTAGAACTTAGTTAACAGTCAATTGGGTAGTTGAATTGTGATTTAAACTGTATGAGTTACTATACCTGACGAAAAAATGCACGAAAATATGTTATTGGATAAGATGTCGGAGATTTATTTAAATTCCACTATGCTTCAAGAGCTGAACTCTTTGGTACATGATTATGTCACAGATAATATTCTGGTCAATGCACAGACAAAGGAGAATTTACAGTTTATTACGACGACATCTATCGTTGTTACATTATTTATTACTTATGGCTTTTACAGATTATTATTTCCTTCAAAACATCCCTTTTTAAAGCCTGTTAAATTCCTGATACCAATTCCTGATGCTGCTAAGAAAAATTGGAAGGGTAAAAGGCTTTTATCTACATCAATCAGTGACCCAACCCAACCTAATGTTATATTGTCACATTGCCCCGCAACAGGTCAGTTTTTAGGTTCATTTCCTTCTAAAACTGTGGAAAATATAGATGAGATGATTTCAAGTGCCAAGGAGGCACAATTGGATTGGGAAAGTTCATCTATACAAAGGAGGTTGACAGTTTTAGTATCGCTACATGAGTACATTATAAAGAATCAAGATGTTATTGCACGAGTAGCATGTAGAGATTCAGGTAAAACTTTATTGGATGCCTCAACAAGTGAAACTTTAGTTACATTGGAAAGATTAAATTGGGTCATGAAAAATGGACCTAAAATATTAGAAGTTTCTAAAATTCAAGGACCAACTAATTTTTTTATGAAAATGTATAGTGGTCCTGAACTACATTATCAACCATTGGGTATTGTAAGTGCAATTATCTCTTCTGATTACCCATTTAGAAATATAATGGGACCAGTAATTTTGTCACTGTTTACAGGAAATTCAATAGTTATGAAATGTTCAGAAAATACTGTATGGTCTTCTGAGTTTTATTGTTCAATGATTAGAAAATGTCTAGAAGAATGTAATGAGAATCCTAATTTGGTTCAATTATTTTACACTTCCCCACCATTGAATAAAGAAAATAAGGATATGATTTTAGATTACTTTATATCACACCCAGAGTTTAAACATATTACATACATTGGAAATAAAAAAGCTGCTTCCAGAGTATTAGAATTAGCTGCTAAATCATTAACACCTGTAACTCTTGAATCAGGAAAAAAGAATTCATTTGTGATTTTAGATTCTGCTAAAAATATTAAAGAAATATCTTCTATTATTCTTCGTTTTGCATTTCAGTCATCAGGTCAAGATTCTTTTGGAATACAAAGAGTTGTCGCAGTAGGTTCTAAATATGAGGAATTAGTTGATACTTTACAAAAATCTCAAAATGAAAGTCCTATCAGACTCGGTTCTGCGATGGATGATTTAGAAAATGTTGATGTTGGTGCCCTTGTTTCCACAGAAAACTTTGATATTTTGGAACACTTGATTAATGAAGCCGTCAAACATGGTGCTAGACTAATTTATGGAGGATCTCGCTATAATCATCCTAATTATCCACAAGGACATTATTTCCAACCTACACTTTTGGTCGATGTTACTGCTGATATGGAACTAATGCAACAAAAAATATATGGACCAATAATAACAGTCTTAAGAGCCCATGACATTGCAGATAGTATATCAATTATAAATTCTACACCTTTCAGATACGGTGTATCTATGTATGGTACAGATATTGTAGAATGTCGAAGTCTGTCAAGAATGTTAAAATCAAACGATATTATCATTAATGATTTTGCATCAGTTTATGTATGTCAGATGCCATCGGGAGGGATAAATGGTTCAGTTTATGGAAAAGAAGGTATATTAAAATTATGTAATATCAAAGGTTACTGTATCAATGCATTGCCATTTGTAATGACTAAAATCCCTAGAACATTAAACTATCCTATTAAATCAAACAGAAATGGCTGGGTTTTTGTGAAGAATTTAATTATTGCATCTTATACATTCTCATATTGGAATCGAATTAAAGCGTTGTACAATTTGACACAAACACCAAAATGATTCTGCATGTTTGGTTCTAATAGTTGTAACACTAAAAATTTTGTTTCATAATTTTATATAACAAAACGCATACTTACTTTATGATTATTTAAAATTTGATTTCCATTTATTAGTTAATTAATATATTATGTTGTATATAAAAGGAAATTTTTGGTTATTATCAAGAAAATAATGCGAAATATTGGATTTCTAGTTGGATAAAACTAAGTAGTTTTCATGAAAGGATTTAATGCGCAAACAGTCAAACAAGGAAGAGCCATACCAATCTCTGCTCTCAATAAAACAGGAATTTGCTGTAGCTCATGAATTTCTTGAATATAGTTATCATTTACTTTTCGGGTAACAGTAGTATCAATGAAGCTTGTCAATGCATTTCCATCTGCTGATAAATCTGGTAACCTCAATTTAGGAACTCTTAGATGCATTCGGTCTAGTCTGTCTGCTATTGATTGGCTGACTAATGAATTACTATTTTTTTCATTATCAAATTCCATATGAGCAATTTCTTCAGTTGTTGCTCTAAATTTATTTTTAATGGAGTTTCTATACGATTTAGGATTCTTTTCATCAATTGGAATAAAGGTAGCACTGTCTATGCTAGGCTGCCAATATAATTCCAAAACTTTATTAGAACTGTCAAATTCTGCTTTTATTAGTGGCAATTGATCTCCATGAACTCTTTTTTCAATACCAAATTCTGGAATAAAAATGTCAAATGAAGAATCATAAACTTGAAGGACTGTAGCCATGGTTAACAATTGACCGGTTTTATTACCCATATCATTAATAACAGTCGATAGTAATAAATGAATAGCTTGTTCTTGAGCTTCATATGAGCAATCTTTTTTAAAATTGCAGTATTCGGAAGTAATTTTCAATGAATCGATATCTTCATCAAAAAGTGTGCCTCTCAAGGTAGCTTTTAATTGTCTATGAACAACATGATCCGCATATCTTCTGAATGGAGCAGTAAAATGAGTGTATAAATCCAAATTATTAGCAAAATGATTGTATTGGTTTGGCTCAACCTTTCCTGCTACAAAATACTTTGCTCTAGACATTGATTTAAATAACAAAATTTCTACCCCAGTTCTAATATCCTTATCTTCGATTTGTAAAATGGATTTCATTAATGAAGCAGATGATGATATATCCATATCATATCCAAGTTTCAAAACTTTTTTTCTGAAAGATTCCATTTTGTTAACAATTGGAGATGCTTGTCTTCTCAAAAATGCTTTTTCTCCTAGGTTGGAATATATTTCTTTAGCAACAATTGTATTTACAAAACGTTTAATTTCGTCAACAACAGTCAGACCCATACTTCTGTCTAAAATATTTAGATCTACCTTTACTTTTTCATCATCTAAAGACTCAAATAAAGGTAATGCTTGTGATAATTTAACTTCAGGAAATTCCAATCTTTCAGCATAGAATGATCTTGCAATATCTTTTAACTTGGAAAGATAATTAGATGTACAGTTTTCTAAATGATTATCTATTTCTTCCATGTTCATAATGATAGATGGAGAAATAATTGTTTCACCTATCCATTTGGACTTTACTTTAAGGGTAGTAGAATCCAATATAAAAATTGTTGATAAAGTGGCAGCTTCTTTATTAGCGGTTAAAGATAAAGTCTCGTACAATATCTTTGGTAATAAATTGACAACTTCTTGAGGCATGAAAACACCGGTGGATCTCTTTCTTGCCCTTTTATCTAAGAAGGATCCTTGCTCTATGTGTTCAGTAACATCAATTACATGACAGCCAAATTCAATGGTTCCATTACTATTATCTTTTAAATGGAAGGCAAATTCAGACAAAGCACCTGAATCTGAAATGGCAATAATTTCATATTCTTCTTCATTTGTCAAGTTTTTTCTCTTAGTTTTAGCTTCATCAGCAAGAGGCAATGCCTGGAAAGATGATCTTTCTTGTGTAGGTTCTTTTGGATCGATATATTCATTAGATAAAAAGTTCTTATCTCTTAAGATTGAGTTTATTTCTGTTTGAGGATCATTTAATTCACCTAACTCAGAAATAATTACACCAAATGGGTGCAAAGAAGTTATTGGCCAACGCTTTAAAGATGCAACAAATATTTTATCAGTATATTTATTAGGATCTTCGACAAAATCTTTTGGAGCAAGCTCTGTTGGAATAGCAATCAATGGAACTTTTTTATCAGTAGGTTTAAACCAAACAATTTTTGGCGTATGATTGCTTTTATTATTCTCATTTTGAGTTTTCTGTGATGGTCTTAATAACCCTAATGTACCACTGAATAATTGACCGGGAATACGGTCCAATACAGCAACAACATGGCCCGCATATAGAGGTTTAAAATCATCGTTGATTTCTTCTTCCTCAACCAATAATAATGATTGCCCTTCAACCTCAACATCATCATTTTTCTTTTGAGTAGGACGTTGCTTCAAAGATCCTCTTCTCTTAATTGATGATTTCATTGGGGATAAAGTGGTATTATCTGAGTTAGCTGATGATGGCTGTTCCGGATTAGATCCCACTTTAGGAGTAGCTGGAGATAAAAGAACATTACTGTCATTTTGCTCAATGCTGCTATTGGTTGAAGCATCATTATGGTAATCATCACTTGTATCGGCTGGGATGATATCTTGTTGAATAGTAGCATCATTTCTTCTTTTTTTTTCTTCCTTCTCCTTCTTTCCCTCCCAAACATCATCAACAACTAATAATTCAACAGCAACCAAATCACCTTCCAAAGCTCTATTACGATCCTTTGAACCACAAATATAAATATCAGCGTCTAACACACCATCTGTAGAAACCCAAGCATCAGATCTATTTTTTTTGTTGACACGCAAAACACCTGCAATTAATCTACCTTCTTGAATCAATTCTGGAATGTTAGCTTGTGGCAAATAAGGAGCAAAGAGGGTCTTTCGTTGAGTAGAATCACTACGATTAGAATATGAGTTAAAGCTTTGTGTAGAGCTCCCTGAAGGACGACTGTTATGGTTCGGTTGAAAAATTGCAGGTGGCTCTAAAGCTGTAAATGAATTGTAATCCTTGGATACATTTTGTCTATGACGGAATGGAGAAACTTGGCCAGAAGGAGATTGACCATAATTTCTCCAGTTTGAATCAGTAGATCTTGATTTTGAGCGACGGTGACTTGTTGGGGTCTTAATAAATTCACCTTCATCAGTTTCTGCCAAATTCGTTTGTAGAGTTGGTGGAGATGGAAACTTAAAGGGATCGGCTTTATTATCATTTAAAGATTTATCATCTACTTGTTTTTTCTGTGGAGAAAAACTTTGAGATGATTCAACTGCACTAGATGGGAATTTGAAGCTTAGTTCTGAAGTAGTTGATGTTGTTGTACCGCTTGAATTGTTTCCATCTTTTTGGGTTGATAACCTTTTGGCTTGCTCTTCAGCAGCAGCCTTCTTAGCTTCATTTAATCCAATAGATTGTCTTCTGGAATGACCATATATTTTAGATTGAGAATCAGTTTTCTTATGACCTTGCTGTTGTGATTTATTTCCATCAGAATCTTGGACATTGATAACTGGTAAATTATTAAAGGCATTATTATTGTTGTTATTATAGTATCCAGAATTATTTCTTGAATGAGGATTAGTTTTACGGTTATTATTGTTGTTGCCATATTTTGGAGAACCTAATTTATTTGGAGAACTAAAATATGGAGCAGGAATCTGTGGTACAAACGCATTGTTGCTGGTATTGGAATTACCACCATTCATATATTGCAAAGCTTGTTGAGCCAATTGTTGTTGTTGAGCTAACAAATTTTGTTGTTGAGCCTGAACAATTTCTAACTGCTTCTGTAAAGTAAATTGTTCAATCATTAGATTTGTCAATTCACTTTGAGATCTTCTGTGAGCCACATGGATATGCTTAGGAGCATTCTTACCACCATTGGTTGGCACAAATAAACCATTAGGGTTGTTAAGGTTATTATTATTTGAAGCCATCTAAATATTCAATTGAATTTTGTAACGTGTAATCTGGATCAACCAAAAAATAGAATAGTCTCTTTTGTAAGCAATTGATTAACCTAAAGTGTAAAATTAGTTAGAAAAATAACTTTATCAGCAAAAATTAGCTATTAGCTGTTAAAAATATCGAAACTTAATCAAAAAAAGGTTACTAAAATTTGTAATAAATGAGCGAATAAAACTAGCACTGCTATGAATTCGTAACCAAAGGCAAATAAAAAAAATAACAATCTTAAAGATATACCCTCTATAAATCTACCTAATTAGCGCTGCTAATATTTTATTGTAACTTATATCCACAATTCAATCCAAATGCTTTGATTAATTCAATCTTGAGTTTTCTCCAGTTTAAAATTTTTCAGATTTTTTCAAAATCTTTAAAGCTTAAGAAGGGGCTACACGCTTAAGAACAGGGACTATACTACAAACAACTTAAATAAAAACAGTAAAGTATATACTGACAACTACTCATAAGGGTAAATGTATGGCAAATAATGTTTCTTGTGATAATATTAATCTGTAGCTACAATCAATGCTTGACTCAAGATATTTCGTGATTTTGTTAATGAAAGGACCTCTATATGGGTTGCAAGCTATAATTAGCAACAAAAAAATAACGCTATTCTGATAATTACGAGAAAAAATTATACATGGCTTAGAATTGAAGAAGAATATATTTTTTTATTTATATAATTGTTTATTTTATTCTTTTATTCGTAGTTGGATGGGTACTTGTGGTCTGTCAATTCATAAAAGTTTTCCTTAACGTTTCTAATACTGACAAATCTGTTTAAAATATTACCACTACCAGCTTTATCGTTAGTACCACTCATTCTTGCACCACCAAACCATTGTTGTGCAACAACTGCACCTGTACATTTGTCATTGATATAGAAATTGCCTGCACTGTATTTTAACTTAGCATCAGCTTTTATAATAGCTTGACGGTCACGAGCAAAAATTGAACCAGTTAAAGCATATTGGGTAGAAGAATCAATAAGATCACAAATTGCATCAAATTCACTGTCATTATATTCATAATATGTTAAGATTGGGCCAAAGAATTCTTGTTGTAAGAATTCATGTTTTGGATTCAATGATTTGATCAGTGTAGGTTCAATAAACCAACCTTTTGTCTTATCATATTTACCACCATACACAATTTCTAATTCTGGATCTGATTTGGCTTTTTCAATTACAGTTACTAATTTATCGAAACTTTGTTCATGGATAACTGGCCCAATAAATGAGTGTAAATCACCTCCACTCAATGGACCTGCAGATGTACATTTTGGTGTCATCTTACTATTCTCTTGTTGTAAAGTTCCTATGAAATCTTTAATGAACTCTTCACTCTTAGATTTTGGAATATACAATCTTGAAGTGGCAGAGCACTTTTGACCTTGAAACTCGTATGCTCCCCTAATTGTTGATAAAACAGCATGTGGAATATTAGCAGAATTATGAATTAAGTGGAAATTTTTACCACCAGTTTCACCTACAATACGAGGATAATCTCTATAAATATTTGAAACAATACCATTTTGAATCTTTCCAAATAAACTTTTGAATACATTGGTGGAACCAGTAAAGTGTAAAGCGCTAAACGATTTATCTGCTAAAACTATATCAGTAACTTTAACTGGATCGCCTGGAATAAAATTTACTACACCTTTTGGTAACCCTGCTTCTTCTAAAACAGTTAATAATAAATAGTTAGACAAGGTGGCACTTTGAGATGGTTTCCAAATAACTGTATTACCCATTAAAGCAGGGGCGCCAATTAAATTAGCTGCAATTGCAGTAAAATTGAATGGAGTTACAGCATAAACAATACCTTCCAATGGTCTATATTCAGCTTTATTCCAAACCCCATGAACAGATTCTAATGGTTGTTGAGAATACAATTCATTAGCATACTTGACATTATATCTGAAGAAATCAGATAACTCAGTAATACAATCAATTTCTGCTTGATAAACATTTTTACCTTGACCTAACATTGTAGCAGCTAACATGTCATATCTATATTTTGTTGATATTAAATCAGCAGCCTTCAAAAAAATAGCAGCTCTGTCATAAAATGGCATCTGAGCCCAATTTTTTTTAGCATTCTTAGCAGATTCCAATGCATTTAAAACGTCTTGTTTATTAGCTTGTGTTACATTAGCCAATACTTGTTCATGGTTTGCTGGGTTTGTCTGTTTAAAAGATTTTCTACTTGTAGAATTGGCAACTTTATCAGTACTATAAATACGTTCACCATTAATTACCAAAGGGACTTCTAATGAAGAACTTCTAAATTTCATCAATGAGGCACGCAACAAATCCCAATCCTTAACATCTGCAACACCAAATGGTTTCACTGGTTCATTAGCAATTTGCTTTGGGACTTTAACATTACTAAACCTTCTTACACACTGACGTGGGAGACTCCAAATAATCTTCATATCGTAAATAATAATAACAATAATAAAATTGATTATCCTCTGCTTGATTACTTTATCTCAATTACAAAAACATATCCTATTCAACTAATTACAAGATATATTTTATATTGATCCTTATATGTAGTCAATTTTCCAATACCGTTATTATTTACCGAGATGACTACCGGTGATGGTCTTCCGCACATTGTAAAGATAAAATTTACATATTAACTATGGTTGGATGATTGATTGATACCATTGAGTTGATAGATAGATATATAGATAAATAATGATCTATAGATAAATAATGATCTATATGGTTATGCTGGGTGAAGGTTGATTATGAATTGGTGGCTACCAATTTATTTGATATTTGTTTTGGTGGTAGATTTGATGGTAAAGGTTGGCCGTAATATGATTTAGCTCTTGCAAAACCTAATAAGAAATTAGAACCAAAGATCCAAAGAAGCCCACCCGATAGAATTGTGATTATTGCCTTCCAACCTATTGGTTCCACGAAGGAGTTTAATACGTTACCAAATAGTCTTGCAGTTAATGTAGTTCTTGCTCTGAAAAAAATGTCGTTATTTCTGTTCATGCAATTTTCCCATTGAATACATTCATTTTCTATAGCTGGTAGTCTCTTCACCATATCACATTTGTTTCTGAAGTATTGAGTTCTACAATTATCTGATTCTGATATTAATTCTATTTTGCTATGTTCCCAAGTTGATGAAATATCTGCTTTAAATGTTTTCATTATTGAAATTAAAACAGAACATATGATTGTCACAGTAAGTAAATTTAATGTCATTTGTAACATTGTAATAAAAGTATAACTGTTTTTAGATGCAGGATTTGATATTGGTGACCAAGGTGACGGTAATTGTGATGATTCAAATTGTTGTTTTTGTCTTTGAAATTTTAAATAATTTTCATATTCACCATGAATGGAAAGTATTTCATCATTGCTATTATTTTCATTTTTATCATAATAGTTATGATAATGATGATTTATCATTATATTTATTGGTTGCTTTTCTGATCTTGATCGTAGTTTTTGAGATAATTCCATATCTTCCTCATTTTTCTTAATTGATGGTAATGCTGCAGCTATACCTAAACTAGTTGGAGAAAGAAGAGATTTCATTAAAGCTCCATTGGAACCTGAATCATCATCATTATTATTAGCGTTTTCTATTTCTTCATCCAATTCAGGTTCTTCAATTACAGATAAAGTATCATTATCTATATCTGGATCCTCTTCATCTATATCCATTGCGCTAATTTCCTCTTGGATAGGCTCTATATTATCATCGATATCTTGAATTGGTATTGAATTATTTGTAAATTTGAAGACATCATCACTTAAAGATAATTGAGATATAGCTACTAAATCATCTTCTTTTACCACTTCATCGCTTATAGACAACTGTCCAAATAAATCGACATCAGAGAACATGGTGCTGTGGATAGTCCCCCTCCTTAGATGTGTGTTCCTCCTTTGACTAAAATGCGATAACAAGTATTAAATCATCATTATAATAATAATTTTATAATATTAATAATTTTTCAAAAATGTATACAATAATCCGATGCTTAAACATATTTTCTACTATGTGTTTAATGAAAGATATGTATTTTGTTGGTTTGAATAAGTGAGAAAGTGTAAAACTGGTAAAAAATGCATATATTACTACAACAAGTAATTGTATCTTACAATTTATAATTGGTTTCATGACAAGGTTAATATACTTATCTATATATATCAACTATTTAATCTTATTATATGTAATCACGTGACCGTGTATAATCAATTCTAACCAGTATCAAAAACTAAACACTATTACACCCAATCTGTATAAGGAACTACTGGTGTATTCTAAAGATAGATTATCCATCTCCAAATACAAAACTGTTTCCATTCCAATACTTTTCTGGCAACTGCCCAATTGATCCGATAAGCAAACACTTCGTAATAATATTTAAAGATGAGACCATATCTGGCTAATTAACATTACTAAGACCATACACATGTGGTAACCGACAACACATTCATTTACAACTGTCAAAAGGCAAAAAATCCGGCAACTCTATTGTAACTCATCCACATGGGGAAACTGAATAGAAACAACGGGAAATCTAAAATTAATCAATTCAACTTCAACAAAGTATGTAACTTGATAACTAACAACTTGATAGCTTCAATGGCTAATTAAAGCTAATTTAACCGTTTATGCACCTCACCGTATATCAAATCTTAACTTGCTGCATTGCATATACGAAGAAGAACAAGAAATGCGTCCCATGTCGTTTCTTTTCAGTTGCCTTTTTGGGCCCATTTCTAACTGTTAACGCTGGCGTCCATGGTGATATGCAAGTTTCTTCTTGCGAAAATTGATTGAAATACGATGAGATTACTATCTATATATCAAATTTGATGGAATAGAGAGCATCAAAAAAAAAAATGGTTAAAGAGCAAAGTTGAAGCCTTTAAACGTTTTGTGAATAAACCTGTCAAAAGTTGCTTTGACAGCAAAAGTTATTCTTTCTCTCTCTATATATATACGTATATTTGACATATTCTTTAGTATTCCATTTTTATGTTTCTTTATAGTTTTATAGTTTGGACTGTGTTTTTCTTGTGATAGATTTAATAACCATTGGCTATTAAAATGAGTAACAGTACCATTTTAGAACAAGTACAAAACTTGGAATCATCTTATGGTTTCTTATACCAAAAGGATGCTCCAAGTTTCCAATTGATGGAAAAGGAAAACCTTTTACCATCAATGACTGATGGTGTTTTATCATTAGTTGCACCAGTTGTTGCTTATTGGTTATTTTCAATGTTTTTCCATTTCATTGATGTTAATCAATTAGCTGAAAAATATAGAATTCATCCAAGTGAAGAAATTGCTTCAAGAAATAAAGCTGGTAGAATAGAAGTTTTCTTAGAAGTTATTTTACAACATATTATTCAAAGTATTGTTGGTTACACATTTTATTATTTTGATCCAATTCCAACTACTGGATTTGAATTAAAGGAAATGTGGGAATGGAAACAAATTTTACCATCTTTTGTACCAGATTTCTTAATCTGTTATGGTTACACTTATGGTATTTCCATTTGTAAAATTTTTGCAGGTTTTATTATCATTGATACTTGGCAATATTGGTTACATAGATTGATGCATACATCATCTACTTTATACAAAATGTTCCACTCAAGACATCATAGATTATACGTTCCATATGCTTACGGTGCGTTGTACAATGCCCCAATTGAAGGTTTCTTATTAGATACTTTAGGAACTGGTATTGCTATGATGATCACAGGATTAACTCATAGAGAACAAATTTTCTTATACACTTTTGCTACATTAAAGACAGTTGATGATCATTGTGGTTATGCCTTACCATTTGATCCATTCCAAATTCTATTCCCAAACAATTCAGTTTATCATGATATTCATCATCAAAATTTCGGTATTAAGACAAACTATGCTCAACCATTTTTCACCTTCTGGGATCATTGGTTCGGTACTAAATTTGAAGGTTTAGAAGAATATAAAAGTCATCAAAAAAGAATTACTATTACTAAATATAAAGAATTTTTAGCTAATAGAAAATCTGAAAGGGCTAAAAAGACCAACTAGTTGCACTTGGCAAATTGTTATTTATTTATGTATATATAGTTATTGATGGAAAGAAAAAAGAAAGAAAGAATCAAAATCAATAAAAATTTAAAATGTTTAAAATGTTTATGAAATTTATGTATGTGTATGTATTTATGAATGGAATGTATTGAATGATGCAGATGCAGATGAGAGTGTTTGGCCAGTCGATGCTATTATGTTTATTGATTTGAATTAAATCAAATCACCAAATTTATTTGAAATTTTAGGAATTAAATTTAAACTATTATTTGTTGCTAAAACTTTTAAAAAATTCTTAATTGTATAGTCCATTGAACTATTTTGTTTAACTAAACGATTAACAATATTTAATCTTTCAGATAAGCTTAAAGTTTTAAAATTTTCTAAAGTCATTGATAAATGAGTATCATTTTCAATTTGTTTAGATAATGAAGATAATGATATAGCCACTGACTCTACAGTAGATTTTTTAATTGCACTTTTAAATAATGCAGTTGCATAAGTACCATCTAAACCAAATTGTCTAGTGGTAACTGTTGATGCCTGTCTGACACTGGTGGTCATGTGACGGAATATAATTCTTGATGCCATATTGTATATTGTATATTGTATATTGTATATAATTGTGTGTAAGTTATTTTTCACAGATGTACATATCAATAAGACACAACTAATCAGAGTGCATGAAGACAACCGTTTCTTATATACCAAGAAAAAGTCTATTGACGTCTTCCTTCCCAATGAACAATATCTCTCTGTCTTTCCACATTACGTATGATTACAAACCCGCTTATCAGAATGTCCCACTGCATTGCAAAAGCATCTAAGATATCATTCATTCATTGTTTGAAATCTAATCGATCTATATTTGCAATCGAGCATATATCACCGTTCGAGAGGGGAGTTGCTCTGCCTGAGTTGCTGCTATATCTGCAAGATATGGAACAGACATGCACTTTTCTACTTGGGTTATTGAGAGAAATGGAACTATTGTTGCCCAATGGATGGTGTGGCTGACAAAAACACTTCACTGTAACGGTATTATAGGTCAATAACACTGTGAAAAAAATGTTATCACCCTCTTTAAACGTATCGTATTGGTGTGGTGTGGTGCTGTGGGCATGGGGGCACACTATGTTATACGTCATTGGCGGGCAGCAGGCGGGCAGTGTTTCTGTTTCAGCCGTTTCTTATTTCCATTCCCCGTTGCTGTGGATGTTTCTGACAGAAGCAAGGCGGTGTGGTGTGGTGCACTGCATGTTATTTGGGGCCTTCTTGTTGCCAACTGGCGAAAAAAAGCTGATATCTGATATCTTTATTTCCGTGTGTCGCATAACGTGTCCGAGAGGAAAGAGGGGGTGTTGTTGTGTGGTGTTCAGGCTGTTGGTCATGTGAGAGGGGTGCATAGCAGCCGCTGAGAGGGGAAACCCGTGCTTGTTACCCGGCTGGCGGCTGATATATACAATTACAATGGATGTTAGTTTACTTAAAAAGGTAACACTGGATCTTTTACTGTTTACAACCAAGCAACTGATCTCACCTCACCTCATCTCATCTCATCTCGAGTTGTATTTCAAAACAATGCAATGCAATGCAATGCAATGCATTGCCTTGCATTGCTATCAAATATCAGTCATTGGTGGTTCATTACAACTCTATACATACTACACTATAAATTGTATATACTTATATCTCTAGATACAGATAAATTTAAAATTATTAGTTTGGTGGGAATGCCATATTTTCTCTTTCTGCTGCATATTCACTATCAGCATAACCTAAAATATCTTCAATTTCACTACTTTGATATCCTTTAATTTTAGAAAGTTCTAAACTTGAATAATTACATCTTGCTCTCCCAAATGTTTTCAATGGTACTGTTGTATCAAGTCCACCATCGGATCCCTTCTTACCAACTCTTAATTCAACACATTCTAATTCATGGAATGTACCTTCAATGCCAATTATACCAGCTGGTAATAAACCTGCTTTGTTTTTACGTGTTAATGCCTTATATGCACCTTCATCAATAATTACTGCACCATGTGTAATTAACCCATGTAAAATCCAAAATTCACGGTTTTTCAAATGATGTTGGTTATCATTGGCAATAAATTTTGTATGTAATGGAACATTTAATTCTTTTAATTTAGCAATTTCTTTAACTTGTAACTCTAAAAGATCAATATCTTCGTATCTTTTGTTTTTCTCCTTCTCATCAAGATTCAAATCTAGAGATTGCATGTATTCAACGATTTTCCCCATATTGGATGGTTTTTCACTTTTCATAACAATTGTATGAACACCGGCATTGGTAGCTAAATTGGCTGCAGTTAATTTTGTAGCCATACCACCTGTGCCAACATCAGAACCTGATCCACTAGAAGTATTCACACCTGGTAACCCTTTGGAAATATCAGGAACAATTGAAATCTGTTTAGCATCTGGATTAGTTCTTGGATTATCAGTATATAAACAATCAACATCAGTCATTAAAAATAAATAATCAGCACCAATAATTGCTGCTGTAATAGCTGATAAAGTATCATTATCACCAAACTTAATTTCAGCAACGGATAAAGTATCATTTTCATTAACAATTGGAACAACACCCATATTTAGTAATTCATTTAAGGTATTTTGGGCATTTCTATATTGAATCCAATTATGAATATCATTTCTGGTTAATAAGACTTGAGCAATACGTTGATTGAATTGAGAAAACAATAGATCCCATCTACCGATCAATCTACCTTGACCCACAGCAGCAACAGCTTGCACTTCTGAAAGTTGCTTTGGTCTTTTTTCTAAACCTAAAGTTCTCAAACCAACAGCAATGCTACCACTGGAAACAATAACGACCTTATGACCGGCTCTTCTTAGTTCAACGACTGTCTCTACAATCAAAGACATGATTGCCAATTTTGGCTCTTTGGTTTTCTCATCAACTAATGAAGAAGAACCTAATTTAATGACGATGGTATATGTTTCATCAGCATGCATCTTGAAATTTTGTAGTTATAGTTTTACCTCTATAATTAACGTTCTATCACTATTTGAAACGGTTCAAATTAGTGATTTTATAACTTACTATCTATACTGTTGTATACACACCTCACAGATCACTTTAGTAACAACAATGCTACGAAGTTAACACGACTTATACCATTAGATCTTGCTCATTGAAAAATTATTGGTCATAAACTAATTTCAAATATTTCACTACCATGAAAAATTCTGTTAAGAATGAAAAAATAAATATCTGAAATGAATGATATGAAGAGAACACTAATTATAAAAAAGGTAATCGATTACTTTTGAAATAAAGCATACAAGGATAGTTCCAAAGAGTTAATTGAACTGTTGAGTGGGTGCTAATTGATACTATATTGGTTACGATGAATATTTACGATGATGTACTAGATGCAACAGTAGTATCTCATTCTTTAGTTGGACATTTTACAACAGACAAATATAAAGAATTAATTACTGTAAAGACTAATTTATTGGCATTCTATGCGTATGACGATGATGGGAATTTGCATTTGACTAATGAGTATAAATTGAACGGTAAAATTACTGATATTGCATTACTTCCCCAAAAGGATTCCTCTCTTGATTGTCTTTTAATATGTACTGCCGTTGCTAAAATTTCTATTGTTACTTTCGATATCAGTACAAATTCATTGAAAACTTTAAGTTTACATTATTATCAAGATAAATTTCAAGATTTATCACTATTAGAATTAGCTAAAACCACACAATTAAGAGTAGATTACGGTAAAAGGTGTGCGTTAATGTTTAATATTGATAACATTGCTATTTTACCATTTACTTTAGATAGACTTGATGAAGATGAAGAGGATGAAAATAATGATATAGTACAAAAAATTAATAATAAATTGACAAATCATAGTATAGTTATTCAAGCTAAACAATTGAATTCAAAACTTCAAAATGTAATCGACATTCAATTTTTAAAAGATTTTACAAAACCCACAATTGCTATTTTATATCAACCAATTTTAGGATGGGTTGGTAACACTCAATTAGCTCAACTACCTACGCAATATTTGGTAATAAGCATAGATTTAGAATGTAATGAATTAGAAACAAAATGGAGCACCACTATAATTGGTGATATTTCGGAATTGCCTTGGGATCTTCACAGTATCATACCGTTGGCTAATGGTAGTATATTGTTAGGTGTCAATGAAATAATTTATGTTGATAACACTGGTGTTCTACAATCATATATTATTTTAAATTCATTCGCAGAAAAAAATATTAAAAAGGGGAAAATTGTAGATAAATCAAAAATGGAAATTGTATTCAATAAACCTGTACAATATTATTTATCTGATAATCACAAAGTTACTGATAATGATATTATATTACTACTTTTTGATCAATCTAACAATATTTTCTTAGTACAGTTTGATTTAGAAGGTAGACTTTTAACAAAATTTGATATTCATAAGCTACCGATTGTTAATGATGTTTTACAAGAAAATTCAAACCCAACTTGCATAGCATGTTTAAACACAAGCAAAATTAGACAATTTACAAATTTATTCATTGGTTACCAATCTGGTGATGCTTTACTATTGAGGCTAAATAACATCAGATCAGTAATCACTTCAAAAGAACAGCATGTTGAATATATTCCAGAAAAGGAAGAGGAAGAGGATGAAGATGATTTGTATGGACATGAAGCTAAATCAGGTCAAAGCAGTGGTAAAAAAGAAGTAATAGTAGAAACCATAAAACCATTTGATCTTGAATTGTTATCCTCACTAAAGAACATTGGTCCGTTAACTTCATTGACAGTTGGTAAGACAACATCTGTTGAACCAAATATCAAAGGTATATCAAACCCAAATTTAGGAGAATTCTCTATGGTAGGTACTTCTGGTAATGGTACAGGCTCTCATTTGACATTAATTGAACCGAGTGTACAACCAGAAATTGAACTTGCTTTGAAATTTATTAGTGTTACTCAAATTTGGAACCTGAAATTTAAGGGGCATGATAAATATTTAGTAACTACAGATTCTAAGAATTCTAAGAGTGACATTTACCAAATCGATAAAAATTTCAAACTATTTAAGGAAGGTAGATTTAGTAGAAATGCCACTACCGTATATATTTCGATGTTTGGTGAAGATCGTAGAATCGTTCATGTAACTACTAATCATCTATACCTATATGATACAAGTTTCCGTCGTTTAACAACCATAAATTTCGAGTATGAAGTTGTGAACGTATCTGTCATGGATCCTTATATTTTGATTACACTATCAAGAGGTGACATTAAGATTTATGAATTAGATGTTAAGCGTAAGAAAAAATTCTTCAAAGTTGGATTACCAGATATTCTTCCTGAAATGGTTATTACATCAGGTGTTATTCTAAAAAGTAATATGTGTAACGAGTTTCTAACTGGATCAAAAGATTCGGATAATGAAGAGCTATTATTTACTTTCGTAACTGCTGATAATCAAATTATCTTCTTTCCTCGAAACCACAATGATAGAATTTTCCAATTAAATGGAGTTGACCAATTGAACGATATGCTTTATATCAGCATATATCAACTTCCTGAGGAAATTATCCCAGATCCTCAAATTAAGCAAGTAATGATTAATAAATTAGGTAAGAATTTCAAAGAGGAATATCTGACAATTCTAACTTTTGGTGGTGAAATATACCAATTTAAAAAATCATCACAAAGACATAGTAGGTTTTACAGAAATTTAAATAGAAATAATATTGCTGTAACTGGTGCTCCGGAAAATGCCTATGCTAAAGGTGTAAGTTCAATTGAAAGAATAATGCACTACATACCATCATATAATGGACATTCCGTTATTTTCGTTACTGGTAACGTTCCATATATTATTATTAAGGAAGATGATTCTGTTCCTAGAGTTTTCAAATTTACTAATATTCCATTAGTGTCCATGAGTCCTTGGGGTAGCAATTCTGTTATGTGTGTGGATGATATTAAAAATGCTAGAGTGTTCACTTTAGATCTTAAGAATGTATATTATGGTAATCAACTTCCATTGAAAAAGATAAAATTGAGTGATACTATCGAAAATTATATGACTTTGACCAAAGTTACTTATCATGAAAAAACACAAATGTATATTGTAGCATATTCAAAAAAGATTGAATATGAAGCATTAGGTGAAGATGGTGAAAATTTAGTAGGTTATAACCTAGATGTTCCACACGCTAGTGGTTTCCAGAGTGGTATTTTATTAGTGAATCCGAAGACGTGGAATATTGTTGATAAAAAGGAATTTGAGAAAGATTCGTTGATAAATGATATGAAATCAATGATTATTCAAGTTAATTCCAAAACCAAGCAAAAGAGAGAACTCATTATTGTTGGTGTTGCATATGTTGGTACAGAAGATCTACCATCTGCCGGTGCATTATATATTTATAATCCTAATGAAGTAGTTCCAGAACCTGGAAAACCAGATACTAATTTCAAGTTCAAAGAAATCTTCCATGAAGATGTAAGAGGTAATGTTAACTCTGTATGTGAAATAAGTGGTAGATTTATGATTAATCAAAGTCAAAAAATGATGGTCAGAGATATTCAAGAAGATGACTCTGTTGTACCAGTAGCCTTTTTGGATGTTCCTGTATATGTTAGTGATTGTAAAAGTTTCAATAATTTATTACTAATAGGTGATTCTATGCAAGGTTTTCAATTTGTTGGTTTTGATGCAGAACCTTATAGAATGATTACTCTTGGTCAAAGTGTATCCAAATTAGAAACAGTTGCATTAGAATTTTTGGTTAACCATGGTGATATTTATTTTGTTGTTTCTGATCGTAGTGATATATTACATGTTTTAAAGTACGCACCCGACGAACCAAATTCTCTTTCAGGTCAACGATTAGCTCATTATTCAAGTTTTAATTTACATACTACCAACACATGTATGATTTTACTTCCTTCAAATGATGAATTTTCTACAAATACAGCAGAAACTACATCTTACCAATCTATTGGTGCTGGTATCGACGGTTCCATGTTTAAAGTCATCCCATTAAATGAAGACAGTTTTAGAAGGTTATATGTTGTTCAACAACAGATTACCGATAATGAAATCCAAGCAGCTGGTTTAAACCCAAGAATGGAAAGACTATCAAATGAATACTACCAAGAAACGCATATGATGAGACCTTTATTAGATTTCAACCTAATTAGAAGATTCAGTAATCTATCCATTGATAAAAGAAAGCGTATAGCTCAAAAGGCAGGTAGAAGAGCACATTTTGAATTATGGAGAGATATTATTAACATAGAATTCTCTTTAAGAACATTGTGCAATAAATAGAATTTAAGAGCTTGATTATTATATAGTTAGATTATATATATATATGTAATTAGTCAATATACAAGCATATTACTCATTAAGCACCAAATTTCATAATACAAAGTAATTTTAGTAGTTTTGGAAAATATTGAAAAATATCATTTAAATATGTAAAATTTAAGTAGTATTTGAATTAGTTAAATATCAAACAGATATAAAGGTTGATTACACTCTACATAGCCTCAATTGAGTGTCAGAAGTATCAGATTATTCCTACTTGGATTTAGTATGCCTGTTAAGAAGAGAACAAACAACAAGAAGGAGAAAAGTGTAACCTTTTCTGATGATACCACCATAACACAACACAGTCAAAAGAAGAGGCATACAGATCATGAACATCCCCCAGTTTTTGTGAGGAGGACACTAAGTATAATTCCATGGCATTTACTATTTTTGCTATATTATTATATCTATATTTCTGATAATTATAATACTGCGAATTTGCTAATTGGTTTGATTCCTTTGCAACTTCTTTACTTAATATTTCAATTCAACAAAGCAACAGTTTATGGTAATAAGATAATAAAGATAAACATTCCATTAATATTTGTTTCATTAGGGGCTGCTGGTTTCCTTGCAATTCCTACTACTATCATTATTATTTTATTTGGAGCTCCTATGGTTGAAAAGTTAAAGGAAACAGTATTATTAGCATTACATGGTTGTTATTTAGCTTATCCTGCAGTATATTCTGTCTATAATTGTGATTTTAAAGTTGGTTTATGGAAGAAGTATTTTATTTTTATTGTTTTAGGAGGTTGGATCAGTTGTGTTGTAATTCCATTAGATTGGGATAGAGAATGGCAGGCATGGCCAATTCCAATTGTCATTGGTTGTTACATTGGTACAATATTAGGTTATACTTTAGGTACATACATTTGAGTTAAGCCTAGATTAAATATATTATTTTATATTACATATTTTAACATATAGACTTTTCAACTGATGATTCAATAGTGAATAATACATGAAACTAGAATATTAAATTAGCAAAAATATTTACAGAATTCGAAATGATATACTATTTATTTGATGATTTCTGTTATCCCATTTTGAAGTTATTTCGTTGAGTTATTGGAAACATTATTTTGTAAAAGTAGAGTTCCTGGTCCTTTTACTTTATAGAAACTTCTATCAGCTTTCAACCATCTTGTCAGATTGTAAGCAAACTCATCCAGAGAACCTTTGAAAAATTTAGTAAATAAGGATTTTATGGAATTAGGAATATTAAGATTAGATTGTAAAGTTGTATATTGTAATTTTAAACCAGGTGAATAAGCTAAGATTGAATTAGGTGTTACCATAATTTCTTCACCTTTTTTAACTTCCATCTGATATGTAGGACCATTGCCATTTAGTGCTACCACACCTAACCCTTTTATTTCATTGCTATTGACCTTGATTAAGTCACCACTGTAACACATTATTGTCTGATCAAAATTTGGTACAATTAATCCTTTATCATAATTATCAATATTTAGCACTTGAACATTGAACATTGATGTTCCTGAACTCATCAGCATATTAACAGGTGTTTCTCTTGTTGTAAATTTCGTCATGCCATGAGCTTTGTCATATTTTTCAACTAAATATGAGCTATTATCAATATTTGGAGTCATATTAACTGCACAAATCTTATTCAAATTCCCATATATTGTGGAAAATGCTGGTAACTTAACTAATAATGTTCCTTGTAACCCAGTAAATTCAGGAAGTTCAACAAATAGACCAGAGCCAGTACCACGTTTTCTATTGGTAAAGGAAGTAATAATTTTTTCTGTATTATTCAAATATCTTCTACCCAGATATGTGCTTGGCTGACAATGAATGAGTTGAGATTTGGCATTAGCTCGAAATAAAATCATAACTGAAAAGCCACCAATGAATTGGATAAATTTATTGAGAGACCCTTCCTCGTTGTTCTCATAAAGTACAGCAATAACTTGACATTCTGATATATACATTAATAAATATCAGATTCAAGATCTTTCAAACCAAAGGTATCTCGGCCTGCTAATTTATTGGTGATAGTAAGGTGTCATGGTAGAAAGTATCATATTTTGAATCAAACTGTACTGGAAATAACTTTAATTGCACATAGTTAATATCATTAATTGTTCTAAAAATCAATTGATGAATATCTGGTAATTATTCTATAGAATTTATATATAGTTCTTAAAAAATATTTTTGAAATATAATTTCGAATAACAAAAGATTAATAGCTAATAAAGAAAATAAAAAAAAATAACAATATTAAGTATATTATCAGTAGTTAATATAATTCAAAAATTCTATTCTTTTTTAATTTCAAATCAAAATACAAGTTTTCAATTTATTTATATAATACATAATACTTAATAAAAATTTGATACAAGTAATGTTGTCCCCTTATAATGTCCATCTAATGAACAATGATTTTTTTTAATTAATGTTCAATCCATTCATGAATAGAAAGAGCTGTACACTGATGCAAAATTTGATTCAGTTAGACCTAAATTCTTAGGATCTACAGGTTCAAATTTTGGTCTTTGGTTGTAGAAATCAGATTTGATTAATGATTCAGATATACCTTTCAATTTTTGTACATCTTTTGCAAGATCTGACCCAACTATCTTATTAAAAGCGTTTTTGACATCAGTTTTATCATTTGCTTTGGATGACTCTTCAAATGTCATATATTCTAGAATTATTTTGATTTTAGTAGTTATCTTAATAATCATTTGATTGGATACCTTCAAATTCTTAGCATAATCTTGTAATAACATCACTAATTTGTTCAATAACAATACTAATAAGTCCCGCTGTTGTTCAAATTCAGTTCCAGTGGTACAAGATGGTGTTATTACCTCTTGTTTATTAATAAAGGTTTGTAAACGTCCGAATAATCCTAATATCATATGACAGATATTATCTAAAGAATTGAATGATCTACTAGCAAAAATAAATTCATAACCTGCGAATTTCAAACTTGCTAAATTAGAAAAGATATAAAACAAAGTTTCTTGCATTAGTTGTAAAAATTCCTTATAGGTTTCTAAAAATTTCTTACTGTCTTCAAGTTGTTCGTATTGTAATAATAGGTAGTAATTAATAAATAGAACACTGTTACGATAAATCAGAGCATCAACGACACTATGGATAATGGAAGTGGTAGTAAAACATCTCTTATTTTGATCGTTTAATTTGACCTTAAATGTTTCTTTCAATCTATAAATTTTTTCCATAGAAATTAATTGATCTTTTGAATGTAAATATTTAGTCATTTCAATTTGGAAGTTTAATAGTGCAATGTCATTATTCAATAATGGATCAGCAATAACTGAAGAATTCAATTCTGGACCCGCTACCATGTTAGGGACTTCACCTTTATAAAGATGTCTCCAGCAGTAATTCTTGTAAATAAAATTCCATAACATTACTAATGATTGATTTTTTGATTCATAATTCAAAGATAATTGACGAGCCAAATGAACGTCTTCATCATTATCAATTGATTCATTATAATCACTGTTTAACATTTGGAAATATTTATAAAGAGCAACAAATTTTAAAATGTCGGCAGAAGTAGAATAACTCTTTCTAGATTCTAATTCCGTTTTAACCATCTCTAAATTGGATTTTAATTGAGGAACCCATTGCCTTAATTGATCGAAACTGGCTAAAGACGCATCTTTCAATGGAATTAACACAGATGAAGAAAGAGATTCAAATGTTAATAATAGACAAACAGTAATTTGCCCTAATGTTACAATTTGACCAATATTTAAGTTGACAATGGTGAATAAAGGTTCACGACCAAACAATTGTTCAACTGAAGTTAATAAGTCCTTTGGTTTCATGATAGGTATCAATGAATCAGTTTCAACTACGGTAGAAATGTATTTATTAATAATCTCTCGAGTTAGTTCACGAGCAGGGAATCTGAGCACTTGATCAGTTTTAAACATTGTAGATCTTTCAGATCTAACCTTATTCCATATTTTAACATGGGCAGATAAATTATTTTCAGCAACAATATTTAATTTTTTGTAAAAATTGGCGATATACAAATCACGAAATATTAGAAATTTAATATCAAATGTAGTATTTATGGAATCTTTTAAAGGTCCTAATTCATTTTTATTATTATCTACAGTTTCGTTGAAAATGGAAAAAATTTCACTTTTATCTAAAAATTCAGGTTCTACCATTTGGAACATATTGATCTTTGAAGCATTTGAATCTTTTGTAGTTTCTTCCATGGAAGCTTTCAATTTTTTCAATAATTCTTCATCTGAATCCTTTTTAGTTGAAGTAATTTTTTGATTTTTCTTAATCTTTCCTGTATCATTTTTTGTTGTATATATATTTTTCAATTCTTTCATCCTATTAGATAAGAAATTCATTTCTTTCAACAGGACTTCTTCTTGAGAATATGAAGAAGTCATCAAATCAAATATAGCAGGAGTATCATAATAATTCATTAACAATGGAGTATCATTATAAACATTACCACTGTTTCCAAAATATTGATTATTTCCCATCAAATCTTTATTATCTTGAGCAGTCAATAATTGTAATCTAGTGTTATAATCTCTAATCTGTTCCATTGAGACAATTCCTGAATTCTGGGCATTAACCACAGTAATATCTCTCATATTTTGATTTTGTAAAGCATGTTGATTTGATTGAGCTTGTCTATCAGATGCAGATGATGATTGGACGTAAGCACCTGGAACATCTGGGAAAAAACAATCGTTTTTACCCGATTTAGTACAATTACCACAGATAGGTTTAACACGATCACAACCAATCTTTCTTCTACGACACTGCACACAAGCAGGTGGTTTCTTCATTTTTCTACCACGAATATCCATTATTTTTCAATATTTTTTTCAGTTCTTTCTCTCTAGTTTAACAAATTAAATATAATAATGAACCAATTATCCAAAAGTAACGTCAATGTCAACAAATAAACTTAGAATCTTGATAATTTTAATAATTTATTGAAAAATATTTTCAAGCACTAATAAAGTTTCACTTTAAATAATTCACCGTTCTATACTTCAAGCGTGACAGCTTAACAGGGAAACAAAATAATACAATGTCTTTAAAAGAAACAAACACGCTATTCTCACTCAACGCAAATATAACCTTCTCACAATGATTGTTGTTAATTCAATTGTAACATGTATTGCTTTAAACATGTTATTTCAAATTTACTTTCAGCTTTAATCAAAATATTTCTTCAAATTAAATAAATATCACCTCGTGTACAGTGATGAAACACGAATAATACCAATAATGTTGTACATTTAGTTAATTTATATAGATAATTACATAGATTATGACCCTTTATTGATCAATTCCATGAGGGCCAGTGTGTAATATGTTCTGACATGGTTTTTAGTTATATAAGTTTTGGGAAAACCCCGATGGAAAACGTAAATAATTTGAAATCTGGTAGTGATTAAATTAATTTAGTATAATCACCGCAGGCAATGATCTTTACATCTTGGATAGGTTTGTCTCTACCGTCAGTTTGTACTTTTTCAATGTATGAAATGACATCCATACCTTCGATGACTTCACCGAAAACAACGTGATGGTTGTCTAACCATGGAGTCTTGACTGTAGTGATGAAAAATTGAGAACCATTAGTGTTTGGACCAGCATTAGCCATTGATAATTTACCTGGTTTGCTATGGGTCATCTTAAAGTTTTCATCTTTGAATGCCTTACCGTAAATAGACTTACCACCAATACCTGAACCATGAGTGAAATCACCACCTTGAATCATAAATTCTGGGATAACACGATGGAATTTAGAATCAATGTAACCGTAAGTTGGATCAGTGGAGGTAGCTAATTTGTAAAAGTTCTCAACAGTCTTAGGAACAACATCACCGTATAACCCCATTACAATACGACCAATTTTCTTACTACCATGTTGAATGTCAAAGAAAACTTTTTGAGTAATAACTGCATCAGTGGCAGTTTCTGTAGCAATAGCAAATGTGAACAAAAGACTGAACAAAAGGAAAATATAGTTGGCAACCTTCATGTTTGAATGACGTATCGTTTGATTGATCTTCTAACAACAATTTATAAGCTATTTAAAATCTAATTGATCTTTATAGTACGTGTATTTCTATCATATATTATTCAAATAAGGTTTTCACTATGGTCGAATTCGTTAGTAGCGACCCATCGAGCAATGTAATGATCAATCAACCAATTTTAATCGATAATGGACACTGGATTACCACCAATTGGATTGTCAACATAATTGATTCTTTGTCAATTACTATTACGTTCAATTCTTAAAGTTTCAATAAATTAAAAATCTTTATTGTCTATTTATTTAGTAATGATACAAAATATTTAATGAGAAATTAGTATGTTGATATTTCATATTCAAATGAATGAGTACATTGAATATTAAGATGTTATCTTTATCAACATAAACTACTTTTCTTTTGGAATACCACTACATCAGATTTTCCAATTGAGGGAAATATAAGGTTGCATGACATGGGAAATAGTATAAAGATTTAATTTTTAAAGTATGGTATGGAAATAATGTCGACTGGGGCGATTATAATTCATCATGTTTAATTTCATTAACTGGGACAGTTTCAACTTCACCAGAAGCAACAATGGTAACTGGGACCAATGGTCTATCCATTCTGTTGGTAGCAACAGTTTCAATTTGGCTAATAATTTCCATACCTTCGACAACTTCACCGAAGACGACATGACGGCCATCTAACCATGGGGTCTTGACAGTAGTAATAAAGAATTGAGAACCGTTAGTGTTTGGACCTCTGTTAGCCATAGATAATCTACCTGGCTTATCATGTTTCAAATCGAAATTTTCATCTTCAAAAGTATCACCATAGATAGATTTACCACCAACACCAGTAGCATGAGTAAAATCACCACCTTGAATCATAAAATTCGGAATAACACGATGGAAAATAGAATTGGTATAACTCATTTTAGCATCTTCAGAAATAGCCAATTCATAGAAATTTTCAACAGTCTTTGGTACAACTTCTCCAAACAAACCAATAACGACACGACCTAACTTTTCCTCACCATGTTGGATATCGAAGTAAACCTTGTGAGTAATAACAGGTTCACTGGCCATCACCAGACCAATGAATAAAAACAGGAACGAAATAAAACTACTTAGAGGATTCATAATTATATGAGTTCACGTCGGTTGACTGTCTTGAGTAACTTGAAATAAAGATAAACACAAATTTTAACACTTTCAAACAATGTAATGCCAACCAAAACTAATGACAATGGAAACAATTCATCTCTTTTAAAAACCATTGATGATCAATTACCATTATACTCTTCCAGATTAAATTAGCGGATTTTGATAGTTTCAATGTGATCGTGTGTAGTGATGTGCATAATAGGTACATTAATTATTGATTAAACTATAGTATAAACAGTTATATATATTTTATCATTGTCGTGTGCAATGGTTGATGTATGCTTACTTGAAGGTTGGGGAGGTTGTTCCCCTTAGGCGGAATATATCCATGTTTCTCCCATTCGTGATTATTAGTGAGGAAATTGAAATTATTATAAATGAGAAAACATTGGGCTTGGAGAAATTGGATATTGGATTGAACACCTTGGACAGGTTTAAATAGTTACAATAATGAGTGGTATACAACCAAATGACAGTTGGGGTTCATTGTGAAGACAGTTGTGCTTGCATGGTACCTAATTATATATAGGCTGGTGTAGATTTGACACTGACAACCATTAGAGCATCCAAGGTTTCCTTCGTTAGTTTATCTTTGGAGTTGTTATCGTACTGCATGGTGCTACCTGGTTGGCCTGTATTAGCAGTGGCGGCTGATATTGCTGTAGCTGGTACACTGTTAATGCTACCACTAGTTGCATTACCATTACCAAATTCTCCTAGTGTGGAACCTGTTGCAGTATTTATACCTTGGAACACATTTGCTTCTTGTAAACTCTTAAATTGAACACCTTGAGAAGGTTCAAATTTAGTTAGTGTATGAAGTTTTTCTAAAGTAGATGATAAATGGAAACTTGTGGAAAGTAATCTACTTTGTATGATATTGAATACTGTTGGAGATTGATAAACATTAGCACCAATGATGTAGTACGCTTGTAAAGGTTGTATAACTTCTGGAGATATTCTGTTTTGCTTCTTAATAACCCAAAAATCTGGTTCTCTTACATAAGATAAAACATATTCGATTCCTTTCATTTTAGACAACTCTCTTTCCAACATAGCATGGATAGGATACATAACCAAAATCTCCTTTCTATTTTGATCAACATAACTAAATTCTTGTTCTTGTCTTTGTTGAGAACTTACATTAAAGATATTCATTTGTTGTTGACCATTTTGAGCTTGATCTTGAGATTGTTGCTCAGATGGAATCTCACCCATTGGGACATCCATTTGTGGAACTTGAGAAAACTGTTTCTGCATCTTAATAACCTGGTTATTGGCAGTCTTGTTAAAGAAGGGAGACTCTGCAAAATAATCTAAAACATTTTCTGTTCGTAGTCCAAATGCTTGAATCCATTCAGGAGACTTCCATTGTAACTCATCTAGGGGCATTTTCATCGACATCTTGGTCTGCTTTCCAATATTTTGACAAAATTATTCAACTATTTGTTCACGTAGAGACTGTCAATAGCAATATAAAACCTGCAATCGCTCGTTTTATTTAATTTTTAATACATTCATTACTTTTAATTAATTATCAATTTCAATATTTTTTCTTTGTAACATGCGATTTGGAAATTTTATATCAAGATTTAGCATATAACGACAATATCGATTACAAAATAGAAGTGTTATTATCCTTTATACTAGTTTCGAAGGCACAATTAAAAGAATTTACGCTAGAATTATAATATAAGTTTTATTCCAGATGCTTTCACGTCGATTTTTCAGCTCAGGAAGTTCATTATTGGTTGCTTCCAAGACTTCATTAAGAATTGTTCCTAAACATAATGAGGTAGTCCCTGATGTCAACACATTTTTAAATATTATAGGAAGAAAATGTGATGAAGTGGCTGAAGTGTATGAGAACAAATGGGAGAACTTGTTTGCTTGGGATTCTAAAGTATTGAAAGAGAAAGGTGTAACTGTACAACAAAGAAAATATATTCTTTCCCAAGTTGAAAGATTAAGAAAAGGTGAAACAATTATGGAATTTAAAAAAGGTAAGAAATCATTCTTTGGCGGTGAACGTCATAGGAAAGAAAATATTGCTAAATGGAGAGCTGAACAAAGAAACAAATGATCATTTGCTTATTTTCATTAACTCTTCAATTCACAACTAAAATCATGTAAATAACAACATAAAATAATTATACATATATAATATAATTTCAATAACATTACTTACTGATATTGGAAAACATTTATTCGTAACAGTTCATTATATAAAAAATACATAAAATTCATATATACATACAGTTTGAAACAGCTAAAATATGTTTATCATAAATGCAAATTAATTTGAAACTCTATTTTTAAAAAGTTTCATTCTTTTGGTTTTGTTCTGTTGTAGTTTTCTATTTTATTGAAAATATATTGAAAAAATCAAGTGTGTTAGTAATTAATGTAAACACCACCATCTTGATCTTCAAATGCAGTAATCAAGTCTTCAACGTCACTACCATTCATATCCCAACCTAATCTTGAAGATACCGATATATTCTTTAGACATGGTAATCTTGATTCCATTATAGCAATTGTAAAATCATCAGGATGAATTTTAGTAGCTAAACCTAATGCACCACTACACTCTAAATAAATAGTCTTCAAAGGTCTAGGAAATATTAATTCAGTTAACATATGTTCTGAAAAAGTCCATTTAGAACAATAATCAACCATCAATTGAATTGAAATTAAATTGGAACAATAACGGAAAACATAATCTAATGAGTTATCATGCAATGCAGGCATAGGATAATGGAAAAATAAATGCTGTAAATTATCACCAATTTGTGATAAAACAGTATACACAGCATGCTCATCTACTTTTGGACAGTATGAAAATTCTAAAGTAGTAATTGTACGGGGCCATAATGTTTCTCTTACAAATTCATTTGTAATACCACCACTTAATTTAACATAAATCAAATTTGAAGGCCAAACAAATTCTCTAAATCCTTCACAGTCAATAGAACTTCTTGGGAATGATAAATGTGTTAAATTTTTGAAACCACTAATGGCAGCAAATAATTCTTTTAATTTTACTGTCTCTGAAACTAAACCCAGATCTAAATATCTTAAGTTGTGACAAGATTTTAAAGATATCAGAGGTGCGTAACCAAAACTTGTTTGAGGTGCTGTGAATTTTCTCAATTTAGGAGAACAACGTCGAAGAAGCTTAGAGACAAATGAGTTTTTACCACTTTGTAAAATAGTAGCTAAATTTAATGTCTCCACATATTCACCAAATTTCCTTTTTTTATTATTTATAATCGTATCAACAAAATTATTAAAATTTCTACTAGTCAATAATGGATTTTTATATATTAGTGGTAAGCACATCCAGTACCAAGCTTTACAAACCAATAAAAATTCAGGTTTAACTTCTTCTGTAAAATCTAAGATCAATCTTTGTATTTCAAAGGGAAGAACCATTGGTTCTGCCTCAATATTTAACAATTGCATATTCAATAAAATCTCATTTGTTTTTTTACTAATATCATGAGAATTTCTTCTTGCACTTTTACCTGAATTTCTTCTCTTATTTTTACCTTTATGACCACTTTTTTCATTTTCCACTTCATATACATTACCAAATTCATCAACTAATGGAGTGTCATCAAATGCTTCAGGATCGTAATAAAGAGAATCATATTCTGTCTCAGTTACTGAATTAAAACCTTCTACACGAACAAAACCTTGTCCACCAACATATTTACGATATGGTGCTTTAACTTTCTTAGGTCTCGACTTATTAGCCATATCTCTTGACTTTACAATACCACCTATCTCTCCTTCACCTAAATATACAACTAGAAGTAATTTTAACCACTTATATTTCTTGATACAACAAAATAAGTTAATCGATGACCAAATTTAAAAATCATAAAATCAACTTGAATAAGTACAATATGAAGTTTAAAAAAAACAATCAATTATAACTTGTTCACTTTACTCTAATGTAATTCACTAAACGAACAGTAAATTCACATATATGCTATTATTTTAAACCAATTTAATCAATTTAACATCTTCTAACACATAATTTATTATAAATCACATAGTAAATTGTTAATCTTGAATTTAGAAAATCATAAACCATGAAGAAAACTATTTTTTTAGTTAATCCGTCAGCGATTCGAACGACAAACACTTTTTGCAAAAGTGTAACTGTTTGACCATTGAGCTATCGGTATTACTAAGAAAGGATACAATTGGGTTTAAGAAACAGGGCGGTTCACTTGATTTTTTCAATATGAAATTTTGGAAAATTATGATAATAGCAGTAATATCAAATATATTTCTACTAAAATTATAAACTTGATGGAAGTGTAATTGAATTGTTGTGTATTAGAATTCAATTAGCTTCTCAATTGCTTTAATTAGTTGAATTGATACAAGAAGCTCCATTTATATAGTTGGATAGAAGGAAAAGTGCTATTTACAATGTCTGAAATTGAAGATAAGATTTCTGATTCATTGAATGAGGCTGGTGACTCAATTAATTTAGAGTCCAAGACTTCTATAACTGGTCCTTATAGATCATATTATCCATACAATTACTACAGTTTGATGAATGTTGGGCAATTGAACGTTCTTGATATTTTAGTATCCTTAATAGGTGCATGTGGTTATTTTTATTATACAATGACGAATTCAAATATGATTTCGAATGAATTGATTAAATCAGAATCTGAATTATTTACGGCAATTGAGTATTACAAGAATAGAACATTTTACTTAAGTGAATTGCCACCTTTTGGGATTCAATTGTTAGCTATGCATCCTTTAAGAATTGACGTTTTGAGAAAAGTATCACTAGGGTTTGCCTCTGTTTTTTTGGCAATGAGTTATTTGACTTTAAGAAGAACAAATGTTAATGCTCTACTAGCGATTGTTTGTCCTTTACTAATTTCACAATTACCATTATTTCAATCGGAATCAATAACACTATCAGTTGATATGATTCAACTTGCTGGTTTATCTGTTTCCATCTACTGCTGGAGAAGTATAAAAATTTACACAAGTTTTACTAAAAATTGGATTTTTCATTTAATCATGTTGTCAATATCTTTAGGTTTATCTCTATCTACAAAATACTTGTCCTTTTTTACTATTATCTGGATCTGTATTTTATGCATATTTGAATTTTGGAATGTTATTAGTGATGTTAAACTTTCATACAAGTTCTTATTCAAATATGTTGCCACATTTTCCTTATTTTTGGTAATAATTCCATCGATTATTTTTACTCTTTCAAATTTAGTACAACTCCAAAATTGGAAAATCGATTCTCCTGAATATTCTACATATATGAGCACCGACTTTCAAGCTTATTTAAGAGGTCCAATAAAGTATACTAATAATTTATATTATGGTTCTGTTATTAATTTGCGTCATTTAGAATCAATGGGTGGTTATTTGCATTCTCATAATTACACTTATCCTTCAGGTTCAAACGAGCAACAAGTAACATTAGCGCAAAATGAGACAGATCCAAACAATGAGTGGATTGTTGAACATGATATGGCTTTGATGGATATTATCAATAAAACTGTAGCTGTTCAAAATAACGACAGAATTAGATTGAGACATCGCCTAACTGGTAAACTGTTACGTGCCTCTAGTGCTAAACCTCCTGTGAGTGAAGAAGATTATACAAGAGAAGTTTCATGCACTGGTGATAGAGATTATTCCGGTGATGCCGATGAATCATGGAGACTGAGTGTCATTAATGGTGAACATAAAGGATTGATAACTCCATTAAAATCAGTAATACAATTGCACAATATTGGTCAAGAATGTTCATTAATAAGTCATGATATTAAGTTACCAGACTGGGCATTTACTGAACAAGAAGTATTATGTTTAGCTCCAGCTACTAAATCAAGAACTATGTTTTTGGTTTCCAGTGTTGAATATTATAATTCTGATGATGTAGAAACTTCTGAATTTACAGGTATTGGAGAATATAATTTAGTTATTGAACAATTAAAATTCGTTGTTGAACTAATTAAAAGACAATACAAATATAACTACTACATTAAAAATTATAAACTAGAGTTAGAAAATACCCAAGAGGGTTGGCCATTTATGTTTGTTGGGTCCAAAACTACAGATAATATTTGGTTATGTTCAATTGTTTTTATTATTATCTTCATTTTATCACAGTTAAAAAGACTATTCTTGTGGAACCCATGGTATCCAAAAACTGAAAATTCTTTGGATATTTTTATTTTCAATGAATTTTGCTTAGAAGCTTTACTAGGATGGTTTATACATTACTATCCTTTCACAAAAAGTTTAGTTCCAGATTTGAATATTTCACTATACCTCCCTAGTTATTATTTTGGTATGCTAATTGCTGTTCAATTCATTGATTCAATCTATAAGTGGAAGAAGTATTCAATAACTCCTTTAGTAGTATATACAGTATATATTGTTTATTTTTAAATTATTTAGATTTTTGTTTAACGCATATCTTAAAATTTACAAATAGTGATCAAACTGTTTTAAAATATGATGAGTTCATTAATATACTATAAAATCTTAATATAACTATAGACAGTATAAAATAAAGGTGTATATATTTGTATTCTGGATCTATAAATTATCCATATTTAAACAAATGAATACAATATATTCTTAAATGAGTAATAACTTGAATAATATTTTGAGCGAATGTAATAAGTGAATGCAATAAAATCATGAATGATTAAGGAATGAATGTGTTGGGATAGCCTTTGCTATTTATACAAGAGTGGAATGAATGCTTTTGTTAAATTTTGCCAAACGGAATGAAGAATGACGTTCAGGAGAATCTGAACCACTTGGCTGCAAGTAGTATCGTAGAACATCATCATCAACCGATTTATTGGAATTTGGAGTAGCTGCAAACCATTCAGTTTCTAATTGTGGAGTTGCTAATATGTTTGGAGAAGAGTTTGCTCTAGATCTCAAGGATACAGATCTAGAAATGCTCAAACAGTTTTTAAACTTTGTTTCCAATAGTTCACTTGAGATACTATCAAGTTCACTACCAATAAAACTTGCTTCATCTACTTGTAGCATTTCCCCTTCGTTCAAGACGGTTGGGAAAGTGTAATTTTTCAAGTATTCTAGAGATAATTCACTAGTGTTTGAATTATTATGTCTATGTCTTTGAGCATATTTAATTTCTATGTTGCCTAGTCCCATTAACCTTTTTGAAGATTGGTTATCTAATATAGAAGTTGCCATTGTTGATGTAGAAAGAATACGAGAAGAACCATTTGTATCCACAGTCCTCCTAGAATATTGTGATGAAGATTGAGAAGTTGGTCTATTTATAACACTTTTATATTGATTTGTGAATTTAACTCTATCTTGCAAAATAGAGTTAGAATCTGGGATACTTTTAGTGATGAAAGCTTTGCTTAAAGAACGATTATGGGAAATTTCTGGATCTTCCAGTAAAACAGAGTTTGTGTTTGTAGCACGAACAGATTTTGGCTGTTCTTCAGAAATCAAATTATTACCTGCATGAGAAATATGTTGAAAACCAAAAGGTGCTGAAATCTTCTTTGAATCAGTCTTAGTTTCATATGTATCTTTGTTCTTAAAAAATTTCATTAAATGTTTTTTTTTAGAAGTTTTCTTTGCAGGAGCAGGATAAAGCACTGACATTCTTTTGTTTAAAGGAGGTAATTCGATATTTTGTTTGTTATCCAATACAGGTCTGTTACTATTTAATACCATAAACCCTAGGTTATCGTCGTCATTATCTTCCTTCAGAAATTGATTAGCCTGTAGACCATATAATTTTTCAGCTTCTTCATCTTCATCAATCCAAATGGATTTCATTTGAGGAAGCATAGAGTTTGGTATACTTTCTTCATTCATTGTATATAGTTATTTTTTTAATGTGTCCTTAATTGTGTTAGCAAACTAAAACTGTATCTTTAGCAATAAAGTACCCTCAACTGAGAAATGATACCTGTAAAATTCAGATATATATATATATATATATGTGTATCTGCAACACCGAAAAGCCTACCTGATATCCTGTAGCTTATTGAGTTTCAACACAAACAGATTACTGATACAGTTGAACAATATATATATATATTTATATAAATGTAGTATATTAACTAATCTTTATCTAATCTAGTAATAAACCAATGTTTCTCAACTCAAACGACTAGTGTTTGACAATGAGGCAGGCTCTGTTGCAACATTTCCCTTACAGGTAACAGTTTCACGAAACACACTGATACACGTTCCTTCATGAATGCAGATTCATAACAATGTCGATGCTGAGTTGTTCATTATTTCGTGAACCAGACCTCATCTGAGATACTGCAGATTTGAAAAAATTGGTGTTACCGCATTGGGTAAAAACATGAAATTTTTTTTCAAAAAATTTTCTGACACCAGTTATGATTTCCTAATTAGGAAACTTCTTTAATTTGGCATGTGACCAGGAGGGAAGGCCCCATTAACAGTGGATCTATGGTAGATGGTAGTAGTTGAATGAACAAACGTAATGCTTGAACGCAATTTACGTAATGGAATGATGGACGAGTCTGTGAATGCAATTGCTAGTGGCATAAAGCAATGGCTTTCTCTTTCGGATTATTTTTCTTTGATTTACTTACTCTGTTACTATATATGATGATTAAAAATAGGTATATTGAAGTAGTAATGGTTAAATGCTTATTTATAATTTTTGTTTCTTAGTGGATGGTTGAGAATCTGCAGAGTTGTTGTCATTCTTACGTTTGACAAGTTTAATCAATTTCACAGAATCAATACCATCAATGTCATTGACAATGTCAGAATCTTTTGAACCTCCAATGACGATAGTTTGTTTATGACTTTTGTTTCTTAATCTACCATTTAGTAGCACTAACGATGCTAGTTGGCCCATGGCTTTGCTACATTTGTCACTGTCCAACCCCAGTGATCTTATTAAGCTGGTGACACCAATAATGTTTCTACACTCTAATGGTGTTTGAGCACCACTACTGATAACTATACCACGAGATCTGGAACTTCTTATCACACTTCTCGCATTGGATATGAACTGTCTTCTGCTTTGGATGTCTCTCATAGCATATCCATATGTGATTTCTAATTTTATACCTCTCTTGACACAAGAACAAATACTCTTATGCTTTAAAAAAACTGGCAGCCTTTGGCCATAATCAAATGTCAGTATGTCGATTTCCAAATGTGTAGTAGCCAATATAATACCCTTTTCACTAATTGGCATGGCAGCTATGACATCGTAAGCTTGTGATATCTTAGATAATGATTGACCTTTAGATGGGTCGTCAATAATCAATGTAATTCTAGAGTATATTTTCATGCCTGTTTCCTTCATAAATTTACCGAAACGTTCTTTGATATTCATAGGGTTTAACTCCTTTGGATTTGATGGAAACTTATTAGAATGATTTACAGTGAAATTCAATGCCACATGAGTATAACCCAATGTATGCAATGTAGATAATGTATTTTGTAATTGTGCTATTTCTCCTGCAGTAACAGGTTTATCAAAACTTTCTTGAGGCCATTTAACATTTAAGTCAACCAGCATATCACTTGATTGGATTGTGTATCTTTGCTACTGTTATAATGTCTGTAATTGTTCGATTGTTAATAGAATTATTGAAGTATACATATAAATTTATAGCATTTCTTAAATTTAAACTCATCGAAAACAATTTTTTACAAAATTTGATATTTCACTGGATTACCCGACTATACCATACAATATTTAAAGCTTTACATATTTAGTATGGTATAATAGTTAATTATGTTTATATTTTAATATGTTTATTATGAAATATGTTTATTTATATATGGAGTAGTCAGTTACATGGTGGTTTTTTGTTTTTGATGGGCTATTGTTATAGATTATAATTCACCCTTGACAATGTTACCAGATTTGAAGTCCTTAGCAGTGACTCTTAATTGACCGTCCTTGTTGATAGTAAAGACAATTTCCAAACCCTTGGTAACACCTTTAACACCTAATTCCATCAATTTGGTACCTACCTTGTAGTGCTTTTCTCTGACGACTTCTGGTTCGTCATCAGACCATTCACTTTCATCACTGTCGGCTTCTTC
>JANIWO010000054.1:0-58832 GCA_030555675.1 Vanderwaltozyma tropicalis
TTTAATCAAAACATTTTCCTTTTCCAAAAAAGCTGCATATTGCTTATAACTGACAGTTTTCTTATCGATTTTATAGCTGGAATCACCAGAAAGAGAGACAGTTCTCATGAATTCAACAACATCATCACCTTTTTGATAAAATGCTTTAACGTAACCAGAAACTGGATTACTATCTTGATCAGCTTCATCATTTCCATCTTCACCATTGACATAGCCTCTGTAGATCAGATCTTTCAACACACTGGACCTCAGATGACTGCTCTGGATCCCCAAAACAAAAGAAATGGCATCCATCATATTAGATTTACCAGAACCATTTGGCCCAATAATACTAGTAAAATTAGACTCACCAAACCCGACATTTACCACTCCCTTGTAAGATTTGAAATTGTTCAACTCTAACCCTATCAATCTACCCATGTTTAGTACTGGGTTTCGCACTTTGGAGACCTCGAATGGACAGATAAACCCACTAAACAACCACTTTTATATCAACCTCATCAGCGTCAATATCTTTATAGATCAATTCTAATAGAATCTTACGCGTTAATTATGTAACGCGTAAGATTATCGCAGTGCACGAGGGCTGTAACGACATTGAAACCACAACAATGACCATCAGCACTCAGGTCAATGGTTTTTAACAAGCAATGGTTGACCTCACTTTGCATATGATGCTAGTGGTGACACTGGGAGTGTTTCCTGCTCTTTGAGAGCTTTTTAACTGTAGTTCTAGGGCAATTTTAATGAATTATTAAATAATTGAATATATGTAATCTAACTATCTTTTGACTATTAGTAAATGATTGAATCTATGGGAAAGTAGTTTCTATTTCGTTGACATGCTGTTCTTCATCTGGCATTTGTGGTAATGCTGGTGGAACTGTAGCGACATTTTCGTTGAAATCGAAAAATTCAATGAAACTTTGACCATCTCTTTCGATGGCTACTACCAATATGTTCTCTTTAAGTCTTACTGACCATATTTGATCAGCATCACTTAATATGTTTGGATGCACTAAGGAACCTGTTCTCAGGTTGTAAATGTTGAACTGACTCTCTGAACCACTTACTAATAAATTATCATTTACATCAAATGTTGTAATTGCACTCATATTGATATGATGGTAAAGGAATTTTCTACCATAACTATCAGCATTCCATCCACGTAGAGACCCATCAGCAGCTGCACTGACTAGATATTTATCTGATAATTTTAATAACCCGACAAGGGCAGTATGACCATGTAAAATTAACATTGAACCCATAATGTTAGTACATGGGGTTAATGAATTCATTATTCTTACACAAGTACCATTTTTCCAAATATCTTTTAAATCCCAAACTCTAATGGTAGCATCCATACTAGCAGATATACATCTTTGTCTCTTATAATCATAAACAGTGGAATAAATTCTATCAGTATGACCTGTTAAAACGTAAAGACATTTCATTTGAGCAATATCCCAAACCATTAAAGAGTTATCATATGAACCACTAATGACAATGTTACCATGACCAGATAATGCACGTACTGAAGCCATATGACCTCTTAGAATACCAACAAAAAATGGGTTTTCATCAGGTGTGCTATATGTATATGTTGTATTATCCTCATCATTAATATCATTTGAATTATTCAAGTTTCTTTGAAGTTCAGGGTTTGGTAGTTTCCAAACATGTAATGTATTATCTCTTGAACCTGTAATAACATATTTAATACCTTTATATTCAACAATTTCTAGACATCTTACTGTTGAAGTATGACCTTTGAAAACGTGAGTACAACGACCTAATTTTATATCCCAAATACGAACACTACGATCAGTGGAACCACTTACTAATATACCATCTTCGAAATACTTTAATGCCCAAACGCCACCTTCATGACCTCTTAACTCTGTTATAAATTTTTTATTTTGAGCATCATAAACTCTAATCATTTTATCATCAGCACCTGTAATAATATAATTATCTTCAAATTGTAAACAAGTAACAACACTTGTCATATGGCTAGGCAACGTATACCTCTTTGGCTGAAACTGGGGATTATACCAATTATCTAAGAATCTATGATTTCTTAAGAAATCATAACGATAACATTCTTCTTCATTTTTACAAAATTTATATTTTAATAATAATTTCGATGAATATTTTTTAAACTTATCCTTTTCAACAAAATTTTCTGATATTAACATTTGTTTCCATATAGATGGTGTTGAATTAATTAATTTATTCCAATTTTTAGATATCATTAAACAATTTATAATATCTTCATAATTTAAATTCGATAAAATGTTTAATGAAATTTCTGGTGGTAATGAACTTAAATAATCACGTTTCAAATTATCTTTAATCAATGTACAGATATCAGCCAGCTCACTTCTGTTCAATTTAGCCACCAATCTGAATATTAAATTTTTATAACTGTTTGAAGTTAAATGTGTCTTTGCCTTAAGAATAATGTCATTTGTATATAATTTTGTATCAACATTTAAGTCATCTTCATCATCCACATTTCTCAGCTTCTCAGGGATTGCAAACCCAGGAGAAGCAATAGGTGACAACGGTAGAGCCTCTTCATCATGATTTGGAATGATTACATTATTATTCCCAGTAACTATTTCATTCGATCGTTCAATGTCATCATCCATCGATGTGGAAGCTTTAATACCAGATTTCAACTTCTTGACAATCCTCTCGCTAACAATAGAGTCCTCCTCACTCGACCCTTCCTCTTGCCCCGACCTGACTCTCTTGACTCCACCAACAACAACTCCTGTGTCTCGAATCTGATACCTGAAAGGAATTGGCATCTTACCTAATGGGAACTCCAACGGCTCTTGCAACATACTCGACGCTTTCACAAGGGGGAAAAACCAGCAACAACTAAAACCAACCTCAACGACTAAGGCACACACTTGCTGCACCTCTTGACCTCTTGGTTCACTTCAAAACAACCAACACTTGTCATATTCTCATAGCTTTAAATCCATTTTTTTTTTCAAATTTTAAACTTTTGTGGAAAATTTGAAATATTTTCATTGAAGAAGCCTATATCAAGAACCTTCAAATGGTTAGAAGAGGTGTATATAAGAGGCATGGGGCCCTGGGAGTGTATTGAGGGTCTGATCTAGTAGTTCTGTTGTTGGTGTAGCCTTTTCCACCGTGAAGATTGGGCCACATTTGGCTGGGAACTAAATGAGTTGCCAGTGACAGATCCAACAAGAACTTTACATTTGGTTTATTTGGCTACTCTGTCAGCACACACTGGTGGGGGTATCCCCACCAGTGTGTGCTAGCAGTGTGGTCCATGGGTAGCCAGTTGTTTGAACTGTATAGGTATATAGCAAGAGGTTGGTACCTGCCCTGAGCACACACTCATCTCATCACTGTATCTGCACTTGCAAACAGACTCTTAATAGCATTATTTATAGCTAATAACTACCGTTTCTTGACAAAAAGTGTATTTAATTGGTACTTGCCATATTGGAGCTTAAAACCCAATGATATGGCTGGCAACATCTGACTACTATTGCCCCTTGAATGACTTAAATGTTATTGCAACTTGTCATTTAAAAGTCTCAGGTTTCTCTTGCTGGAAGAGTTATTACAAGAAGGAACTGACTAGTGGATAACAATAGTATATACGTTATTGTGATGGGTCAAGATCAAGTTGTTATCGTTGGTGCTGGTGTCATTGGGTTATCCATTGGACACCAATTGCTGCTTAAAGTGAAAAATCGTGAGAATAAGAGTAACGATCTAAAGATCGTGATCATTGGGGAGCATTTCCCTGAGGACTACCCATTGTCCCATGACTATGCGTCTCCTTGGGCAGGTGCTCATTTCAGACCTTTCCCACATAGACCTGAGAGTTTTGAGACAGATAAGAGAGAATCTGAGTATACAAGAACCACCTACAAATACTTCCTGCATCTGATGAGAGAGCATCCTGAGAGCACAATCGAGTTTGTCAAGGGTAAAGACTGGTTGGAGGATCCATCTCCAGAGTATCTGCAGTTGGGACCTGGATATCAACCAGATTCTCTTTTAAAATTCAAAGTAATTCACAAGAAATTATTACCTAAAGCTGTGAAATTTGGTGCTGAATACATTACATATTGTTTGAATGCACCAGTTTATTTGAAATGGTTGCAATGGCAAATATTGCAACTGGGTAAACTATTGAATGTAGAAGTTAACTTTGTTAGAAAACAATTGACTTCTTTGAGACAAGTGTCAGAATTGTATCCTGATTGTAAAACAATATTTAATGCATCAGGAACAGGGCTACAGTACAATGAAGGCACTGATCCTCAATGCTTCAATATCAGAGGCCAAACTGTATTGTTAGATGTACCAAACCCAAAGACTATCAAATACTCAAAATCAACAGTTACTCATCAAGCTGCTGATGGGTCTTGGACTTTTGTCATCAAGAGACCCACAGATATCATGGGTAGAAACCCAATTGCTAACCCAAGATACATCTTAGGTGGCACTAAACAGCTATGTGACACACGGAAAGAACCTCGTGAATCTGATACAGAAGAATTGTTACAAAGAGCAAGAACCTTGTTCCCAGAATTAATCTTCCCAGATGGTACGTTCCACGTAGTACAAACCAACGTGGGATTCAGACCAGCTAGAAGTGGTGGTAGCAGAGTGGAACAGGAACTGATTTCAAACAATCTAAGAATCATTCATGCCTATGGATTAGGTGGGATGGGATTTGAAACATCAGTGGGGGTTGCGCAGCATGCACTACAGCTATCAGAAAGAACAACAAGTAAGTTCTAACTATATGGACTACTGTAGCTATACTACAATTACAAATACATATTTACTATGACTCTATATGCATATAATACATATTCTACATAATAAAGACATTACGATTTCCTATGAACTTCTTATCTTGCCCAAAAAGTATCTATTTCGCACCATTTAAAGACGTTGAACCATGCCAACAACACCTCTTAACTGTTTCCACCACTCTAGGGTCCTCTAGTCCACCAAAACATGCTTGAACATCCACTTTTTGCTTGAAGCTAGAGCTTAAATTGGTTGAAAATGCCATTTTTAAAGGCTTTAAGCTTAAAAATTGAAAAATTTTGTATTTAAATAGAAGGTTTACTACTTAATAAGTGGCTTATTGGTTGATTAGAAGTGGGTTATACGGTTACAGAGTCTAGCTGTAGTGGGATTGAGTGAGCTTTGAAGTATTTGCATCATGGGAAGTAGAGTTTATGATCCGATACACGATGTGTTCCAACCACAACCAGATGAGAAATCTGATGAGAAAGTGTCAATTGAAAATAAAATTGTGAAAGAAGTTACTGATGAAGAAGACGTGAATCATACAGTGAGTGAAGAGGTTACACCTGTATTACCAGTGGAGAATCCATTGGTTCCCTCTGTGGCTACTGGCAAGAAGAAGATGAAAGAATCTAGCAAGTATAATAGACATTTGAAAAAACCAGATAGTCATTATTTTAGTAGAAGTGATATGCAATTTCATTTCGTTTCACTTTTACTTTCTGATAAGAGGCTTTTATTCACTAATATCTTTAAAGATGTTTTTGCAAAGTCTGTAGTACCGATTCCTGCACCAGATGATAGAATTATTAATGTATCTGATTCAGATTATGATGCAAGAACATTTATATTTAATGAAAAATTGACCTTCTCTCAAGCTTATGTGTTGTCAATTGCATCCTCCACAAAGGGTTCTAAAGTTTTAAGAGACAAATTGTTATTAGACCAACAGATTGCATTTGCTGCTTGTGTGTTGGGGATTTTAGTAAATATTGGTAGGTTGAATACCACAGTGAATTTTTATTTAGAGATGACATCACAATTGAGAACTTTCCATTCTGTCCCATGTTTACAATATGGTAATAGTGATCCAAAGGCTTTACAAGATACTCCAAGGTTGAAATCAATATTAAAGAGTCTTTCTGTTGGTAATGAACCTTTAGAACTATCCAAAATATATGATAACAATGAAAGACTAGAGAAAGTTAATATTATTAATCTAATATTTACCATATGTGATAACGTTTCACTGATCAATTTGAAATTCTTTCAAAAATATGTTGAAGTTAACGAACCACCATCTACTTTATTCGCTATGTTAGACACTTCAAACTACGTTGCTACTGATAGATGTGATGTATTCTTATGGTTATTGTATATTCATTTAGAGACAGATCTTTCTGAAGATAGTATTGAAGAAGCTGTTAAGAAATTTGCTAAAGAAGGAGAAACAAAACTAAAATTAAATGATTCCACAGAAGATTATGATGTTGATCCACAGGAAGAAATCGATTTTGGTTTAGAACAGCAACGTAAGAGGAAAGAATTCATTGCAAAAATGAAACTTAAAGCTAATGAAGAAAAGGAATCCTCTGTTAAAAATGATGAATCAGTACCATTAGAAAGTGAAGACACTACAATAATCGAAGACGCCACCATTATTGAAGAAGATATGGATGAAAGTGCTGGTAATGAAGATGGAGATGTCAACGATTCAGAGATAAATTCTAAAGATACCCCAGTTAAAGAAGAGGAACCAGTAGTAAAGAAAAGGAAATTAAATAACAAGAAACCTACCAGTACGAGTTCAAATAAAAATTCTAAAGAAAAATCTACAACAGAAGAAATTCCAATTATTGAATCACAAGAGTCAATTTCAGAAATTGGATCCCCAGTGCAAGAATCAAGTGCAGTGAAAGAAGAATCAGAACAAACAAAGAGAATTGATCAACTTTTAAAATTAGACAAAACCAAATCAGTTTGCAAAGGATTGAAAATGAATAAAGATATATCACAAACACAATTTTTAAAAGATTTGAAAAAGGCACAATCATTTAGCAAATTAAAGAGGAAAGAGTTAGGTTTAATTAAGGCATTTAATGAATTTGAAGATATGCCATTAGCCAGTGTACTTGGTGTTCGTGGTAGAAAGAGAAAGAAGTTTCAAGATAAATTATTAGGTTTTGAAACAGATTATTTAAAATATTTTGGTTTAATTAAAAAGAGACTTCTCGACCAGAGCTTAAATACAGACAATAATGATGAAGATAATGATGAACCAATGTTTAAACTTTCACCATAGGTAAATATAATAAATATATAAATAACAGTAATAGTAACTAATAGTAATAAAAAAATAGTAAATTAAACTAGACTAGCTAAATAAAAACTAACTAAAGGACATACGTATAACATAAATGAAGGGGGGAAAGAATATAAAACTTTACTTTTTTTCCTCACCACCATGGACATGAGAAGAAACGTACTTGGCAGCTTCATTCAACTTCTTCTTGGCACTGTCATAGTACTCATTCATATCCTCTCTGAAATCATGTTGCTCTGCTTCAGTATGAGCCTCGTCCTTACCACTTTGGTAAGCATCGTGCACACCTTGGGCCACACCCTTATCCTCCTCAGGCTGCATCTGACCACCCACCTTGTCAGCAGCACCAGTGACATACTCTTTACCTCTTTCAAAGACATTCTTTTCAGAGTCTGGCTTCATAGCCTCTTTAGCTTGTTGTGAAAAATCCTTTCTACCTGTGTCAGACATAATATTATTGCAATACGATATCGATAGCTACTCTTCAATCTACCAATCAATCATAAATCCACATCCATATCATGTAAGCAGAACACCTTGCCTTTATATACTTGTTGATCATCTCTTCAAGGGCACCAAAGCCTCTTGTTATAGCCAGTCAAGGGCCCACACCCTCCCTTTCTGCCGTCATCAAGAGGTAAGGATCCTCCACAATCACCAGATCATCACCTCATAGAACTAGAACCTCCTGGGACCTGACCCTTGATGATTGACCTTCACCTTTGTCCACCCCCTCTGGGCCAGCTCATCGCAGCTAGCACCTCAACTGGCAGCTGAAACTTTTCACCAACTACCAGCCACTCATCAATTGAGAGCTAATCCATAAAAGGAGAGGGACAAAGGGCCAAACTCAATAACACCATTGGTCTGTTAGTAGTCGTTACGTAACTGTATAGATTATCCAAAGAACCTGCTGTTTGTACTATGCTTTCCAATTTTGAGTTGAGCTTCTATTACTATTACTTCCTTTTGCATATTCCCATCACCTTATCCATTGATTCGTCAGTGGTGGTGCCACTGAGTTGGTACCCTGAGCCATTGCAGAGGTTAATCAATTGGCACGTCAGCAGTAACAATGATTTCCTTTTGAAAGAGAAGCCAATGTGGTTGATTGCCTTCGTTTGGGTTGAATTAGTTGTGCAATTGCCATTGTTCTTTTATTTTGCTAGTAAATTACCACAATTACACAGTAGTACTGTTGCAGATCGTGATGATAAGTCATTGAAACAATCTGTTCATGATGAGTCTACTGCTGTTTACAAATGGTTAAGAATCTATGGATTCAATGCTAGTTTTACTACTTTAGTTTGCATTTTAGCTATTTGCCTCAATGGACACATGTCTTACCACCCTGAGACTATTTTGACAGTCAGTGAAAAGATTTCATTGATCAGTGTCTATTTGCCAACCTTCTTGCTACCTCTAAGATTGTGCTTTGCCTGATTCAGTGCCAAGGCAGCTGGGTCGTTGTTCATTTTTAAGTAATAAGTTTGTATCGTTGTTTATATGTGTGTTTATGTATATGTAAAAGTAAGAAAATACGATAGTTGATGTAGTTCAAGTGTTTATGTAGTGCTATTTATTTGTTAATATACTGAAGAGTTGAGAAACCTATTGAAGCCTCTTGTGTGAGATTGGTTGAGGGCGATCGGCCCAATTGTCACTATATTGCTCAGAAATGCTTCAAATTACACCAAAAAACTGGGAATAGGTATCCATTGTCATCATATATGTGGTCCCCAGATTGCAGGACCATTAGCTCTTTTTGTGATAGTAAAACTCCTTGAGATAGCTGGTTTCTGCTCTCTTTAAGCTGTTCATCACTCACTACGAGCAGCTTAAAAGCTTGGAATATATCAGAATCTTGTGAAATATTTCAAATTATGCAGTGAATTGGCAGTTTAAGAGGATCAGTTGGGTGGTATACAGGTGAATAATGGTTACCTTTGCTGAATTGATTGAAAGTGACAAGCAGTTGCAGTTTGCTAGGCAAGCTCTTGCGAAATATCGTGAAGAAACGGTTCCAAATTTCATAGAACAAGATATTTTGATTAAGAATACAGGTAAAAATACAAATGGTAGTGGTAATGCTGGGAATAGTAACCAAGGAGCCGCTGTAGCCACTGGTAAGAGACATATTATGACTGTCGACGATATCTCGAGGATCAATTATGAGATGATTAAAAATTCTCCTGGTAATATGATCACTTCTAGTACTGGTGAAGTCGATGAAGATATAAAAGCTGAGAATGAAATCAATAGTTTCAAGACTAAAATGTATAAGAATAGCTTGTATATGATGAATGATGAGTTTGTCACTGCTATTGGTAAACCATTTGTCGAAAACGAAAAAAAAAGAGCTAATGATTCAGTTGCTGATGAGGATGATGATTTAAATGATATTCCATTAAAGGATCAAGAAAAATGGTTAATTGAAATACAAACGGATCTGATTAAGAGTTATCAATCGGTTGTAAACGAAGAGAAGAAATGGTTCACTTTGAAGGAGTTGTTATTGGACGCAAATGCTGAATTAGATTTGTTTAGCACAATTGATTCATCAATACCTCCACCAAATATTAATCTAGGTGATATTGAAGTGCCTCCAACTCCATATTCAAATATTAGTACTTTATTATTCCATAATAAAAAGAAGAGAAGATTAAATATTAATGATCCTTTATGATTTTACTTCAAAAATCCATGTTTATAAGAAATCTGTGAATGAGAGGTCGTTCATTAGAGCTTTGCTGGGAAATTTTTTATTTATTGAAAGTAGACCTGTTAAGAGTTATGTTATACATTGTTGTAAAAGGTACAGAATAAGATATTCATTCAACTATTTGAGAGTTATAAAAAAATAAATTATACAATGATAGAAGAAATATAATATTCAATGCTATTTATTTCTTATAAAAGTTAGGTAGAATGGAACTTCTATCATCATACCTATTTGTTGTAAACATTAATTGAGCGTTATGATCGAAGGAGACATCAGTTTTCAATTTTTTTTGTTGTGAACTGTGATGTCTATTTAAATATTGCCGACGTTGTATATTCCATAATTCAATTCCTAACTTAATGTATTTATCTCTGATAGACTTTCTAGTGGCAATGGTGTCGTTGTCGACAGATCCACATAGCTCTAACCGTTCCCTTATTCTTTCATATTCCTGGGTAATAGTATCTAAGGTATTCCTTAAATGGGTTTCAAAAGTTAGTTCTTCATTTAGGTTATTCTTTTTGAAAAATTTACTGTATTGATTCATTGGATACTTTTTGATGAATAATGGGAACTGGTTGATTAAATAAGTTTCTAGTTTCTCTAATTCCTTTTGTATTGAAGAATATCCATCGGATTCAGTCTTCTTTTTAATGCTCAAGACTTTGTTTGTCTTTCTCTTATTTTTTCTCTTTCTCTTAGAAAATTCAAGTGTTACTAATTGTTTTATAATCATTTGCTCGATATTATAACAATCTATTGTATCTTCTGTAGTATTATTAGAATTGTGAGATCTAACATCTTCAATTGAACAATTAGTTGAAGAAAAGGATTTATTAGATATATTACCAGTTAATAATTGAGCCTCAATATTCATTTCTATAGGTTCAGATTTCTCTAAGAATGATATATCGTATATACTAGTTACTCTTCTATAAAATCCATCAAAGTAACTTAGATTTGGACAATCGATCTTATACTTATGAGCTAAGTTTAATTGTTGAACTAAAAGTAACTTTGAAGGGAATTCGATATCATTAGTATAACAATACACTTCAAATGGAATTGGAAAAGTATTATTCTGAGAATATATAGTTGTTAGTCTCTTAATAAATATATCAGCATTTTCACTAGTATTGTTTCTTGGGAATCTATTGGATATTGAATTCATCTGTGAGTAGCTTATTTCTAATAGTTCAGTGACTAAGTCTCTTATTATTAATTCCATTGCTTGGTTTTCTAATAATTTCAACATTTGGTACTGTTCAGACATACAGCAAAGCATATTGATGGCGAGTTTAGGTATTATTAACTCCCAAACTTTATTTGCCATCACTGTTGGATCAAAAAGTAAATTAACTTTCAATCCAAAGGTTTTCTTTAACAACATTGTCATAGAGCCTGTATTTGAATTCAAATAGGAATTATTCAGTTCAACTAGAGCTTTGTTACTCATTTCTAACAGCTTAATATTGGTCTCATATTTCTGGGTTTGATACGTCACACCAATATATATCTGATGTTCAAAATCGTTATTAATTGTTATTATACCTTTACAAAAATCAGAGAAACTGATATCACATAATATTGATAGCACACTACTACAATATCCATTGAATTCCTCACTGACATTAAGTTCTAATTCGCAACCATAATCTGCTGACACCATAATTGTTGTATCTGGACTAGAAAACTTTTTAAGAAGTTTAGAGTTTCGATGTAGGGATTCGATACTCATACAAGACATCAGGATAATATCAATATTGTATGAATTGCTTCCATCTTCCTTAGAAAGTATACCATTTATTTTATTTATTGAGTTTGCAGCTACATCAGGCACAAATTCTTCAGCGTCACTATCACTACTATTCCAATTTATAGAACCAGTATCAGATATTAAACTAGACACAAGAATGACAAAGGCGCCCTCTTGCTGGAGTTTCCATGCTATAAAACATAAGATGGGAGTATCACCAACTATAATTAATAGAGTTTGTTAGTTAGAATATATTAAATTTTGAAATATGCAAAAATCACTTGAAATCATACCAATTAAAAAATTCAGTCTTTCATTCTCTGCTATACTCATAGTAATATAAACTCACAATTCCATAGATTCACTAGAGATAGATTGTTTTATCAGTTAAAGTTTTATCATAGTATCAAAATTATATATATCTATAAATCAAATGCTTTAATTAGTGTCACTATCACAAAGAGATATATTTCTTAGTGTTTTTATCTAGAAAAAAAGCATATATGTTGATGTATTTATAAGTATTTCATTGTGTATAATTATTTCTTCAGAGATGATATCTGGGACTTGAATCTACTTTTCTTTATTGGGTTTCCAAGTTCATCGATTTGCTCAATACCTTTAGCTTCGTCATCTTCTTCAATATTTTGGGTATCTTCAGATATTTTTGCTGACATAAAACTTTTCAATCTGTGATATTCCATTTTAATGGATTCATTTAGATTATCTTGATTCATACCATAATCTTCTTCATTTTCCTCTTTTCTGTAATTTTCTGGGATTTCATTTTCAATGATATCGACCATCATTTCATGACCAGAATCTACTTCTTCGATTTTTGAATCATCTGTTGTTGGGAATGGATTATCAATTTTGAATTGTTCAATGGTATCTTTCAGTTCGTTAACTTTTCTATTATAGCTTTTAAAATCAGCAAGCTTTTCTACTAACATGCCTGGATCATCGTCTATGTCATCATCGTATATGCCTAGTAGATATGCATTTGCCATTCCATCCATATCTTCTCCCAATGCAGCAAAATCAACAGTAGGAATTCGAATATCCTTTTTATCTTTCTCACTTATAGCTTTATTAATTTCTTCAGGAAATAAATTTGACTTGTCATCTATTCCTATCTCAGTATGATCATGAGAACCATATTTTTTCTTCGAATCATCTCCATCATCATCTTCCTCTTCGGAATCAGTTGCCAAATACTCAAGTAACTCTTTGGATAATTTTGGAGAATGTTGATGTCCTAAATGCTTAGGACCTTGTAATGATCTCATTTCTTTTTTAAATATGTCTGTTGAATTGCCAGTCTTTGTATTAAATGAACCATTTTTATTAGATTTAGTTTTATTTATAGGAGCAATACTATCTCTTTCGACTACATCAGACATTACTGGTACATCCCTTTCTATAATGTCAGATACTGCAGAAACTTCTCTTTCAACAATATCGGATAATGTTGGAATATCCTTCTCTATAATATCCGATATTGCTGTAACATCTCTTTCAACAATATCAGAGACAGCTGGAACACCCTTTTCTATAATATCTGATACTCCTGGGATTTTTCTTTCGACTATATCAGATACTGCTGTCACTTTTCTTTCAACAATATCAGAGACAGTTGAAACATCTCTTTCTATGATATCACTTGTAACAGGCTTCTCTAGTTGGTTACTGATTGGTTGTTTAAAATCTCTAGCAGATCTAAATCTTGAAACTCTCTTTTTCCTTTTAGATGCAGCCTCTTCTTGTTCATGTCTATAACCTTCTTCCAATTCCTTTTGATATTTCTCATGAAGTTCTTCAGAACCTTGGACACCCAATAATTGAGCGAATAATTCACTATCAAATTCATCATTGGTGACAAATTCATCATCTTCGTCTTCTGGATCAGGAGCTACACCACCATATCTTGGGAATCTATGAGTATTTTGTTTAGTTTCTTCCTTCAAATTCTGTACTTCATGAATATCTAAAGATGCAGCAAAACCCACTGACTTTTTAACTTTTTCCTTTTTAGCTTCAGATTTCTTTAGAATAGGCTTAGCAACTTCCTTCTGTTTTATTTTTTTCAATCCTAAATCATTTTCAATAATCTTAGATGATACTTCATTGGTATTTTCTTCATCATTATTAGGCATTTGTTTTGGAGACTTCATACTACGAAGTTTATTGATTTGGTCCATGAATGATGATTGTGCTGCTGTACCTGGAATCATTGAGAACCCCATTCCATCTTCATATGAGTCGTCATCGTCATCATCATCCTCCGATTGATAGTATTTAGCAGTTTCAAAGGCATCATAATCAAAGTTAATATCGTCGTCATTCAGTAGGCCATCATCTTGTTCATCCTGTTCATCCATTTGTTGAACTAAATCTGCAAATGTGTACATGTCATCAGTACGAATATCTAGATTTGTTTTATGCTTGTCTTCTATATTTTCATTTTTAGATGATACATCACTTATTCCAGGTTCTTGAGCTATTTTCTTATTCAGCTTCCCCTTTAAAGTTTCTTCAAACCCTGTTAATGAACCCTTTTCTTCTTTAGTGACAGTATCATTAATCTTATTCTTCAAATCCTTTTCAGCAGAATCCTTTGTTGGTGTAACTGTGCTATTCAGAATATTACCATCTTCATCTAATTCTTCTCTAATTTCCATCGAAGGTAAACCTTCGTCAAAATCATCATAACTAAAATTCTCATTAACTTCTGAGACAGCCTCATTCTCAGTATCTCTCAGTGTATGAAGATCTTTCAAAGTCTTTTCAGCATCTTTTATCTTACTCTTAAATTGCTCCACAGCAGTTTCCATCAGCTCTAATTTGTCATCCAAATAGAGCTTGATCTCATCGCTACTTTTTTCCACGTAGTACTCATAACCCAGATTCAAATATATGTTCTTAGGTCCAATGATAACATCACCAAACATATAACTCTCGCCATCGCCATCATCATCACTTTCATTCTGAGCTAACACTCTTTCTCTAATTCGAATGTAATGTTCACGTTGCTCAACCAAAAAATCTACCTTCTCTTGGAAATTCCCAATCGATTTAACAACTGACTGGATCAATGACTGCACATCCATCGTTTACACCTATTGACAACTGCTCTACTGGATTATCCCTAAGCACAGATACCAAAAGGAACACTTTACTCTATCATCTTTATAACAAGAGCTTTACTCATCGAGTTGATATTTTTTCACTGAGAATTTTTCAAGCTCATCTCATCAACTTGCAGTGGTTTATGAGATGTTTAAGAGGTTGTAAGTGCTCCAAAGCTAGCAAATGGGTAGCTTTGGCTAGATATTGGTTGCTGCTTCTCAGTACGTTGCTTTAAAACTCGAAACAATCTTTAATGTATAGTATCGAGCAAGATACGCCTGTCGCAGGCGTGAATTTACAGGTAGTGCAAGTGTTTCGAAGTGTCTAAGTTTTTACAATTGGCTACGACTTTATTATTCGCAATTACATGAACTGGGGATCTTTTCTAGTGTTTTTCTGGGAAGCTAAATAGCCATTTTTAAGATTAATAGTTCTTTCGTGACGGTTTTGCACCGTTTCTCGATCAAAATTACTGCAAACTGCATAAGACAAAAACTGTTATATTACTTGCCATCTGTAGTATCTTGCACATCATATATGTGTATGTGAGACTCTTCTTAACCAACCCCTTGAGCAGGGTTAAATGTTCTTGACAGCGTAGCATCTCTTCAATATCAGTTTCTGAATCTTAAATTTGAAAAAATGGTAATTAAGAACAGATAAGTAGGTTATAAGCCAGGTAAATAGTGGAAGTTGCAGTGGATAAGTATCGCATTTCGACATTTTTGAGTGTATATTCTGTTTCCTGTTGCTTTAATTTGTATACTGTTGTGCTTCCAGCCTGGTATCATTGCTATTAATTGAGTTATTGGAGGTTAAAGTTAGATTCAGATAATTAAGAACTTTCTAAGGGAATCAAATATGGCTAAAGATAACACAGATCCGAAAGAAAAGAGTGCCAAGGATGTTCCTGTGGGTGTGGGAATACTTGACAATGATGTTAATGACCTCCCTGCTTTGCCAAGAATGATCGGTGCTAAAAGATTGCATTTTTTATCTACATTTGGGTTATTTCTGTTGGCTTTAGTCAGTTATATTACAATTATGAGACCATTGAAAGGTGCAGATTGTCCACAGTGTAGACCTATTTACATGTATCCCTCATATGCAAGAATTGATGGATTTGATGAACGTTACACTTCTTTAGCTAGAAAATATCATTTATATTTATACCGAGAACAAGGTAAAGATACAGTTCCAACAGATGGTGATAATATTCAACTAGATGGTATTCCGGTATTGTTTATTCCAGGAAATGCTGGTAGTTTCAAACAAGTTAGATCTATTGCAGCTGCTTGTAGTAATTTATACGTGGAGGAATTAGCAACTATTGAGAATTTAAATGCCAAAAATTTAGATTTCTTTGCTGCTGATTTTAATGAAGATTTTACTGCCTTCCATGGTAGAACCATGTTGGATCAAGCGGAATATTTGAATGATGCTATTCGTTATATATTGAGTCTATATGATAAATCAACGGATATTTCAGTACCAAAACCAGAATCTGTCATCATTGTTGGTCATTCTATGGGTGGTATGGTTGCAAGAGTTATTCCAACTTTACAAAATTACATTTATGGTTCAATTAATACTATTATCACGCTGTCCACCCCACATGCTGCTGCACCAGTAACATTTGATGGTGATATTTTGAAAATTTATCAAAATACTAATGATTATTGGAAAGCTCAATACCTTGATGAAGACTCTTTTTTTTCAAAAAATGTTTCATTAGTTTCAATTACTGGTGGTATTCAAGATACAGTACTACCAGCAGATTTTGCCTCTGTTCAAGGAATAATACCAAAAAAAAATGGATTCACCACATTTACAAGTACTATACCTGGAGTTTGGACACCAATTGATCATTTAGCTATTGTCTGGTGTGATCAATTAAGAAATGTTTTAGCAAGATTATTAATGGAAACTGTTGATGTCAGTAGTTCAACCAAAACTAAGCCATTAGAAGAAAGAATAAAAATATCAAAAAAATTATTGTTATCTGGTTTTGAAACTGCTATTGAAGATGTTCCTATTTTGAAACGTCCGGAAACTGTTTTCAAACAGATACTTTTAACTGAAACTGTAGGTGCATTAGAAGCTAGTGTAGATTATGACGTTATCGTCTCTGGAAGAAGTATTGAAACTCCCCCAAGATATATTGACTTTAAAATTCCAAGAACTGCAGAAGGTGATAAACTTGTTTTTACTCTGTTGACATCTATTGAAGACGTTAGTATTGATCTATGTTCGCGTGCAACAAAGACTATTGATGGTCATTTAACTTCTTTCTTAAGATGTACAGATATAAAAGAATATGTGAAATATGCACCAGCTTCTTACGTTAATCCAAGTTCTCAAGATCCAATTCGTAAGTATTTGATTCTAGAACTTTCAAAGAAAAATTTTGTTGATGTTGATGACGTATTAATAAAATTACCACCAAATGAACTGGCCATTGAAGACTTCTTAACTGCCACTTTGAAGACTCGTCATAAACCAACTAAAGTTAAATTTAATAATTTCCTAATTTTATTCCTTGGTTTATTTTTTAAACATAACGAACATTCTAATTTCAAATTTACTAAACTAACTTCAGTTTGGGATTCATTGATTTCTTACAAGATGGTATCTACTATTATTTCAGCACCAGAGAATGAACTATTATTTGAACCCTTCTTAAGACAGTGGGTTGATGAGCCCTATGAAACAAAATGGCACACCAAAGTGTTAGGTTCTAGTTTTGATATTAATACTTATAATGCCGTTCCATTTGTTCCATTTGAAGAAACTCATGATAGATCTTTAAACTTGGAAATGTATTTACCACCATACTTAGAATTTGATATTCATTTCCATATTAATTGGGCTTTAACGATCAAACAACTATTTATTAGATACAGATTAGCAATTGGTTCATTCCCTGTTTTTGTAATCAGTTTGATAATGGCCTATCAATTTTATTGGTATCATAAGACAGCCGTATTTGTAGATTTTAGAGTGTCCATGGCACACCTACTTAAAAAATATGGATTTTTACTAGGATGCTTCTTAGTAGTGTTGACACCTATTACAAATAATAAAGCAGTTCAAAAAGTTTTGTATACTTTAGATCCAATAGGATTAAACAGACCATTTGGTTTGAATGAAAAAAATATGCATGCTAATCATTACTACTTAGGTATGAGAACAATTTTTCCAGCTGGACTAGGGCTACTATTTGGTTTATTATCAGTTGGTATTTTAACATTAATATATCAAATATTTAACTATGGTGAAAAACTAATTAGAATTTCTTATATGAAATTAATGAAGGAAGAACAAGGAACAAAGCATATGGTAAACCAAAACTTGTTTGATAGAAAGCGTATTGTATCAGCTTTATTGATGTTTTTATTGGTTATTTTCTATATTCCATATCAACTAGCATTTGCTATTGTATTGATAATTCAAATAACTACATTCATTAGAATTTGTTTATTTGTTCCTGAAAGTGCTACCAATTATTCTAATTTAAGAAATTATAATTTGACAATGTGCATATTATTCATATTTGTTGCTATCATTAATGCACCAATTATCATTGTCTTTTTACATAACGTTGCAATTAGATGGGAAACACCATTTAGATCACATCATAATGTCTTAGCAATTGCTCCAATGATATTACTAGTTAGTGCTAATTCAACTTTAAACATGCCTCGTTTTGGTTCTAATAAATTAATTGATGGCGGTATTGCTGTCCTTTTATTGATTTATCTAAGTATATTCAGTTTGATATATGGTATTAGAAACATGTATTGGATTCATCATATTGTTAATGTCTTATGTGGTTGGTTATTTTTCGGTTACATCTATGGTAACAACATATTTTCTAAACCAAATGCTTTGAACACTAAAGGTAAATAAAATTCTTTATAAACCATTACTACATGTATTATATTAAATAAAACCAAAAATCAAATATTGATAATTAATTATTACTACTAATACTATTTTTTTCGATATCAAAATCTTCAAAATATGTATCTTCTGAAAGTTTATCAGAAGCTTTGGATGCAGGATAAAATCCAGCAACTCTAGTGCTGATCTTTCTTTTCATTATTGGTTCCATTGATTGTGAATAGAAGCCTGCCGAATTCTCTTCTGAAATTGAACCACTAGTAGAATTTGAATATTCAGTATTCAGTGAAGAGGTTGATGAAGAATTATGAATTGATGAGGCCCACATGGATGACAATGGCAACGATAAAACTACTAATAAAGTTCCAATAATGACTAATTCATCTGTGTGTTGGTCAGCACTTAAACTGTAAGCCAGTATAAACAATATGGAAGGAATCACTAAAGTTTGTGTGCTCATAATTAATAGAATATGGAAATTATCAAATTGCTTTAAACCAAGGTATCTTCTTGTTTTAATAGCCAATACAAGTTTTATTACCAATATCAATGATAGTAAATTAATGGATGAAGCTAATAAAATTGTAGATACATTAAAGTAATGTTGTTCCACATCATTAATATCGTTATAAATTGCAATCATACCTTTAATTGCAGTGACAAAATACATGGCTACTGTGGTCAACCCTATTGCTGTTCCAAGGGCAACTAATGAATTCCCAATTCTCTTATGCACATCGCCTTTGAACATAACATTGATTTGAAGCACCAAAGACACTTCAATTGATGCAACAAGTAGAACTTGGAAGATATTAGCTGCTCCATAAAGATAAATATTATCTCTCCCAATATTTTGACTGAATCCTGTTAAAGTATAAGTTAAAGATGAAAAATCTGATAACAAATATGCAAAATATAAACCTGAATGTATAACCATCAACAACAAAGAACATTGGTTTATAATGAAAATGGGAGCTCTTTTATTTCTAGATATCATCCACATGATAACAAATGCAAGACAAGCTGCACCGCATCTGACACCAAACATTATACTTTCATTAACTTTAGCGTTGACTATTGCTTGCACTTCATTGAAGGAAATCTCTGTGTCATTACCATATATCGATGTGTAATACAAAATACTCTCACCTGGATTGTAAGTTGGGTCATAAAACAGTTCACTTAGTTCTGGATAGTCTGCCATTGTCTGAAAAGGTTATCTTTTTTCCCACTGCATTTTACGTTGAAGAGGGAGCAGCTGAACCCCAATTGACACAAGGAAAGAGCTCTGGCAGCCATATATATATGTATGCCATGTATTTATTCACATCATGGCAAGCTCATCGAGACAAAATGCCAGATCTCAACTCATCGCAAGCCCAAAAAACGTAGATCACCTTGAAATTACCGTAGCAACTTAATCACGTTTCTTTTTGTAAATTGCAAAAAGTGCGTTCTGCGGCAGTTTCTAACTGCTGTTTCATGTAAATTTCCTAATTGGGTAATTTACATGCCATAACAGCATTGTTGCAGTGATGAACAGTAAGGGACAATGAACAACTCGAGTTATTACTTTTCTTGTTGTGGTCAGTATTTCTAGACATATGGATTGACCAGGACTCTCTCAAGGTTGCCAGATGTTGAGCTTTTGTTGAATGTTTCATCGATTGCCCAGTTCCCAGATTCCTAAGAGTCAGATCCCTGGGGGGAGGTCCCTTGCTACTCTCCAAACGACAAATTCAATACCAGTATGCCCCACTAACTGCAAACAGGCCACCATTACTGGCCTCACCCACTTATTCATTACAATCCCATCAATAACGATCGACTGGCACTCGCACGTGACAGCATACTTGTAAAACTCTATATTCATGAACAACTAGGCTAACAGGGTACTTCAAATTGGACACTCCACGAGCTATCCCATGCTACTACCCATCTAACACCTCTAGCAATGCATATATATACGACCACTCCATCGACAACACTTCAACTCTCACTGCCTGCTCATTGGTCCAACCACTTTTTCACCTCAAAAGTGTCTAATAAGGCCTTTCCGCAAGAATTATTCCGATAGATTGCAGTCATCTCAGGAAGAGATGAGATGGTAAACGACTAATAAGAAAGGTGTTTGTAACTCTTTATATCTCCAGTAGTATTTAATTGGGGGTGTATCAAGTAGTTTAAGAGAATAGTCCAAAAAAATTGAGTGTTTTTGGTCTAGTGAAGTAGAAGTTGGAGTTTGTTGAAGAAGAAATGGATTTGATTTTGGAAATTGCAGACACTTATTTGTTTGATAGAGTTTATTCTAAAGTATTGCCAGTTTCTCTGGTTGAAAATATTCCTAGTGAGTGGGTGGATACGTTAGGTTTGAATGGAGGTGTTAATAATGTCACTCATTTGACCAAAATACTGAACTACAATGCAAAAACTAGGGTTTGCAGTGAACTTTATGGTTATACACCTTATTTGGTGGATATGACTGAGTTGACGTTCCAGTCATTATTACCACGTTACCACTGGATTAGAGAAGTGCTTTCCATTTGGGCAATAGTGACAGTGTTTGGCTGGATTTTATACTTATCAGTGGCATCTCTAAGTTATTTGTTCGTTTTTGATAGATCTATCTTTAATCATCCACGTTATTTAAAGAATCAAATGGCTTTAGAGATTCAATTAGCAATGTCAGCAATCCCATGGATGTCATTTTTAACCTCGTTTTGTTTTCTTTTAGAGTTGAAAGGTTATTCAAAATTATATACACTAGTTGATTTTGAAAACCATGGTTTGAGAAAACTTTTTATGGAGATAGCAACGTTCTTATTATTTACTGATTGTGGTATTTATCTAGCTCATAGATGGTTACATTGGCCTAGTGTGTATAAAATACTTCACAAACCTCATCATAAATGGTTGGTTTGTACTCCATTTGCATCACATGCATTCCATCCAGTAGATGGTTACATTCAATCATTACCATATCATATATTCCCTTTGTTGATGCCCTTGAATAAGTTTTTGTATTTATTCTTATTCACTTTTGTAAATTTTTGGACTGTTATGATTCATGATGGTAACCATATGTCCAACAACCCATATGTCAATGGCACAGCTTGTCACACTGTTCATCATCTATATTTCAATTACAACTATGGCCAATTTACAACCCTTTGGGATAGATTAGGTGGTTCTTATCGTATCCCCGAAGATGAACTGTTTAACCCAGAAATGAATAAAGATGAGAAAGCTTTAGAAGCTCAATTGAAAAGAGTAGAAGCCATCAAAAAGGTTGTTGAAGGTGAAGATGACAGGGTTTACGAAGCAGGGAACTCGGCTGCTAAAAAAAATCAATAGATATATTCTTTTTAAACTTTTTGTATATTTTTTCTATTATCAAATAAATATTATAAATATTCTATTATGAAATAGGTTATGTAAGTTGATCATTATCTATGTTATTATTGATTCTCATGAATATTAAACAGGTAAAGGATATTCTGAAGTCCAAGAGTAAACTTCTTGTTTCCACTGGTCTAATTCAGAAGAGCTTTCATCGACCTTAGCTTTAAAATCTTTCAATTTATTAGCTTCCTTTGGTAAAGATTTTTGAACTGCTTTAGCAAAGTTAACAGTCTTATCTATGTAGCTAACAATATTTTTGAAATCTTCTTCGCCCATACCTCTGGTAGTCATGGCTGGAGCACCAATACGAACACCACCTGGGACTAACGCAGATTTATCACCTGGAATAGAGTTTTTATTTAGGGCAATGTTAATTTTTTCACAAATATATTCAACACGAGCACCATCAACACCTTTTTCTCTTAATGAAACTAAAACCATATGGGAATCAGTACCGTTAGAGACTAATCTATAATCCAATCTCTTGAATTCTTCTTCCAAAGTCTTGGCATTCTTTAAAACTTGAAGTTGATATTCTTTGAATTCTGGAGAGGCAGCTTGCTTTAAAGCAGTAGCTAAAGCAGCAATAGTATGATTATGTGGACCACCTTGGTGTCCTGGGAAAACTGAGAAGTTAATTGGGTTTTCTAAATCGTATAATACTTCTTTACCAGTCTTTGGGTTAACATTTCTGACACCTCTTCTGAAGAAAATCATAGCACCACGAGGACCTCTTAAAGATTTATGAGTAGTAGTAGTAACAATATCAGCATATTCGAATGGAGATGGAATAACACCAGCAGCAATTAAACCTGAAATATGAGCCATATCGACCATTAAGTAAGCACCACACTTATCAGCAATTTCTTTCATTCTCTTATAGTCAATCAAACGACAGTAAGCAGAAGTACCAGCAACTAAAACTTTTGGTCTGTATAAAATAGCATTTTTTTCTAAAGTATCATAATCAATGATACCAGTTTCTGGATCAACTCTATATGGGAAAGATTCAAAATAAGTGGAAACTGCAGAGATTGATCTATTTTCAGTGGCATAACCATGAGATAAATGACCACCATCTGGTAAATATAAACCCATCAATCTTTCATGAGGTTTCATCAAAGCTTGATAAACTTCTAAATTGGCTGGAGAACCGGACAATGACTGAACATTGACCCCCCATCTTTCTGGAGTAACATGGAATGCTTCTAAAGCTCTCTTTTGACATAACAATTCGATACGATCGATATGTTCATTACCACCATAGTAACGGGCACCTGGGTAACCTTCAGAATATTTATTGGACAATGGAGTCCCCAAAGCATCGAAGACAGAAGTAGAGGTAAAATTTTCAGAGGCAATCAAATCAATGAAATGTTGTTGTCTGTCAATTTCATCTTTAATAATAGACTGTAACTCTGGGTCGGTTTCACTCAAATGATCTTGTGTAATACGTCTATGAGATTCGGATAAAGTGTAAGGCATGTTGCAAAAATTAAAGGATATGTTGGTATACTCTACTGGGACCAACTGGACACAATTGACAACTGTATCAAATAACTTTTAGAAACTAATTTAAATCCACCTTTATATATTGCAATGGTTCTATAAACAGAGTCACCTCATCGCACAAGTCACGTGTGTTTGTCCGCTGGCCAGAGTCAGCATTTATAAGTCAGTGACGACTAATTAAAGATCGATCACTACTAATAATCACTTTAAGAAGTCACCAAAGATGCTAAACTTAGTAATCATCCATCAATGTTGGCCCCTGACTCTTGGGAATAACACTATCAGGGTCATCAAGTTCAAATCATTGGCCAATTGTAAATTGTGATCAGTTATTAGTCTCATCGACTGATTCAGTTTCATTGTGGTCCTGATTCTGATCCTGATCCTGATCCAGTTCAGTTTCTTGATCGTTAATCTCTTCAAATATGTCACTGACTACATTGTAACCTAACTTGTGCAGCAATAACGGTACTTTCTTTCTGTAATGTGAATGACCAGAGATGTATTCTGTACAATCAAAGTTTTCAATACCATGAACGTCTTCAATTGGGTATGTACCCATGACACCTCTAAACCCATTACTTGTGGCTCTGTACAGGTAAGCTAATACCCAATCTTTGTATGAGAAACAGTTTACGAATTTACCACTGACAACACTTCTTACATGGATCAATTCGTTCTTATCGATTAACACTGGTGAACCTAACATGATGACATTTTCAATAAGGCCATATTGTTTCTTCTTGCTCAGTTCAAGTAAACATGAGTATATGATTCTGGAACCTAATGAATACCCAATTAATGTCACTGGTCGTCTGCCTAGATTTCTTGCAATTAGTGCATCAGCCAATATTTTACCTGCTGCCCAAGCTCTGTTTGATGAAACCCCCCATGGGTTGTCCACTAAATAACCTAAGTTACTTAACATCAATGGCCATTGAATTGCTGATATGAAAGCTGTTAAAATCGCAGTACCTAAGATTTGTTGAACACTATTTGTTACCACTTCACTGGTAACTACTTGCATTGTTTCACCTGTACTTTTCAATATTTCAGGTTCCCAATATAAACTATATATATCACCTTCAATACAGTCAATTGTAGAGAATGGTAGTCTGACATCGTCATTATCATTTATAATCCATCCAGGAATTGTTAAAATTGCATTGACTCTTTGATTATCGTGGATTGGTAATATTTGGAATGTATTAACACTTTTCATTCTTTTAGACATACCTTTACCACCAATATTAGCACCAATTGCTGTACTGGTAATGGCTACCGATGCTGTACCTGCAGCACTAGTTAAGAATCCAGCTGCACCTGTTATACCAATTGTAGATAATCCTGATGCAAGTCCTGCACCTATGACAGGAGCTAGTAACCCACCACTAAGTCCTAAGACTAAAGAACCACCAACCACAGCAAGTCCAACGTAAGCCATTTTCTTCTTGCTATCACGAGCTTTACGTGATTTCATATGAGTATCATCATTCTGCCATTGTAATTCTTCTTCATGAGTCCTCAAATTAAACATTATACGTTTCTCAAAATCATTGAATTCATTGTATGTCATGTCAAGTGTTTCAGCTAACTTGATCAGTAAAGTTCTATACCTTGAATCGTATGTCCCTGAAGCAATACATATAAGAAATAAATCAGATATCATTATTATAACTTTTGGTTTTAATCCTCGTACCATATCTTCTAGACTGACATCATGCATCGATAATTGTTCAATCATTTTCCTTTCATCTTCACTGATCTCTAAGTGAGAAGCCAACCCATCAAGTATATCATTTCTCCATTGAGACCCAACTTTCTGTACCTCTTGAATATGTTTAGCTAGTTTCTTATGGTTCTTACTTTTAACATCGACTGACAACGAAAGATGAACTAAATCTGCACACATGGAACCTGTAATTAAACTCACAGCCCCCATATAACCAAACTTTTCATTGTCATCCAGTAGATCCTTAGTATGGTAGAGTTGGGAATCCTTACCTTGTTCTGTATCTACAAATAAGAAATCTGTTTGTCGATTATTAATAATGGATCGTTCAATTTGTTCTTCACTGGATGTAGTTAAGTAAGGGAAGCTGGGGAAAATCGAGGTACCATCAACACTGGCTCCATTCTTACTGGACACAGACTCTATTTCTTCCTGTTCACTCATCTTGGTCCCTTTTATTACTTCATTTCAACAGCTTTGAATAAAAGTATTACTATTAATAAATTTAAAATACTTGTAAGAAATATGTCCCCCAAACGAGATGCCAATGAAAACTTTCTATAAAAATGGAAACCCAAGAACTCAAGATAATAAACAGATCCAGATCCAATCAATGTACCCTTGCATTTCCACCATGATTTAAATGTATTCCAAGATCTCACTAAAGACTTATTTCAAGAGCACTACAAAATCTAACATTTCGACGGCTATTTGACCAAAAAAGTGGTAAACCACTCAAACAAAGCCCACCACCCATATAATCCACACGTTAGAGTCCGAATTACCACTTGAAAGATGGGATTTAAAACACTTTTACTAACAAAACTGCCACTTTCAATACTCATCTCATCGCAAGAATGCAACTTTTCACTTGCGATGAGCTTATTTGAAAAGTTTCACTTTCCAGTACTTAAGAACAACTTTTGGCATTGTAGTTGGAAGGTGTCAGAAGGGGTAAACTGCAAGGATGAGTGGCAAGAACAGGGCAGTACAGTTGCCCGTGCATGATAGCAAGACTTTACCACCACAAGAAGTGGTTGATCTTTTCAAAACTTCATTCAATGATGAGCTTTATTTAGCAGAAGATCCTGAGAAATTGTTTAGTGAGATTCAAAGTGTGAAAGGTGATTTATATAACCGTGACTACATTGCAGCCTTTAGTGATGATGTTAAGAGAACTGCCTATTGTTGTAGGTGGTCTCCATCTCGTGCTACTGCTTATGGTTCATTATTTGCCCATTTCCCAGAAATTACTGATGTTTTAACCTGTGAAGAATCTGATCAATCTGTGTTATGTATTGGTGGTGGTGCAGGAAGTGAGTTAGTAGCCATGGCTAGTATTTTTGCCCCAACTAGAACTTTCACTTCCAAATATACAAAGGATTTAACAGCAGAAGATGCAGACGAAAAGAAGAAATTAAACATCCATTTAGTTGACATTGCAGACTGGAGCAATGTTTTGAAAAGGTTGACTGATCAAATTGAAGATAGATGGCTGTACGGTGGTGAAATGAAATATTTTGATGTTAATTTCAGTTTGAAAAGTATTTTACAAATGAACGTTAATGAAATGAAATTGTCACAATTAAATTTAATCACTTTACTATTCACTACGAACGAGCTGTTCACAGAACATAAGGCTGAAAGTATAAGATTATTACAGAAATTCAATCAAAACTGTAAAAGTGGGTGTCATCTATTGATTGTGGAAAGTGCTGGTAGTTATTCTCATATTACCGTTGGTACCAAAAAATTCCCAATTCATTTCTTAATCGACACAGTTTTGGCAGGCAAAAAGAATGCTAAGAACGAGGGAGATGGTCCATGGACACTAGTCAATGAAAACGACAGTATTTGGTACCGTGGTGATACTAAACTAGATTACCCAATGAAATTGGAAAATATGAGATTTTTCTACAGATTGTACCGTAAGAACTAGGAACGCTACCCTCACGCAAGAAACCTTGGAAAAAGATGTTGACATGCATTCCCAGCATCCTAGACCCTTTGTAAAATGCATAACCCTTCATATACTCATAAATAAAACTACTTATATATCAATAACCATACTGCAATATCTATACTTTCGTGCGAAGTGATGTGTCTTATTGAACCAATTTTGAATTTTCCCATTCACTCATAGTAAAGCTATAAAATCTCACCACCACAACTAACCGTTGTTAGCACCCCCATGAGTACACTTAATGGCCACATTGAGTGGTTCCTACCACCAGATGCTAGGCTTCTACTACCAAAAGACACTAGACGACACACCCCCAGAGCCCCGTTACCCGGCCGCAGTCCTCTCCTTTTCGAAGCTTTTCCCCTCGAGGGCGCAACGATTGTGATCTGAAGTTTCACTTCCAAACAACTGCACTAGTATATGAACAAGAGATTGTTGGAATGGGTAGATCTGGTCAGCTTAAAGGGCCAGTGCTTTCACGGTGTGAATTAAGAGTATACTATAATACAATATATATTGAAAAATGGATTCTGGTATGTTGGAATTGCGATTGGGAGAGGGAAACTGTTCAGTTTCAAGTTGAGTGAAAAAAAAATTTCAGTAAAGTTTATTGGAATACTCATTAAATTGAAAGGTTTAATTGTAGAATTTAATGTTTCATTTTACTAACAATTGAAGTTATTTGTGATGGATTTTATGTTCGTTGCAATTAGACTAATTTTTTTACTGTAGAAGTTGCTGCTTTAGTTATTGATAACGGTTCTGGTATGTGTAAAGCCGGTTTTGCCGGTGATGACGCTCCAAGAGCTGTCTTCCCATCTATCGTTGGTAGACCAAGACACCAAGGTATCATGGTCGGTATGGGTCAAAAGGATTCCTACGTTGGTGACGAAGCTCAATCCAAGAGAGGTATCTTGACTTTACGTTACCCAATTGAACACGGTATCGTCACTAACTGGGATGATATGGAAAAGATCTGGCATCACACTTTCTACAACGAATTGAGAGTTGCCCCAGAAGAACATCCAGTTTTGTTGACTGAAGCTCCAATGAACCCAAAGTCTAACAGAGAAAAGATGACTCAAATCATGTTTGAAACTTTTAACGTTCCAGCTTTCTACGTTTCCATTCAAGCTGTTTTGTCTTTATACTCTTCTGGTAGAACTACTGGTATCGTTTTAGATTCTGGTGACGGTGTTACTCACGTTGTCCCAATTTACGCCGGTTTCTCTTTACCTCACGCTATCTTAAGAATTGATTTAGCTGGTAGAGATTTAACTGATTACTTGATGAAGATTTTAAGTGAACGTGGTTACTCTTTCTCTACTACTGCTGAAAGAGAAATCGTTCGTGACATTAAGGAAAAATTATGTTACGTTGCTTTAGATTTTGAACAAGAAATGCAAACTGCTGCTCAATCTTCTTCTATTGAAAAATCTTATGAATTACCAGATGGTCAAGTTATTACCATCGGTAACGAAAGATTCAGAGCTCCAGAAGCTTTGTTCCACCCATCTGTTTTGGGTCTAGAATCTTCTGGTATTGACCAAACTACTTACAACTCTATCATGAAGTGTGATGTTGATGTTAGAAAGGAATTATACGGTAACATCGTCATGTCCGGTGGTACCACCATGTTCCCAGGTATTGCTGAAAGAATGCAAAAGGAAATTACCGCTTTGGCTCCATCTTCTATGAAGGTCAAGATCATTGCTCCACCAGAAAGAAAGTACTCTGTCTGGATCGGTGGTTCCATTTTGGCTTCTTTGACCACTTTCCAACAAATGTGGATCTCAAAGCAAGAATACGACGAAAGTGGTCCATCTATTGTTCACCACAAGTGTTTCTAAGTAGATAACTTGAAAAATATTTTTCATTCTCTTTATTCTTATCTTCTTATAGTCAAATGTATATCTTCGTTTTAATAAAATATTAACACTAATATTAAATAATTATTCAAGGTTAATCTTTATCCTATTTAAAAAATTTTTACCAAAGATTATTATCCTTTACTCATCATTTATCAAATAGTGACATTGCTAGAAATATTGGAATTGGGTGTTTTAAATGAGTTATTTTAATAAGAGTTCGATTATTTGAAATATTTGGACTTTATTGACAGATATAAAGTTATTATTTAGTGGAATAAGTAGTTTAATTCGATTATTTTTAATAAAATCAAATTATTTTTTTTTTTTTTTTATTTATGTTTAGTTCTAATTTTGTTAATATTGCTATTATCTGTAGATAATAACAAAAATAAAGATATTACTTTTGTTATCAAAACAAATATTTAAAATCTCTTAATATTCATTATCAATCACTTTTAATTCCTTATAAATCTTTTCTTAGTTATTATTGATAGTTTCTCTAATCCATGTGTCTGAAAGATCAAAGGAACGTTCCTCTGTTAGTGAAAGTGTGGGTGACCTGTATCTAAGCCTAGGAGTGTTAAGAATACTTCTAAAGCTTTCATTACAACTCTTACCATAATCTCTACTCTCATAATTCATAACTTCTTTTGTCTCTGATAGTATGGAGTATCCAAGAGTCACTGTGATAAGACTACAAATTCCAAAAATGAATGGGAAACACCATGAAACTTTCTTGATAAGTTGAGGAATAAATATAAATTGCAGAATACTTAACAAGTATTCATAAACGTTACACACTTCCATTCCTATCAATTTATAATTGGGAGCCAGTAACTCTAATGGATATATGTATTGGACACTTGATAGAGTAACTATAAATGTCACAATATATAAAATGTATAATCCAATGATAACTGGCTCGTCATTAGTTCTACTAGTTAAATTAATAAAACCAATGGCAATTAATAATATTGATATTATTAATGAACCTAACATAGTTAAGGTTTTCCTCTTTATATTGTTCAAATATAAAATAGGAGCAAAGCTAAATAATAATGTCATTAAAATCATTACAAATATTGTTAATGTTTGATTTGAAAGAGAAAGTCCATTAATATCCAATATATCCATAATTGAATATGTAAATAATTCATAACCTGATACTTGAATCGAGGTTTTCAATAAAAGCACTTTAGATAGTTTGGTTAGATGTTTTAGTTTTAAAAAATCTTTCCATGAAATATCTGGGAACTTTGATAATGAAGTTCCCATCAATTCAGGTTTAGTCATATAAGAGTATTCATTATCTTTAAAATAGTTTGAACATGACAGTGCTAAATATGTTTGTATCTCTTGTGCTCTCGAGTAATGCCCATGCTGCATTAACCATTTAGGTGTCTCTGGCAAAGAACGACATAAAATCATTATCACTAATGCTGGCAGTAATTCAAATATCCAAACAAATCTAAAGGAATCTTTGGATTGAATAATACTTGCATTGATACTTACCAAAAATACATGTACAATGGCTATGCTAGTACCAAATTGAACAATTGCAAATATTTTCCCCAGTATCTCAATTGGAAACAATTCAAATAAATATATTGGTATTAACACTGTATATAAACCTGAAGAAAGACCTTTAAATATTCTAGATATAATAATCATCCATGATGTAGATGCACATACTGACACAATAGAACCTTTTAACCATAGCATAGAACCTATTTGGAATAATACTTTTCTACCATTTTTGACACTTAAAGGAATAAATAAAAGAGATCCCAAAATAGCACCTATGAAACAAGATATATCCATTAGTTTCTGCAATTGCCATCCGATTTCTCCAAAAGTACTACAATATGATTGATTCTGGACAAATAGAAATAAAAATGGACTATCCATAACTGTTATAAACCCAGCAAAGCCTACCATGACGCTAATCCATCTTATGTCATATGAACTTGTAGAATTTGAAAACATTGTTATTAGTTATGTTATTGATTGATTCTGATAGTAATATTTATTGACTTATATCCTACTTATATTGAGTATTAGTTGTGTATTCGTCAACTTATAGATTCAAATAGCAATCACAATGACACAAATTAAATTGTACTACAATAGCAATTTGTTTGATCAGTAATAAAGAATAATAATATGGAATATTAAGTTATATAATTAATTATGAACATTACATATATACAAGTTATATTAATTATATATTTTGAGACATTATTTTCTATGTCTTTATAGGTTCTTTAATTAAAGGAGTAATACGTTTTGTTGACCTTATTGTCTTTAAATATGCTGAATAAGTTGACTCTAATGATTCCCAACTTTCAATATCTACACGAGGTTTCATTAGGTAACTTTTCATGAAATATGGATATTCAATAATCATTTCTTCTAATTCTTTTGTGATATCATCACATGCATTCAAATAACTATCAGTGGCTTTCATAATTTGATAGAATGTATCGGATTTCAAGTATAATGACGGTTGAAACTTGTTAGGATAATTTTTTTTTTGTTCTAAAAGCCATGAAGTTTTATTAGATACAGTATAAGCTTCAGATAAACTCTTCAGGTGCCTCCATTTATGAATTAAGTTGTAACCATGAATAAAATTATCATTAACAATTTTCATCCCATATTTAATCGTTCTTGAATCTTGGAATAATGCATCTATTGCGCTATTCCATGATATATTATCTAATACTAGATGAGCTTTCTCAATACGTTCTAACCATTTAGGAATTTCATCAATAGCTTTAGTAGCAACTAAATTTCGTATTTTAGAAGGGAAAATACCTGATATTAATGATGCATTCTTTCTATTTGGTAAAGTTGATGAGGGCAAATTTTCATATTTTTCGATCTTTGAGATATATTTCTCAAAAATATTATTAAAATTTTCCCATTGTTCAACTTCTGCAGCAATAACCATTAATGATCTCATTACAATAAATCTATTATTTGCAGAATTACCATCTATCTCATAGAACAATTTATTATATTCATCTAACAGGTTTAGGGAAGTGAATGAATCTGAATATTTAGCAATCATTCTCATTGGCCATGCTACAATAGATGGATGCAATTTAGAAAATGTGATATCTAATGTTCTGTCAGCTGAACTTTTCATTATTTTTTGAACTAATTCTGTTGCTCCTTTTAAGTTCCCTTTTTCTCGAATTTGAGTTTTAAATGTTGATCTAATTAAATAATAAAGAATTTTTGAATTAACCGGGATCTTATTTTCATTCATTTTATCATACAATTTTAGGATAGCTTCATGGTATGAAATTTTATCATATACTTTCATTAAAGTTTCAAAATGACTAGCCTTGGGATTCATACTTTTATGCGCCAGTAATTGATCAATTACATTCTCTGCTGTTTTATAATCTTTAGGTAAAGTTACCAAATATTCAATCATTATACGGTAAAACTCCTCATCAGCTGTAATATTTTGACTAAGAACTTCTTGGAATAAAAATTTACATTTATCTGATTGATTCATTTTTAAATGTGCTTTTATAGCCTTATTATAAATAGAAATTAAGTTTTCTTCAACAGTAATATTTTTGCCATATTTTTTAAATATATGCAATGCCTTTTGAGGTAATGAACTTTCGATATAAGCATCCATTAATGCAGAAGTAGATTTACCAGTAGGTATAATATCATAATGGTTAATCATAACATCAAATAATTCTTGTGCTATTAGGTGATTTGTGAATCTAGAGCACATATTGATTAAAATACAAATATGTGATTCATTTATATCAACTTTTTTCTCATCAGTAATATTTTTCAATAAACGTAATGCACCATCAATATTATTCAATCCTCGATGAACTTTAAACATTATTGAATATGTAGATGATGATGGTTGTACACCATATTTCTCAAAATTTTCAAATTGTGTAAAACATTTATGAAGATTTCCAACTTTATAATGTGCATATAATAATGATTGTAAAATAACATATGTTGGTTTTAATCCTCTTCTTAATAATTGAGTGAAAAGTTTCTCAACACTAATGACTTCGCCTACATTTGCCATAGAATACATAACAATACCATAATGACGAATATTTGGTAATTCACCAATACCGAATAAAGAATCAAATTCTTGTTGTAAAGCAGTCCAATCTTGTTCTTGAGCGTGTGCAATCAATAAATAGTCAAATTGGGATTGATCTTTATGAGCTTCAATATATTGATTATATACTGGTTTAACTAGTTCATATTTTCCGAAATGACAATATGCTTTCAATATGCAAGTTAAATCTGAACTTTTAATTGGTAAATTATTATTTATCTTATAGTTCCAGAGATGTTCGACAACATGATAGTATTTACTATAAGTGAACAAATATATCAAAGTTGTACACATCTGTGAAGCTGTGGAAGAGCCTTGTATTTGCCTTATATGTTCTAAAGCTGTGATCATTAGATTGCTAGTTTTATCATCATTACCATTTTTTCTTAAGAAATGTAATAAAGATTGAAGAATATATTTATTTTGAGCATAATTTGTAAATTCACAATGTCCATTCAAAGACGACATCCATTTAGCCCATTTGTTTAATGCCTCTTGTTGAGTATAATTACTAGAATCAGTGAATCTTAAAAACACTGAATTAATAATTTTGATTACTTTACCTTTATCTGTCAAAGTCCACTGAGCTATAATCTCAGAAACCAACTTATCGACCATAATCGATTTCCCTGAAAGCACATATGCATTTAAAAAGCTCCTTAACTCATTAGTTGATGCATCTTCTCGAAGTTTAATCCTTTTACCTTTATTCACATCATACAGTAATTTTTCACCCAATAAGATCAAACTAGAATATGCCTGTGAGTGATAAAGATATTTAATCACCTGTACTCTCTCAGGAACACTGGGGACCTTCCCATCTTTACAGTTCATATAGTAATCCACCACAGCATGGGAATCTTTCTTAATTTGACCTGATTGACTGGGATTATTTATCAATATATTTTTCACCTGTTTGGGCACACCAGAATGCCATTTGACCACAGGTTTGGGCCTCAGAAGTGAAGTGGAAGACTTCAGCATGTTTTGCACTCAATATAACCCACTAGCACTGTCCAACAGAGCCTCAACTTGGTCCAATTCCAACCAGATTCCACTACCTTAACTCACTAATTTCATATATATTTTTTTTTCAAATATCGGTTGCTCTAAGCTCTAAAAATGAAAAATTTCAACTCATCTCATCTCTAATTTCCGACACATTTGATGCATTTGAAGGTGATAAGTGAGTGTATTAGAGGTGTTCCAAGGATTTGAAGAGTGTGCTGGCACTGGTTTGTGTTGTGATTACTTATTCCTGGAACTTTAACGAACGAAAACGGGGCAAAATGGCTACTTCCAAGCAACAATACAATAGAAAGAAGTTTACCAAAGAGTATAAAGTCAAAGAGATTCAGAAGAGTCTGACTAAGAAGTCTAGACTTACGAAGGAGTACTTGAAAGCTTTGAAAGAAGAAGGTTACTCTGTTCCAGAGAAGAAACCTAGCGTTGAAGGTTCTTATGACTACAAACAACGTAAGCAAGAACGTAATGAAGAGAATAAAAGAAGATTAGAAGAGAAGAGGGCTTTCAAAAGAGATAAACTACAGAAGCAAAGGGAGAGATATGTAGAACGTAAGCAAAATGAAGCTGATGATATCAAAGCTGTCAAACAAAAATATGCTGCTCGTGAAGATAGAAAGCATAAAATGACTCAAAGAACAAGAAGTGGTCAACCAAAAATGGGTCCAAAAATTGATGATTTATTGAGCAAAATTAAAAATGATGATACTTATACAAGATAAATATATGGAAAAATCATCAACTGCATTTATAATGTACACTATCAACTATGCATACCATGCCACAAGCTAAGTTTACTGTTCAATAATTCATAATAATATATATTTATAGTTTTTAAAATGCCATAGATTAACTATTTATCTATTTAATATCGAATATAAAAGTGTGTATATACAAAACAATTGGTTTCTTAGGTTGGAATATTGTTTTTATCCAAAATCTCCTTTAATTTATCGTAAATTTCTTGATCGTTTGGAACTGAATCTTGTAACCCATATTGAGTAATTGTGTAAAGACCCCAAATACCAATTACTGTTGAAATGAAAAAGGCAAAATAGCCTTTAGCAATAAACCCATCCGGTAAAGGTTTAGGCTGTTTTGGTAATCCTTCCATATTGAACCAATCATCTGAATGACCTGCTGCATTACCTTCATTAACAAATCCACCGTTTGAACAAATTTGTTTATAATTGTCATTTAAAGATTCTCTTTCTTGTAAAGTTAAAGGATCTTCAATGAAAATAGCTGCTAAACCTTGTTCTACATGCCAGTTGACATGACAATGGAAGAACCAAACACCTGGATTATCTGCTTTGAACCTTAATACTACATGACCATTTGGTTCAAGAACAACCGTATCTCTAATCATTGGATAATCTGGAAAAGCCATCAAAGGACTACTTTCATTATAACGAACAGTAATAGAATCTTGCTCTTCTGGTAAATAATCTTTTTCCTCATGGAATGCTTCAGATTTTTGAACAATTTGGAAATTATGGCCATGTAAATGGAATGGATGTCTACCTGGATCATAGTTATTTATTACTACTTCAATAGTTTCACCACCTTGTAAGATATATGCATTAATATTATCACCATAAATACGACTATCTGTAGCAAGTTTACCAGATGTTAGTAATGTTGTTAATGAAGGGATTTTTGGAGCAGTATATGTAATATCATTAAACATTGCATGCATAGCACCATCACCAAGATTCTTCATTCTAAGATCTAATGTGATTTGCATATCATAATCATCCAAAATTTCAATATTTGCTAATGGAGTTAAATAAAAATCGTTTGTTGCATTGTGTAAATCTGATATATCAAACTCTTTAACCTTTTCGTAATCTTCACTGTATGAAATTTCATTAGTTCTATTTAATTGTAAAGTTGGAGGTACAACATCTAACATTCTTTCATCCATAATTTGCATCAAAGCAAAGTTTTTCTTTGGATCAGAAGTCTTAGATTTCACTAAAACAGCCATACGTTGACCTGATGCAATGGAAATTAAATTTGATTTAGTTGGTTTAATGTAAACACCATCAACTTCAACAATAGTCATTTCATGATCTTCAATGGAAATGTATTGTGATACAAATAAGCCTGCATTGATAAATCTCATCAAATAGGTTTTATTAAGTTCAAAATTCAGAGTAGCATCAACAGTATTATTGAATAAAATATTTCTTGGAATTGGTTCTGCACCTGTTGGATTATACCTAGATAAAAATTGTTTAGTGATTTCATAGGATGGCAAATCATACAAATCTGCCAAAGTGATGACCATCTCTTCATCATATTCAAAAGGAGCATCATCATCATGAATAATAAATGCAGCTCTCATACCATCACCATATTGACTTCCAGAATGTGCATGATACCAAAAAGTACCTGCTTGATCAGGAACAGTGAAATTATAAAGATAAGTATCACCATCCCCCAATGGACATTGAGTAACCATATCTGGACCATCCATTTGATTTTGATTACCATAACTAGAATTCATGAATAAACCATGAAAATGTAAAGAAGTCTTTGTACCATCACCAAACCCATTATTCAAATACAGCTCAATACGATCCCCTTTGTTCACATGGATATCAGGAATAGGCCAGATACCATTGAATCCAATCATGGGCCTCTCACCAAGTCCATCTGGATCACCTTTTACCCAACTGGCTGTAAAATTATATTTGTGAACCATGGCACTACTCATTTGAGTAAGCAAAATTATCAAAGCTAGAACCCCTAGCTTCTGGGAAAACTGTAACATACTCTTATAAACACTTCAAAGACCTCACTGACCCACTTTATAGGCCTTGTATTGCTACCTTTACCACTTTTATCAACGTAATTGGCTCTCTTTATAGTGATAAGCAACCTTTTATTTAAGTCTTTCCGTTTTGAAATCGATGTCGAAGCTTAATGTCACTGCAAGTTTTAACTAAAATGGTCAAAATGAAGGTGTTACAATGATCATACAAGAATAATAGCAACATGTTTGGACTCTACAGGGTCTGGTTTAGTATTTATCAAGTTTTCTTTAGAGGTTTTTCCTATTGAGGGAGGGCTAAAAAGGTTTGAAACTTGTCTGTGAATAATGGGTGTTTTTATCAAAAATCTTATATTCTATTGTATTATATAGTTATATATCTAAAGTTTCTATATCATGTTGATGATTGAGTGTTACATATGCACCTTTATCGGTTTCCATGTGCCCATTTTAGACTACTATTGATTCATCTAAAGTAGTAGTGGCAGCTGTGATGTTAGTTCCTGATGCACTAATGTTACTGTCATTTTTCAATATGCTATGGATTTCTAACAGAACTGAATCGATTGCTTCAGAGTCACAAGCAATACCATACACTAGTCTTACCGTGTTTTTGTGCTGAGTCTTTTCTGTAACATCTTTATCGAGGATGAACACTTGGTTACGCACTTCATGAATCAATGGATAAGCTAAAGATTTTGTATTAACATTATCATCAACAAAATGGACATAATATTGAATCTTATTCTTACCATTGTGCGATACAGTTTTCAATTCAATCAGTAAACCAATTTTAGTATCAGATTCCGGGTTATGATATAACAATTGATATTCATTCAGGTTATGTAAACCTAATGATACATTAGTGTATCTATTCAAACAATAACTTGTTTCATTTAAAATAAAATTTAATGTTGTAAATAGAGATGATGTGAACTGTAGATAGTTGAAAATAAAATGGTAATCCATTTTCATTGCATCAACAAATGGTTGAATAACACTTTGTGGATTAGATGGAGATAATTGAACTTTTAAATTTTCTATTTGTTCATCATTAGTGATAATGGTAATATTACAATCTGGTTCATCGGAAAGTTTTTTGAAGTATTTAAATGAAACTTCATTAGGTTGTAAATCTAATATTTTAAAATGCTCTGAATTAAAATTTTTACGTAATCTTTCCACAACATCTGTTAAGATTACTAATTCCATCAATTTCTTCTTGAATTTAGTTAAATATTGTACTGTATCATTCAAATTTGTAAACTTTTCAGTTAAATAAAATGCTGAAGCATCTCCAGTGACAAAATGAATAGTTAATTTATCACATTTACTACTGATTATCATCGTATCAATTTTAAATCTACCATATAAGAAGATTTGAGAACGAGCATAATCGATCTTTAAAAATAAAGAACTTTCAAATATATTATCAGGAGTCTTTGCATTTTTTAAGAATGAACTCAATTCTAATGCTATAATAGATGAATATCCGGATAATGTTGGTTTAGATGCCCCATCAGAATTATCCGAGTCAATGTCACCAACAATATAGCTAGGTAATGAACTAGAGATAACTTCTCGAGAGCATATCTTATTACTAATGTTTAATTGATTTAAAGAATCAATAATCATGTGGTTTATGATCTTATGCAAAATACTTTTTTGTAAGTTCATGATTTTTTGATAAGTAATTGTTTCTAACTTTGAAGAACTAACATTAGTTTCATCCAAATATTTTAATTCCCATTTACCTTTAATAGCCATTATTTTACCAATACGTTTTTCAATAATACATAAAGAATTGGATGAAACAATTGTTAAAATCAAATACCAATGAGTTGGCCAATTAGGTAATGATATGAAAATATCTTTTTGTAATAAATTAGATGTTTTTGAGTTAGTTTCTTCAATGTTAAATTGTGTTTTAATAGGATGAGACAAATTTACAACTTTACTACAAATCCAACCTGTTTTCTGGAACATATTAGAAATGATTTGTGTAATTTTATCAAGTCTCAATCTTTGTAGAATTATAGTCAATTCTTCCGCAGATTCAGCTTTATTTATTTGTTGTGCATAATTTTGCAATAATGGAGATGGATTCTTAAAATAAAAGACACCACTAATTAAATCTATCTTTAGTTGAACTGGTGCAACTGACATACATGTAGCAGGTATTTGGAATAATAAAACATCTGTATTTTCTTCATCCTCTTGAAATACACCTTTAGAAAGTAACTCTGCTCTAATAACATGAGAATGATTGAACATAATTTCATCTAATATAGTTTCTAAATTTTTCAAAATATTGAAATATAAAACAGGCATTAAATTTGATTCTGAAGCACTTTGGTTATCCCAACGTAAAACTAAATCCTCAGTACGTTTATCAATACCGATGGTAATAGAACCTTTATTGCCCATCTTGGCATTAATCCAATAACGAACTGTAATAATACTTTTCTTAGAATCATAATTGTGTATTAAATTACCACCAAAGAATTTACCACCATTTTCTAAACCTAATAATTCTACATGAACCATATATAATTGTAAAGTTAGAACATATTTGTGTAAAAACTTATATAGTTCAAATAATGGTTTTTGACTTTTAAATAATAAATCATTAATAACTTTTTCTAATCTTGGTTTGTTTAATGGCAAATTTTGGTTGTTAAATAATAATTTAATATCAACGAAGAACAAAGGAGAATGATGGTCTGTCGTGGCTAATTGAATTTCAAATTCATTAGGAACGGTGATATAAATCCTACCATCTTTAATCTCATAATTATTTAATTGGTTTGGAATGTGCATACTTGAAATTTTAATTGAAATATTTAAATTCAAATCATATAATCTTCTTAATATTAATTTTGGTGGGATTTTTATCGTACCATCATTCAACTGTTGTGAATCATCTTCACCACTCAATTTAAAATTATGAGTGGGTAAATTTGGTCTACCTAAACTTAAAACTTCTAAAGCAGTAATTAAATCAGCATTTGGTAATTTTGCATTTGTCATTGAGATTAGATTATTTTTCAAAGCCCAAATACAGTTGTTGACTGACATGTTCGTTGTTCTGAACCAATTCAACAGATCGATCAATGTGTGGAAGTTATTACTCTTGATAGTTCTACACCATTTAATTAAAACGTATAATTTCAAGAATTGGTTTCTTAAAAAAATGATTAGTTGTAAAAATCGAAGTTTCTTGGCAGAAGAGGACTCTTGTTCGTTGACATGGACGTTAGTTTTCATATACTGTGATATTTCCTTGATAGTGAAAACAGTTAAATTCCTAATTAAAGTTGTCAATGGCAATTGATTTATTTCCACATGTGGTAGAGCAGCAGGAGCTCCACCAACTGGTTTCTCATCACTCACCGCTACAACATCAACATCAGCAGCACTGCTAACAGTATCTGTACCTACTTCAACGCTCATATCTATCCAATTCGTTGAGTTCTTTCACAATTTTTTGTAACAATAAATCAATTATCTCAACTAATTTATCACAAAATTAACCAATTCTAAAGGGGAAAACTCTCTAGAAACAATTTGTAACAACTCAGGACCAACAATAATCACCGTAAAGACCACAATGAGGCTCGTAACCTTCTGAAACTGACCTCTTTTAACACTTTTCCAATAACTTTTCCACTTTAAATATCTGAATATTTTCAAATCAACGGGTGCTTTAAGTTGAAAAATATTTTAATGCTTAAAGGGACTACATAGTAAAGGGAGATGACAGTAAAAGTTGCAACGATTCTAGTGGTTGTAGTTTGGTAATACTGCGACTGGGATTGATAATTGTGCTATTTAAAGGATGTCTGATGTTGATATTGATAGTTGGGAGCCTGTAGCTGCCGGTAGTTTTGAGAGTTTTGGTGGTGAGGAGATGGAAATAGCTCAAAATATGGGAAATAAAGAAATTTTAGTTGGTGATGGTTTGAAAGGTGATGAGTCGGTAGATTCTGTTGGTGGTGTAAACTCAAATGGGTATGATGACTCTGAGAAGTTATCGGTTGAAGAAAATGAGTTGGAACAGTCTGAATTGGTGGAGGGACCGCTGAATAATGTTGTTAAGGAGGTAAACACTCCTAGTCGTAATAATACAGTTAAATCGTTGGATCCTTTGACTGTGAACAGTTTCCTGGATGATAGTTTGTCGGTGGATGGTGATGGGGTGGGCAATACTAGCTCCTCCCCTTCCTCTTTCTTGAATATATTTTCCTCGTTTAGTCACAAGCCTGTTAATGATCTGGGGAATATAGTTGAAGAACCTACTCCCACAGTGGTTCAAGATAAGCCCACTTCTCCAGTTATTATCTCACATAGGAGGGTACCTTCAGGCAGTGCCAAACGCCAAGTTAGAAGACATTCAAGTATGAGTTCTGTCACGTCACCCCTGACAGAAGTGGAAAAACCTAAAGAACTTGTGGAAAGATCATCTAATGATAGTTTATCAACTGCCAATAACAGTACTAATCAAAATAATGATAATAGTGAATTGTTTTCCTCTGAGAAATACTTAGATACAAACTATTACTATGCCTCTGAACAGAGAAATATTGATTTCCATGATATATTTAAATCTGCTCCTCAAAATGATAAACTTTTAAACGATTTCACTTGTACATTAAGTAGAGAATTTCTATATCAAGGAAGACTTTATATTACAGGTGCTCATATTTGCTTTAATTCGAATTTGTTAGGTTGGGTATCAAAATTACTTATCCCATTTAAAGATATTATCTTTATGGAAAAAACATCTGCCGCTGGTTTATTCCCAAATGCTATTTCTATTGAAACTACTTTGGGGAAGACTCAATTTAATGGGTTTTCTTCAAGAGATGAAACTTTTTCCTTGATGAAAGAAGTTTGGGCAAGAGTACTGATTGCTGAAAATGAGCATGAACCTATTGAAAGATTGAAAAGAACAGGTTCTGACACTTTTAGTGTGGAAAACCCTCATGTTACCAATAAAAATGATGTTACTTTTACTACTATGAATAATTATTTGATAGAAGAAGCTATAAATTCTGTTGATGAATATTCTCCCAATGAGGAGAAAAGATTGAATTTATCCTCTGACGAATCCGATGTTAACTCAATAATTTACAATGAAAAGAAATTAGTTCAGAAACAAATTTATAAATTGAAACCAGATTCTGATTATACATATGCTGGACCTTATTATGGTCAACCAAAGGATTTCCCAAACGACATTAATGTTAAAAATGAATTTACTTTAGCGGAGATTGAATTAGATGTTGCTCCAGGATTAGCTTTCCAAATAATTTTTGGTGATAAAAACACTAAATTTTGGAGTAAATTCTTTAAAACTCAAAAGGATTTATCTGAATTCTCTGATATATTGCCATTTGATAAATTGAATAATGAAAATCAAAAATATCGTGAATATAAATACACTAAAGCTTTGAATTACCCAGTTGGTCCTTCATCAACTGTATGTCATGTGGAAGAAACCATCAATCATTCTGAGCAAGAATATTATTTCCATGTTATCAACACTACTAGAACACCGGATGTACCAAGTGGTGGAAATTTTAGTACGAAAACCAGGTATATGTTTAGATGGAATAGTGACACTACATGTTTAATGAGAATTTCATATTGGGTAGACTGGACAGGTTCTAGTTGGATTAAAGGTATGATTGAATCCAGTATTAAAGCGGGACAGATTGAAACAGTAAAATCAATGAAACCATTTATCGTTGATTACATTAAAGATTGCACTGAAGTTAGTACAATTGAAGAAACTCAAACTGAAAAAATTGAAATCAATACAATTCCATTACCAAATAAGATTGATATTGAAAGATTTGGCTTTAGTGAAGAACAACTTGATAAATTGTTAGCAAATTCACGAGAGATCAACACCACTCTCAATAAACTAATCTTAATTGCAATTATTGCAATAATTTTATTAACAATTGATATTTATTTGCAACTATCATCAAAAAGTGCAATAAGCCAAATTTTAACTAGTAACGAGCAAATGATAGGGAAATTTAATTAAAGATGTTTAAATTAAGTATTATTTAATAGTTTAAATATGTGTAATGCAATTGATTTTTTTTACCTTTTTCAAATTCATTATATATAAGTTGGGGAATTCAATGATGGTAATTCTGGGTATACTAACATTGATTGATTATCTGTATCAGTAGTAGATAAACTATAATTTTGTGAAACTGCTTGGAAAAATGAAACTGATTGATTAAATCTATTTTCATTAAATGATTTCGGTAGTAAAATAGAATCATCTTCCATTATGTTATGAGTTGAAGCCTTTGGTTTAGCAATATTTTTAGCTAACGACAATTGATGTTTATTGTACTCTGTGTCTAGTCTCTTCTGTAGATCTTCAATAATCCTCATGACGGCAGGCACTTCCAATTTCACAAGTTGTAAATATTCTTGTCTGTACAAATTAATCTCTAAATCATTGTTCAATTCACCATTGGAAAGGAATTCAGGATGCACAGAAAGCTTGTTCGTGCACAGATCTGCATACCGATAGTAAAACACATACGACATAGAGATATCACCCTTTTGGAAATATTCTTGTGCCTTATCCAGTATCCCCACACAAGCTTTCAAATAAATTTTCAATGGAGTGTGCACATTGAATACATATTCCACAGCTTCGCTTCTCAATTGGCCAGAAGACTTCATCAAACACACAGACCAGACGCCTAATACCACTACAAAACTACAAAACTCACACAGGCACCTTATAAACCATCAACAACAACCATTGAACAGGTTTAAATCACCATATCGACTATACTTTAAGCTCTGTTAAACTGGAAGATTCAGCTCATCGCTCATCGCAAGACGCAAACAGATTTCAAAAATCGTTTTTTGCCAAAAATTTTCAGTCTGAGCCCTAGGGTTTTTTTTCCATATCTTCCGCATGCTCTATTTGACGTTGCCGAAGTTTCCGCATTGATCGAAAAGTAGTTGCGGAAAAAAAATAATATTTTGCGGTGCTGTGCGGAAAGGGGACGATATTAATGGTTGAGATGGCTGGTCTATTGGAATATAAGCTGGTTTTGTGAATTATTATATGAGTATTGTGTATTGAACAGACCAGCAAAGTGTCAGAGGGTCGATCCTTGGACCTGGCTGGTGCTTGAATGGATGCAATTGTGCTTATGTATATATATATATGTGGGTGTGGTTGCTTTGGGTCTGGATAGTACAGATTTCCAAATTTTAATGTAGCAACTTTAGTGTAGTCAATTTTATAGCCATATAGCTAGCTAACGTTATGGAACCTTCCACCCCACCAAGATCCAGAGGTACTCTGTTCAGCACACCTCGTAAACCTTCTGGCAATATCGAGCCAGTGACACCTTCTACAGCAAAGGCATTCAAGACAGCACCTTTGCTGATGCCACCACCACAACAGAATAAAGTCTTCTTAAAATCTCCTGCATATACACCAAGAAGAAACTCTATTACCACTAAGAAACGGTCACTAGAGACTGAGGGGGACTTGTCCTCTGTGAATAGGGTCTTATTGTTTTTAACAGATGATTCCATACAATTTAAAAATAATTTGTTTGATTCATTGTCACAAGTTAATGATCTAGAGGAAAATAATGTATTAAAAGTATCTAAAAATGTACCAGGTACACCAAGTCATAAGATCATTACTGATGATTTAACTGAACAATGGGTGCAAGATAAGACAAATTGCTTGGATTTTTCAGATGATGAATTGATTACTGAAAAGGAAATTAAAAATCCATTCATGACTAATGACACATTAACTGCTAAGGAATACCAAACCCGTCATGATCAATTATTGAGAAATAACCCATCTTTAAAAAATACAATTACTTATGTTAATAAAAAAAATCAAGTAGTTCAAAAACGTTATTTAACTCCAGAAGAACAAGAAATATTCAAACCAAAGAGACTGTTCTCTGATCAATTAGACGAATAATCTCCTATCATAATCCAAACCATCTGCATATTTTGTAATTCAATATTCATTACAAATTTAAATTCATTAAATATATCTATTTAAATAACAAAATTAACTTATATATAAAGCATTAAAACTAATAAAGTATACTATAAAAAAATTCGAAAAACTTTTACACTTCAAAGAGGATAAACAGCAGCTTGAGACAGTCATACACAACAATGCCATTCCCAAAGATTAGTATAGTGTTCTGCACTAAATGTAAATGGAACTTAAGAAGTGCTTGGTACTTGCAAGAATTGTTGCAAACTTTTGGTGATAATTTAGGTGAAGTGTCTTTGATTCCTGGGTCCACTGGTGAGTTCAAAATCTTGGGGTGGAATTATGAGCAACAAAAGGATCCTATTGTTATTTGGGATCGTACTATCGATAATGGATTCCCTGATAGCAAACATTTGAAGCAACGAGTAAAGACTTTATTATTCAAAGACCAAGTCTCTGTGGGTGCTCATATTGCCAGATCACAAGGAAAGCAAGACTTCGGTTCTGGCAAACAAGAAACCTTAGTCACTGAAAGTACTACTGATCAACCAGTTGCTTGCTCAACGGAGTGTACTGACTGTGAGAATTGAATATATATTTAATTTATCTGTAAATATTTTCATAATAAAGATTAAACATTCAATAATATCATCAAAATTGACTTATTTCGAAGAGCAAAAAAGAGATTTTACAAGTTACTACTCCTCTGTCCACCAAATGTAAGTGCACTGGTTTAAGTGTCATACTAGTTCCCATAAATATCGACTGTTTTGTCTTTAGATCATCCACTTTTAAAGGCTATGCTTTGAAATTTTTCAATTTTAAACCCATCGAGATTGAAAAATTATTACGTATTATTGAACAAATTGCATATTGATATCTATAAAGTTTATGCTTTCAAGTGTCATACCTTCACTAGAGTATATACAAAGAGAAATTAGGTGATATAGTACAAGTTAGAAGCTAATTGCGTTTTTCTTGTGTATTTCTTTGATTGATATACCGTTTTTTCTCACCTATGTTACATACAAAATATCTGCTGACAATATTTTGTATATTGTGCTTAGCCTTTGCTCATCCTACTGAAAAAATTGGTTCTAAAAACAATGTTGAATATTCTTTACCTGATCTATTGAAGGCTGCAGGCACTCCAGCCAATTGGGATTTTACTGGTGAAACTGCTTTACAAGAGGGTAGAATTTTATTAACTCCAAAGAAAGCTTCTAAAGGTTCCATATGGCATAAAAATGCTTATTCTTTGGGTGATTCATTTACAATGGAATGGACATTTAGAAGTGTTAACTTCTTTGGCAAGTCCGCTGGTGGTCTTGCATTTTGGTTCACTAATAATAACATTGCCAATGATCAAACATTATTCAATGGTCCTTCCAAATTTGACGGGTTACAATTACTTGTCGATAACGACAGTAACTTAAGATCTTCATTGCGTGCTACATTGAATGATGGGTCTGAGAGTATTACCAAAGAAACTTTGTATGAAAAATCCTTTGCTTCATGTTTATTAATGTATCAAGATTCTTCCGTGCCTTCAACTCTTCGTTTAACTTATAGCAGAAATGATAATTTGTTAAAGTTACAAATTAATAACAAAGTTTGTTTCCAAACAAGAAAGATTCAATTACCAAGAGGTGAATACAATATTGGTGTTAGTGCTGATAATGCTGATAATACTGAATCATTTGAAATTTTACAAATGAAATTTTATGATACTGTTATCTCAGAATCTTTAATTCCAAATGTCAATGGTATGCCACAACCAAAGATGTTAACAAAAGTTATTGATCAAAAGACTGGGTATGAAAAAATTGTTGAAAAATCAAGTTTTGATTCTGAATTTAGTAAGATTTCTGGTGCTGAGCTATACCAAAAGTTGGATAAACTTGAAGGTAAAATATTAGCAAATGATATCAATTCTATCGATATTCTATTGAATGAACTTATCAAATCCCAAGAAATGTTAGCTAAGACTATTTCTCTTTTAGTTTCTTCAATTGAAAATAGTGGTATTGCGGGATCTAATACTGACAATGCACCAATTAATCCTGAGAATTACAAAGATTTTATTTCAATGAACGAAAAATTAGAAAAAATGATTTCTGAACAGCAAAATATCAGAGAAGTAGCACAAAGTGGTCCATCTTCACATCATATTGATCAAATTGTTCAAAAACTTGCACTTTGGTTAGCCCCAATAATTGGTTTTATGCTGATAATGACATACTATACTATGAAAATCAGACAAGACATTATTAAAGCAAAATTATTATAATCGTTGCATTAAGAAATACATTGGAAAATATTTTAGTTTCTTTATACCTAGTTATTTAATTATTTACATCTTATTAATAACAAAAAACTGTTCTATAATTCTGGTTAGTTTTTGCCGTTAGTTATGTATGGTGGTTTAAAATCTTTAATGTTACAATTGTTCAAGAAGTTACCATTCTTTAACTTGATAGTGATAATTATCTTATCTCTATTTTTATCATCTTCAAATATTCTTTCAAGTGAGGTTTGCTTTAAAAGATCCTCAAGGTATTTTTCTTTAAACTGTTTCAGTTGATATCTTCTCAAGCTGACAGGAGCTCCAGTCTTATATTGCCAATATTTTGTCCATTTCATTTCCCTTCCCTTTCTTTGAATTTGTAACCAATTATTTAAAAATACTGAATCATGTTGGTGTTCAAGTTCACGAACTTGGTTTGGAGTCAAGATCTTTAATCTTTCAATGAGTAATTCTTTTTCATAATACGGTAAACCTTTTAAAGAATATTGCTCATCAGTATTATTAATTTTCACTGGTAACGTTCCAAACTTCCACCCATTGATATTCAATAATTCGTCATGTTCTGTGCTATGAGAATCAAGAGAAGTAAAATTTCCTATGTCCTTCTGATTATCAGTATTCATCGATAAATCTAAAATATTACTCAACATACGTCGTACTGGTTTATTTATTGTTGCCAAGTTATTTGAAAAAGAAGCTCCAACATTATTTAAAGTGGAAAAGGAAAGAGATGATTTAGAAAGTTTATACTCAATATTTTCTTCTGTGTTATCATCGTTAGATGTTCTTTCAAGAGGAATTCCGATCTGTTTATCCATTGAATCCGTTTGTGATGCTAATTTAAATGAATATCTATTATGATATTTGGACACTCTAAGTTGAGAACTCAATTCAATTGAGCCAGTAATATTTTGACCTGGAATAGATACTGTTATAGGCTCACCATTACTAAATTGATTAATATATTTTTTTCTAATTTCTGAAGAAGCTTGTTCAATTACCACCGAAAATGGAGCCTCCCAATTAAACGAGTGTTCTTTAAATTCTGCAGCAATTTCGCTAGTTATGACATTCTTTTTCTCATACTGAGGATGTAAAAGACAGTATTTTTTGTATAATTTGTTTGAAAATCTAAATACTCTATGATTAGTAGTAAAGTTCTGTTCTTTAGCAATTCTTTCCCAATAATCATCAGAAACTCTTATCCCACCTTGTATAACTGACGCTCCAAATTCAATAAATGCTGATCTAGTAGTGATATACTTGATGGATTTCTCATTATAACATTGACTATCTGAATTTTTTAAAATATTCGAATCAATTAAAAACTGCCTTTCCTTTTCACTAGCCTCAATAGGAAACAATTGATCATGTTGTAAAATAAATTCATCTTCCGTAACCAAATCACGAATTTGTAAAACTTCCATTAAATGGGAAATGAGAACAAATACATTTTGTCTCTTATCTGCTAAACTGAAAGTATCGAAGAGAAATCTTCTATTATCTAATAAATTACCAGCCCTTGAAATTTTCCTTTCCCCACTAAGATCAGTCTTGCTCACTTGATAGCAGTAATTGACATTATCGGAAACTTTAATATCCCCAGTGTAAGTAGGCACCTTAACGGTTCGTTGTGGGAACTCATCGAGTTTCCCTAATAATAAAGTGGAATCATGAGAAATTAGCGATGCTTGCTTAATCAAAGCACACTCATGTGCTAGTAAAGATTGTTTCCCCACAAGGTAAACCCCACCTGCTGCCACCATGCTCACTGCACTATATACTATAGTATCTGCCTCAACTGACATGTAATCCACTGCATAAATATTGATATTACCTTATTATTTATTTAATTTTGCATTAATTTTTCAAGATCTGATATTGTCCGGAATTTCAGATCGAGATTTCGGAAAAATAACTCGATTTGTCCGGGGAAATTCCGAAAGGCAAAATATTAGCAAAGGTGGGCCCACTGTTTGAAGATACTGGTAATTGGTATGAGCCAAGGCAAGAGCACCACTGTTGTCCGAACCAGTGATAAATTTGATCTTTAATGAGCCCCCCAGATGTAATTTTGAAAAGTTTGAGGGAGCTGTTGAGTTCCCAAGAAGAAACGTGACTCGTTCCCACTCTCGGACGACAGTGCTGCGGTTCGGCAGACTGTGGAGGCCACTTCTCCAGATAATTAAAATAGTAATATTTACTGCCACCACCACCACAGTACTAACTCATTCCCTTCACCCCCACCATTCCAATAATTAAAACCCAACACTCAACAACATGTGTCTCGCCAGCGTACCTGAGCAAGTAATACTAGACTCAACACTTTTCCTTACGCACTACAACTCAACAAGATAAGCACTATGACCAACTTCTGTCAATGCACACTCGATAGCAACTAACTGCATCTACAATTGCAACAACCAACACAATATACATACTCCCAAAATGGCCTCGGACCACTGTCGTCCATACACAGATCTGGATCATCTCTACGGTTGTTCCGCTGTGGAAAAAAGAAAAATCGAACTCGCGATTTGATTTACGTTGCATAAAACTTTGATCTCTCAGAAAAACGCGTAGTAAACGTCCAAAAAAAATTCTTCCGTAAGGAAGAATTGATGAATGCTAGAATAAACCGACACCATTTTAATGTTGATACTTTATTATCTTAGTAGGATAAATACTCTTAGATAGAAACCAACTAACAAAGTAAAAGAGTCTGTAGGTTTCCTATGGATAAATCATTGGGAGAATACTTTGCCAACTTTCCACAAAGGGATCATGGTAGGAAAATGTCACGGTTTGGAATATTCCGAACCTGGATTTAATCAAATATTGCTATTGATATTAATTCTTCCGTAAATGTCATGTACAATGATGTTAAACTAGCTATATTGCTAATAAATTATGCTGGAGCAACAATTAAGGAATAACGATTTTGCGTGGTTATAATTAAAAATAACGTTGCTTCGACAATTTAAGAGCATCTCGTAGTTTTTGCGTGAGTGTCAATTATTCCATGGTTCTACTGGAGTCATTGACTAATAATCATATTGAGGTATGATCATGTGGTACCTCAACCAGTTTTACTCTGCTATTAGTTGGATAACGTTTCCCAATGCAGAAAAATGGGTAATAACTTTTCAAAAATATGGAGAAACTAACACTGTTCCAATGTTTTGAATTAATCCATGATTTAGAATCTAAGTAAACCTGTGGAGGTAAGTTTCGGGTGAGAGTGGATAAACATCTGTAATTATCTTATTTTGCGTGTTAATTAAGGACTCTTTGCATTGATTACACGTTGTAACAAGATTCAATATTGATCTCTGCCTTCGTTAATAACAAAAAGATCAATTAAATTAGAATATGGGGAAAATATACAATTCATGATAAAATCAATTCTGGATTTTGAAACATATAAAAGAGAGGTATCTTTTCCACAAATTTCAAACAATTCAATTCCTTTTCCATTTCTAACTTATGTTGTATCATAAAAAATCATCAAGAACATTCGCTGATCTCTAATTCATAAATAATAATTATGTCTTCTGATCAAGAACAAAAAATCGATGTTGCTCCACGCAACTCCAATGACTCTCGTCTATCTACTCCATCTGCTCAAGATATGGAAGGTAAGGAAATCACTCCACAAGATTCTCTACAAGAAGATTTCGCTAAACTTGCTACCAAGCCAATCTCTGAATACATTACTGTTTTAACTTTATGTTTAATGATTGCCTTTGGTGGTTTCATGTTTGGTTGGGATACTGGTACCATTTCTGGTTTTGTTGCCCAAACTGATTTCTTGAGAAGATTTGGTCAATTAAATGGTGAAGGTGTTCCATACTTTTCAAAGGCTAGAACTGGTTTGGTTGTTGGTATTTTCAATGTTGGTTGTGCCGTTGGTGGTATTATTCTATCCAAGGCTGGTGATATGTATGGTCGTCGTCCAGGTTTGATGATTGTCGTCACCATTTATATTGTCGGTATTGTTATTCAAATTGCTTCCATTGACAAATGGTACCAATATTTCATCGGTAGAATCATTTCCGGTATGGGTGTTGGTGGTATTGCTGTCTTATGTCCAATGTTAATTTCTGAAACTGCTCCAAAGCATTTAAGAGGTACTGCTGTTTCTTTCTACCAATTGATGATTACTGCTGGTATTTTCTTAGGTTACTGTACTAACTACGGTACTAAGAACTATGATAACTCTGTTCAATGGAGAGTTCCATTAGGTTTATGTTTTGCCTGGTCTTTATTCATGATCGGTGCTCTAATGTTAGTTCCAGAATCTCCACGTTACTTAGTCGAAGTCGGTAAAATAGAAGAAGCTAAGAGATCATTAGCTGTTTCCAACAAATTGACTGTTGATGATCCAGTTGTTATGGCTGAATTAGACTTTATTACTGCTGGTGTTGAAGCTGAAAGAGCTGCCGGTTCTGCTACCTGGGGTGAATTATTCTCTAAGAAGGGTAAGGTTTTACCAAGAGTTATTATGGGTGTTATGATTCAAATGTTACAACAATTGACCGGTAACAATTATTTCTTCTACTATGGTACTATTATTTTCAAGTCTGTTGGTCTAGAAGATTCTTTCGAAACATCTATTATTATCGGTATTGTTAATTTTGCTTCTACTTTCGTTGCTTTATGGAGTGTTGAAAGATTTGGTCGTCGTTTATGTTTATTATGGGGTGCTGCCACTATGTGTTGTTGTTTCGTTGTTTACGCTTCTGTCGGTGTTACTAGTTTGTATCCAAATGGTGATGACCAACCATCCTCTAAAGGTGCTGGTAACTGTATGATTGTTTTCACTTGTTTCTACATTTTCTGTTACGCTGTCAGTTGGGCCCCAATTGCTTGGGTTGTTGTTGCTGAATCTTTCCCATTGAGAGTTAAATCTAAGTGTATGGCTTTGGCTTCTGCCTCTAACTGGATGTGGGGTTTCTTAATTGCTTTCTTCACTCCTTTCATTACCGATGCTATTAACTTCTACTACGGTTACGTTTTCATGGGTTGTTTAGTCTTTTCCTTCTTCTACGTTTTCTTCTTTATTCCAGAAACCAAGGGTTTAGCTTTAGAAGAGATTCAAGAATTATGGGAAGAAGGTGTCTTACCATGGAAGTCTGCCAGCTGGGTCCCATCTGCTAGAAGAGGTGCCGACTATGATGCCGATGCTGCCTTACATGATGATAAGCCATGGTACAAGAGAATGATGTAAATGAATTCTCACTATTTTTAATATATTAATTATTAATGACCTGAATGATAAATTTTTTTATAATTATATAAAGTTAGTTTTGATAAATAATTTTTATAACAAATAAAATGAACTAACTATTAAAAAAGCGCTTTTTTTAAAATTGAGATAGTAAATGAATAAATCATTTGATATTTTGAAATTATAAGAATTACCTCATCATACTATATGATTAAAAAGTTTTTCTATTAAAGGTATAGTAATAGAATAAAAACTCTTCAAAAAATAATTTAGACTTTATGTAATTACTTCTATAGTTAAAGTTTATTAGTCAATAGCATTCTTCATTTAAAGAAAATGAATAGCATTAATAAAGTTTAAGAACTGCTCAAATTAAAACGTGAAGGAACTGATAAAGAACAAACTAAGTTACGGTAATTCTCAATGAAGAACCTAAACTAAACTAGAACTAATTTGCATACATCTAAGCCATATCCATAAACATATCAAGTAACTGTTTAATACAATTAAACCAATTCCCTTTTGGTCAACTTAACGATAATCAATTCAATAATATATTTTTAGAATTTAATTTGAACAAAATTATTATTTATCAACTACACTGAAATTGTATTTAAATTAATGTAATGTCTTTAAAATGTCTTGGAAGTTATGTAGATCCATCAGTGGATTTTCTTTTACTTAATTATAATATTAATTAAAATATTAGTATATTCGAATATCTAACTTAACCGAAACTTCCATTGATAACCGATGCCATTTCCTCACGGGTATGCCTCAAAACAGTTAATAAAGTCTTTAAACCAAAATGTCATGACAATTGTATAATCTCTCAACGTACAAGATGTATCTATTTTGAGAAATCTTATATGTATCTAACGGAACTACCAGTAATATCTATGCACAATCAAGTAAAAGTTAAAATTTTCAAAGTTCAAAAAATCACATAGAACCATAACGAGGTGTTAACAAACTAAACTAATATACCCAGCACCTCAACTTGTAAATTACATATTTTATCACAGTTCATCCACATGATGTATACATTTCCATGATTATAATTGTTATAAACTTGCAAAAAAAAGAAACAAAAACCTCAACAGCTTCAAACCTGCTTAAACTATCACCCCCCCACTCACTCTTCAGTGCCTATATTACAGTGTAGCCATTGGAAGACTACGTTATATGGATACCACAATCAAAAATTACCTTGTAGTTAAACATCGGAAACCTCAACTGTCCACCCAGATCTAACTGATGTAAGATCCACATTCCAGTGGCACCTAACAAAGCCCGTTGCTGCAGGGAATCGATCTAGAATTCCAATCTGCAGCTTAGATCTCAAATTCTCGCATCTAAAGGATTTACATTGCAGATTTAAAGCGGATCTTGAGAATTTCCGTGAGGAGCAGTAAGAAAAAACCGTAGAGCGGGATTTAAGCGGTATCATTCCTAATTAGGAAATTCTCGAATTAGTGTCGAAAAAATTGTAACTAAATAGGTAATAGCAACAGAAAAAGAAACACTTCGAATGGTTACCTCAGTATGAAATTAAAATTAAATATGTAAAAAAATAAATAATGTCAATACATAGTTATTATAATCAGTTGTTGAGAGTATCTATTTAGAAAACTGATGATGACAATGGTTTTCAAGTGGCTTGAGCTGAACAGATTTCCTAAGAAATTAAAGGAGAATTGATTTCATTCAATTATAACAATGAGGTTGTGTCTTTGTTATATGGTGAGTATAACCATCTTATTAACGTTAAAAGGATTTTAGTTTGTTTAATATGCGTAACAGGGAGATATATTTAGATTTCGGAACTAGATCCGTCATTACGAATAAAATTTGAATGCTTGTTTACATTAACAATCATAAGATATTGGTTCGATATTATCACCTTTTCTCTTACTTGTTCTAAGAAACGGACAATAATTTGTTTACCATTGAAGGGATTGGAAGGTTCAAAGATTATTAAAACTACTTATGTTATTTAGCTAAATTATATCATTTTATTTATTGTACGGAAGATTTATGGACATTAACCATAATCATTTAATGACTTTCTTTATAAAGTTGATTAAGTAAATAAAGACAAATTGAGAAACTTAAACACAAAAGAGTGGCAGATAAAAATTTAACGTCCTTCAAGTTATTCTTCAAAGAATCTTTAATTTGTTGCCTAGTTTTACTTTAATTAAAATTAATTTTTATTTATTGGATTTTTAAAATAGAAACTATTATATATAAAGGTTGAGTCAATTCGATTTTAAAGAATTATTTAATTGTTTACAGTTACGTTATTATTTTTTATTACATAATATTATTTATTTTTAAAAACTAAAGTATTAAAAGGAGAACCTTCTTTTTAAATAGTGTCAATATTTCCACTCAAAAAAAAGTATCTCTATAAATACAAGTTCACAATGCAATTGTCGAACTTTATCTATACATACTTATCAGTATTACTGGTACAATTAGTATCATTTACTGCTGCTGACGATAGTACCGATTTATACAGCTGTAAAATTCCATCCACAGTTACTGGTACCAATGGTTTCAGAGCTCGTTTTTTCCCATATCTAAATCCTGAATATACTATCTTATATGATAATTTAGATTATCTATTAACTGACTATGACCAAATTGATAAAGAAATTGGTGTAGTCAATGGTGTTACTGATATTAACTTTGATTTAATGGGTCTATCTACTGGTGTCGACTGGGGTACCGTTTATGGTTTTGACATTACTGTCACTAATTTTACCCTTGAATTAACTGGTTATTTCCAACCTGATAAAACTGGTGAATATACTTTCGAATTTTATGAAACTGATGATTCTGCATTATTGATGTTTGGTGATCCAGGTGCTTTTGTCTGTTGTAACGCAGATGAAAATGACGCTGCCGATTATAGTGATGTCAGTATTGATGCCATCAATCAATGGGCTACTTGGGAAAGAAAATATATTACTGTCAATTTAATTGCCGGTAATTCTTACCCAATGAGAGTTGTTTACTTCAATGTTGGTTATATTGGTAAATTAAACTTACAATATACTGATCCAGATGGTGTTATTTATGAAGATTGGGGAAGTGAAGTATACTATTATGAAAATTTAGATGCAGAATGTCCTGCTAATCCTCAAGAAACTACCACTGCTTTCACTTATTGGACTGGTAGTACTACTAATACTGTTGCAACTGCCACAAGCACAAGCACAGGTACTGATGGTTTGACTACTACTATAACTACTTATACAGTCGAAACTCCAACAAACGATGCTACAAGAACTTCTTTCACTGAGTGGACTGGTTCCTATATCACTACTTACTCTACCATCATTAAAACGGGTACAAAGGATGGTGTGGAAACTACATCTACAGTTTATCTTGTTGAAACCCCTACCTATGACGAATTTTACACAACGTACACAAAAGGTACTGATTCCATAGCTATAACATACTCCACTTTAATAACAACTGTCGTAGGTACTGATGGAGTTTCAACCACTGAAACTACTTATTTTGTAGCAACTCCTACCCATGAAACCACATCTTATTCAACCACTCTCTGGAGTGGTGCTTTTATTAGTACTTATTCAACTGCAACTTCTTCTTGGACCGGTGATGATGGTGAAGAAACTACTGAAACAATTATTTATGTTGAAACTCCCAACTTTGTTACAACTACAACTAGTTTTACAAAATGGACTGGTGCTACTACTCGTACCTACCATACTGAAGTACTATCAACTACAGGTACTGATGGCTTTATTACTACAGAAACAATTTACTTTGTTGAAACTCCAACTGTAGGTATAACAACAACAGCTTACACTTACTGGACAGGTACTTTTGTTAGTACTTTTTCTACTTTTTCAACAATCTTTGTCGGAACAGATGGTACTACTACTACTGAAACTACATATTTCATTGAAACACCAACTAATGAAATAATTACTACCACCTATACTCACGCTTCAGTAACAAGAACTACAACTTATTCAACAGGTATTTCTACTTATACTGGTACTGATGGAGTTGAAACTACAGAAACCATTTATTCTGTGTACACTCCATTCTTTATTACAAGAAGCACTACTACAACTCATTGGTCAGGTACATTTACAACCACGTATAAAACATCTGTTACAACTTATGCTTCATCTGGTAGTTTCCCAACTACAGAAACCATCTTTTATGTCGAAACTCCAGCTGACCACATTGACACTACCACCACCACTCATTGGACAGGTACGTTTATTAGCACTTACTCAAGTGATATCATTACTGTAACTGGTAGTGATGGTGAAGTTACTTATGAAACCACATACTATGTTGAAACTCCATCTACTAGTTATGAGACTACCACCTTCACCCATTGGACTGGTACTGAAACCAACACTTACTCCACTTACATTACAACTGTAACTGGTAGTGATGGTGAACCAACCACTGAAACCACATACTATGTTGAAACTCCATCTACTAGTTATGAGACTACCACCTTCACCCATTGGACTGGTACTGAAACCAACACTTACTCCACTTACATTACAACTGTAACTGGTAGTGATGGTGAACCAACCACTGAAACCACATACTATGTTGAAACTCCATCTACTAGTTATGAGACTACCACCTTCACCCATTGGACTGGTACTGAAACCAACACTTACTCCACTTACATTACAACTGTAACTGGTAGTGATGGTGAACCAACCACTGAAACCACATACTATGTTGAAACTCCAGGTAGCTACGACACTGGTGTCCATATCCCATGGACAGGTACAGATAAACTTCCACCTTATGATACAACTACATATACGGAATGGACAGGTACTTTTGTTAGTACTTATTCCACAAGCATCAGAACGGTAACTGAATCTAATGGTGATATAATTACAGAAACAACATTTTTTGTTGAAACTCCTTCACTTGATAGTTCTTTTGCATTATATGGTAATAGTACCGGAGAAACTCAATCAACTTTTGCTGATATGACTACATCAATTACTACAGATAAAATAACATCAGAAATAAATGATGCTTCTACTTTAACTGTTACCATTGGGAGCGATGTTACACAAACTATTGTTGTTTCTTGCTCTACTTCAACCAATGAGTTGGGTTCTACAACAACAGAAACTCTAACATTCACTATTTCTGAAACCACTTACGTTGATTGTCACACCACAACCGATAAAGCTGGTAACACTGTTACTTCAAGTGTTACCCATACGGTTGCTGAAACCATATCTTCTCAAACTATAGAGAGTAACGTCAGCAATAAGAACAACAATAACAACCAAGATATTTCTAAAAATGCTATTTCTCCAACTCAAACTTCCCATGCTGTTCAACAACAAAGTACCACTACTATTCAACAACAAGGTGCCAATAATACCCAACAACAAGGTGCCAATGCTATTCAAGAGCAAGGCACCAGTACTGTTCAAGAAGAAGTCACATCTTCTAATGTTCCAGAAGTAGCTGCCTATACTGGTAGCGATTCTTCTACAACTAATGAAATACAAGTCTCCTCCTTCTTGGGTGGTGCAAATGCATTATCAAGTGGTAGATCATTAACTTCCTTCCTTGGTTTACTATTAGTTTCCCTATTCATTTAGGTAGTAACGATCAACGATACTGCATTAAAATACTAATTTTAAAATAAATTTTTATTACTTCTCATAATAACTTACATAAACGTATACTAATTTCATATATTATAAATATTAAAACTCTATTTTCAATTTTCAAATAATTCATTTGGCAACGAATATATTTTGGTTTAAGTTCATTTTGAAAGCACACTTTTGTCATGATCTTGATAAAGAATATTCACGTAGCTATATGAAAAAACAGAAGTTCATGTTTAGCACATCACGTGAACCCATCGAAACTGACATACAACACATATCATCACGTGACACCAACTTATTTACTGTCGCCACAGACTGCCGCCGAGCACAAGCCACCGCTCTACAAACGTCACCCACCCACATCCCATCACACACATTCTCCACTCGACCACAGCCCCATCACACTAAACTTACCTGTCCTGGCAGCACCACCCCCACAGACCCCCCACACACTGCACACAGCCTTGCAAACCATAAAGCAAAAACAGACTGATTTAGAAAGCAAGTTTAGAAGAGTCTTGTCTCTGTGTTTAAAAATTGACGAGCATAAAGTTGATGCTATGCTTGATGGAT
>JANIWO010000055.1:0-57723 GCA_030555675.1 Vanderwaltozyma tropicalis
TGCTGCTGCCGTCTCCCAAATTGGTGATGGTCAAATCCAAGCTACCACCTCTACTGCTACTGTTACAAAGAAGACTGCCGCTGCCGTCTCCCAAATTGGTGATGGTCAAATTCAAGCTACCACCTCTACTGCTACTGTTACAAAGAAGACTGCTGCTGCCGTCTCCCAAATCGGTGATGGTCAAATTCAAGCTACTACCTCCACCGCTACCAAGACTTCAGCTGCCGCTGTTTCTCAAATCGGTGACGGTCAAATCCAAGCTACCACCTCCACTGGTTCCAGAACCACTCTATCCCCATCTTCCTCCACATCTTCTGCCACAGAAACTTCTAAGGCTACCACCAGCAACGACCCAGTCGGTGTTGAAGCTTGTTTAACTGACAGCACTTTGGCCATGACTTTGAAGAAGGGTATCTTGGTCGATGCTAAGGGTAGAATCGGTTCCATTGTTGCCAACAGACAATTCCAATTCGACGGTCCACCACCACAAGCTGGTGCCATCTATGCTGCCGGTTGGTCCATCACTCCAGAAGGTAACTTAGCCATTGGTGACAACGATGTCTTCTACCAATGTCTATCTGGTAACTTCTACAACTTATATGATGAATCCTTGGGTGCTCAATGTTCCCAAGTTCACTTACAAGCTATTGATTTAGTTTCTTGTTAAATCAACCCAATATTAAAGTGACACATAGTTCCTTTTAAAATCTTTTCTGCATATTATAACGATCACATTCCTTTAGCATTAGTTCTTCGAGATATATAATCATATCTTATTCATTTAACTTTATAAGTGTATTTAATAAAAATAATAAATATTAAACAAAAATAATTATTTTAATTCTTATTGATAATAATAAAATTATTCAAAGCAATGTATATAACATGAAGTGAAAATTATTCAATTAGTGTATTGAAAGTTAAGATTAAAGGAATAATGAAACGTATTATTAAGGTATATACGAATATATTATATTCAATATTTATAAACCGTATGTGCTAATTAGAAGAGTTGAGTTAAATGAAATATACAATATGAAAAATCGATTTTATTCATAACCGGTATGTTTAACAGTCAACTAAAGAAACAATTTCTAAGTGAACTGGAGAACATTGACCACCGATAGATTCATCGTATAAGTTGTAGAAGTTACCAGATAGACATTGGTAGAAGACATCGTTGTCACCAATGGCTAAGTTACCTTCTGGAGTGATGGACCAACCGGCAGCATAGATGGCACCAGCTTGTGGTGGTGGACCGTCGAATTGGAATTGTCTGTTGGCAACAATGGAACCGATTCTACCGCTACCATCAACTAAGATACCACCAGATAAAGTCATGGATAAAGTACCAGAAGAGGAACAAGAGACTTGGTTAATTTCTAAACCGGTAGAAGCAGCAGAAGTAGAAGCAGCGGCTTTAGAAGAAGAAGAAGAGGAAGAAGCAACGGAACCACTCAAAGTAGAGGTAGATCTAGTAGCGGTAGAAGCTTGGATTTGACCATCACTGATTTGAGAAATACCGGCAGCGGTAGACTTAGCAGTAGAGGTGGTAGCTTGAATTTGACCATCACCAATTTGAGAAACAGCAGCAGCAGTCTTCTTAGTGGCAGTGGAGGTGGTAGCTTGGATTTGACCGTCACCAATTTGGGAGACAGCAGCAGCAGTCTTCTTGGTAGTGGTGGAAGCGGTGGAAGTAGTAGCTTGAATTTGACCATCACCAATTTGAGAAACAGCAGCAGCAGTCTTCTTAGTGGCAGTAGAGGTGGTAGCTTGGATTTGACCGTCACCAATTTGAGAGACAGCAGCAGCGGTAGTCTTCTTGGTAGCAGTAGAAGTAGTAGCTTGAATTTGACCATCATTGATTTGAGAAACGGCAGCAGCGGTAGTCTTCTTGGTAGTGGTGGAAGCGGTAGAAGTAGTAGCTTGAATTTGACCATCACCAATTTGAGAAACGACATCTCTCTTAGCGACAGAAGAAGCAGAAGTAGAGATTGGAGCAACAGCAATACCGAAACTTTGAGTGTAATCAGTGTAAGCACCAGAGTAAGTAGCAGTTGGAGTTAAAGTTTCCCAAGAGGAAGCAGTATCATAAGCAGATACGGTAGTGGAAGCCAAAGCGGCGGAAACAGCTAATTTCTTGTATTGCATTTTTAAATCAATTGAAGTTGTTGTATACTGATATCCACTGTAAGGAAAAAAAAAACTAAACCAAATAAAAAATTGCAACTGACAACAACTGATGGAAAGAGAAAAAAATTCTTCCAATTGCTTCAATTACCACACTTTATCACTTCTCTTTATATACCCATATCATCTTGGCACACATTCAATTGAAAAATCTTTTCACTATTAAAATTACTCGTAATGGTATAACTTCTATCTCATTTCTTTTCTTTGCCCGATCGGGCAGGCTGCATGTCCCAAAAAAGAAAACTGCGCAGAAACACCCGCAGCACCACCCATCTCGGCTTAACCGCTTTAGGCGCAGGATCTACGTCTTTTCCATGCAAGACGCGTTGATTAATTGGCGTTTTTTTACTTGAAGGGGACTAATGATTCCTAATGGGGGAATATGCAAGATCTGGGTTCTTCAGTTAATTTGGCCTAATTGGGTATAATGAATGCAATTAAATATAGTATTAATTATATGTGGTTATCTATGATTATGGTTATATGGCGATTAGGTTGAACCTTTGGTCTAGATCTCGCTGGGCTACTATGTACTTGATTACTCTGTTGAAATGTTCTAACGGTATATTGCCATTTTCGATGGAGTTTGTAGTTTTCAAATTGGTGGTAGTCATTGGTATTGATGTTCCATCAATACCAATGACATCAGATGAGATTGATGTTGTATCTTGTAATTTTAAGGCGATTAAATTAGTCTTGATTAATTCAATTAATCCATTGATGTATTTTGTTGATATTTTGGAATCGTATTCTTCTGATGAATGAATGAAATAATATAAACATCTGTTTAGAATCTCAATCATCAATTCACAACTTTGAATGTTATCCATGATGGAATCACTTACTCTTAGTGATCTTTGTAAACATTCTAATACTCTTTTACCATCACGGAAAAATGACGTGGTTATACCTTCTTCTTCACCAATTGATGAAATTTCTGTTGTCCACCAAAGATGTGAACATAAATAAACTACTCTACATTGATCTTGCTTTTTCAATAATTTCGATGCATATAATGTACATCTAATTATTAAATTATTATAGTAATCTTCAAATTGCAATGATCTTTTATTTTGTAAACATTGTGTCATATAAATTAATGCTTGAAATTGAATCTTAGACTCCGTTAATTTATCTTCATATATTGAAAATGATTGTGAAATGAAATCATAAGTTATTTCACTTAATCCAAGTTGATCAGATATTGATGCACACTGTAAATTTAATTTAAAAATTAAATCATAATTTGTTGTATTATTAAATATATCATTAATACAATGTGAAGTATATTTAAATAATTGTTGTATGATTTTTAAATTATTTGAATATTTTTTATTAATAAATCTTATTAATTTCCAAAAATGTGTAATTATTACTGGATATGTATATTCTATCTTACCTTCAAATAATTGATTTTTAATAAATAAAATATATTCAATTGATGAATATCCAATAATTTTATTATTATTTAAAAGAAAATTACAAGTTTTAGCAATCTTCTCTTGTATTATTAATGAATCATTTTTAATTATTGAATTTAAAAATTTCATTATCATTTCTAATTGTAATTTTTTAGTAATAATAATATTACTAATTAATAATTTATCAATAAAATTTTCAATAATGAAAAATTTATATTCATCTTGTAATAAATTTAACAATATATTATAATCTTCACATTCTGTAATTATTTTAAATAAAAAAACTGTTTCAGAATTCTTAAATAATAAAAGTTCTCTTATTTGTAAATAATCAGAATTTTCAATAATATTATCACCCATATCTTTAAATTTTTGTAATAATAATTTAAATATACAATTTAAATTAATTAATTCATTGGGGAACCATTTTAATGATAATTTAATATAATTACTCATTATTGAGATAAATTCAGTTAATTGTAAATCAGGTCTTTCCACAATTAATTTTTCAATAAATAACCAAAATATCTTAAAAATTTCATTATTTATTAACAATTCATCATATGAATTATTAAATTTATCAATAATAATTGTTAAAATTTTATTAATTGATAAATTTATATTAAGTTTGAAAATACTTGGTAATAATAAATCGTTTAAAGTTAATAAATGAAATTCTAAGGGGAAAACTTGTAAAATGACATCAAATAAATATTCTTGAGAAACAATATCGTTACATTGTATAACTTGTTCTAATATTTTGGGTAATATCACATCTTGATATAATATTTTATCATTATCTACCACTTGTGATAGTCTAACTAATTGTGAACCTACTAAAATTTTTAATTCTTTCCTTTCAATAGTTCTTTGTAATCTTTCTTTCAATGGACCTTGATGTTGTAATCTAACCCATAATTTATTCATTTCAATGAAATTCGTCAACATAAATTCACATTTAAAATTTTTCATATCAGTATCACTGTTATTATTATCCTTATTGAAAAAATCCTTTGTACGTTGAGATAAATAATATCTTAAGAACAGTCCCCTAATTGGATGTTGAACACCTTTACACATTTCAATCATATCTTTCAACAATTCTTCAATTGGAGCATCATCAATATTCATATAAACTGTACCAACAGTAATCATTAAATATAATCTAGGAACAATATTACCGGAATATTGTACTAATTCATATAAATCAGGTAACAAAACAGGTTTATCTTTCAAATATTCACATAAATCATTTAAAAGATCAAAGATAACAATATAAATCTCATAATATTGTTTAGGATTCAATTCATTATTTCTTAATTTAGATAATACAATAGAATAATCCCTTAGGGCATCCATCAATTTATCATTACTCAATTTTACATTTATTTTTAAACTAAATTGTCTAATTTCCTTCATGTTTCTATCCATAACGTCATCATCAACAATTGAAACACCTACCATGATCGCCTATACTCTCTTATACCACTACAATCAACAGTTTCTTCACTCATATTCTAACTTTAAAATCCTATCAATATCACCAAATATTCACTTTTTTTGATATCGCAGGCGTTAGTTCCAATAGTCGAAATGGTAGTCCTTTGAGTAAGATGAGTAACTAAGCAATGGCGATATCGGTAGCTGGAAGAGGGGTAATTGAGAGATCACGGTGGATGGGAGAGGTATATAAAGGTAGCAGTTGTTCCTTGATGGAATTGGTTTGAAGTTTTACTGTTTGGTTCAAAGTTTCTTTGTGAATTGACAAATAAGGAGACAGAGAAAATAGAAATAAAATGTCATTTGTGAGATTTTTAAACAAGAGATCTATGTATTTGGCTGGTACTGTGGCAGCAGCAGCTGCTGCTGCCACTGCCACTGCCACTACTAGTTTTGTAACTGAAAATGGGTTCCAACAAAACAGTGGTAATTATAATAATAACGGTAATAAGGGCAATTTTAATTGGTGGAAAAAAACTGGTGTCCTTTCATCAGCAATTGCCATCAACGCAGCTGTTCCAGACTCCAAGAAGACCGAAGCTGATTACCAAGCAGTTTACAATGAAATTGCCAAGAAAATTGTCGACAAGGATGAGTTTGATAATTATATTGGTTATGGACCAATCTTAGTCAGAATCGCTTGGCATTGTTCTGGTACTTATGACAAGACCGACAACACTGGTGGGTCATTTGGTGGTACCATGAGATTTGAAAAGGAATTGAATGATCCATCCAATGCAGGTTTGAAGCAAGCTTATGAATTTTTAAAACCAATTCATGAAAAATTCCCATGGATTTCTCATGGTGATTTATACACTTTAGCTGGTGTTACTGCAGTTCAAGAAGCTCAAGGTCCAAAGATCCCATGGAAGAACGGTAGAGTCGACCAACCTGCTGAGACTGGTCCAGAGAATGGTAGATTACCAGATGCTGCCACTGATGCTAAATATGTGAGAAATTATTTTGCTAGATTAAATTTCTTAAAAGATACTGAAATCGTTGCCCTAATGGGTGCTCATTGTTTAGGTAAGACTCATTTGAAGAACTCAGGTTTTGAAGGTCCATGGGGGGCTGCTTCCAATGTATTCTCTAATGAATTCTTCGTTAATTTATTAAATGAAAATTGGAAATTAGAGGAAAATGAAGCTGGTAATAAACAATTCAATTCTGTCAAAGGTTACATGATGTTACCTGCTGATCATTCATTGATCGAAGATAACAAATTTGAAAAAATTGTTAAACAATATGCCAACGATCAAGACCTTTTCTTCAATGATTTTGCAATCGCATTTACAAAATTATTAGAAAATGGTATCCAATTCCCAAAAAATCAAAAACCATTCATCTTCAAAACACTAGATGAACAAGAGTAACTCACTACTCAATTCTAATTAACTATTTATTAACTTTTTAAACTCCTATTTATTTAATAACTTATCAATTTACATGCCTTTGGTCTATCTATCACCTTTACCCTGAAACACTTTGAAGAGTTTTTTCTGAAAAATTATTTGAAATTCAACAACCAAATGGGTACTTTAACAAGGGTCTTGAAGGGTATATAACAGGTGAGTAAAGCCATTGTCACGGCCGTTGAAGTGTGCAATTGTAAAGGAGTATGTTGTCTAAAACGTTGAAGCCAATTTGTTTGGTTTCCAAACCATTAAGTATCACTAGATTAGCTAGTACTAAAATTTCCAATAATAATAATAACATTGAAAATGGAAATGGATTAACTTGGACAGAGTTTTTCTCTATGAGGAAGAAGCAAAGGAAGATCAATGTTGGTTCTTCTGTGTTTACTGCTTTGCTAGGTAGTAATATCTCTTGGGCATATTTATCAACTATGGAAATTGACCCAACTCAAACTTTATTAGGATTCGATCCTTTAGTGGTAATATCTGCTGGTTTAATTGCATCAGGTACATTAGGTTACTTGTTTGGTCCATTGTTGGGGTCCCAGATCTTCAACGTGAGCAACAAGTCAAACTTATTGAAATATAATACCAAAAATAAAGATTTTTTGAAAAAAATTATTCATAATAGAGTAGATGCTTCATCACAATCTTTTAGTAATCCTGTACCTGATTATTATGGTGAAAAAATTGGTTCCATTAAAGAGTATAGACAATGGTTAAGAGATTGTCATGCTTACAGAAGAAAGGCAAAGGAATTCTTGTAAATTTGATTATATTTCTATCTTATACATATTACAATTTAAATAAATATTTTAACTATTCTTTTAATAAAATAAAATAACTACCAATTAATCATAAGAAAACATGTGTAAAAGTGGAAATAAGTACATAAATATATATATATATATATATATAGGTGTATAGTAAACTAATGTTGAATTTTGTTGTCAGTGGAATGGATATTCATATTGGAAGCATCAACTACTTCATCATACAATGGAGGTACAATGTCATTAGATTGAGCTTGTGATTCCAAATCGACGTTGAAACTGTTGCTGTTGGTAGCTTGTTGCTCCACAGAGGCTCCATTGTCAACCACGGGGACGTATTGGCCACCAGCAGATCTTTGAGAACTAGTCTCATGAATTACATATAAAGCATGTAAGATTGCAGGAAAGAAGAAAATAAGGAACAATAAAATGTTTAAAAGGAATGCCTTAGTGAAGAACCCCTTTCTAATCCAAACAGGAACAGGTGGTAAGAAAACAGCTAATATAACTAAAAATAAATCATCTTTATTGATTGAATAAACTGATGGTCTATTTTCTGTACTTTCCTGAGTGACAGTAACTGAATTATTGTTAAAATCTTCTAATCTCCCCATTTTTTTTTTCTCTCCTAATACTATGAAAGCAAAACAGTTCTTGCTCACTTGGCAACACTATAACTACCCTTTGACAACTGTAACAATATAATAATCCACCATTTAACAAAAATCATGGCTGTGTTAAAGAATTAAATATTTAATTTTTTAGTTTAAAGACTATATTCTTTATGGGCGATGTTACTAAAAATGAATAATTAAAGCAAATTTAGTGATTTGAAAGCAACAAATTTTGATGGTTAAATATTGTAATCATCTGGGAATTATATTGTAAAAGGAGTACATTTGGGAGTTGAATTTAAGTTTACTGCTTGTTTCAAGTTATTTGTGTGATTTTTACAGTTAAAAATTAGGTTGGTTTTAACATACAATCTACCTATTGGCAAAAGAAGAAGAGTATAGGATATACGTTGGATATACAGGCACGGAGTTATATGGATACAAGATGTCTTTAATGGAGTCAAACAGTGTTGCTGGCGATCGAGGGCCTGATGGTGATGGTGCCGGGTATGGGTTCCCATTGACTCAATTTCCTGATGAATTGATTCAAGAATTATTTTCTCATTTACCACAAGTTGATAAGTTAAATTTATGCCTTTTAAATAAAAAATACAATAGGATTGCTACGAAATTGTTGTATAGAAGGATTTATTTGAATGATTCTAACGTGGTCAAGAGTGATTTCATGGATTTAGCTATAAATTGGTCATTATTAAATATTCCATCTTTCTTAGTTGAAGAAGAATCAAGATCAATTGCAAATATAAAATTAAAATCTTTGATCAATACTTTAAAGACAAACCAATTATGTGTAGAATCTGTTCAATGGATTAGAATTAATTGGGATTTGGATGGTGATTTACAAAGAGAAATATTAAATGTTTTATGTAATAAGGGAAAATCAATTGAAAGGTTAGAAAATATTACTGATCCTGATTGTAATACAGTTATTGCAGAAGGTAAAATTTCAAGTAAACAAATTACAAGTTTTGATTTAGCTCCACCAAATTCATTACCTGAATTAATTGTACCAAAAAATTATATCCCAAATTCACAAAAATATTTAAATCAAAGAATTTCGTCAAGATTATCACATATGACTTTATTTATTGATCCAATAAAATTATTTAATTATTTACATCCATTAAAAAATAAATTACAGATAATGGATTTAAAATTACATTGGAGAGAAGAATTTTATGATCAAAAATATTTTAATAAAAGAGTACGAAATTTAAAATTAACAAAATTGTCCGATATTTTTGATATAAGAACGTTAAAAGTATTAACGATTATCTCATGGAATCAGAATTTAATGGAAAGAGAAATTGAAATGATTAAAGATTTTAAAGATTTTATAAATATTGAAGATTTATCATTAATTTCAATTAAACAAGCAACTGAAATTTTAGTACCATTATTTTCAAAATTAACAAAATTGAAAAGATTAAAAATGGATTTCTTAGAAGATTATATTCCTGAATCAACAAATCCTGAAATTTTCTTAACAATGATGTTGAATTGTAAACAATTACAATTTATTGATATGAGATTTCAAGGTTTAGACCCTTCAATAATTACTATTGGCGAAAATCCGAATAATAATGATTCTGATAATGTTGAAAATTTATTAAATAGATTTAATCATCCAAGTGTTTTCATATTATCACAACATTGTCATTGTGATCGTTGCAATCATGTATTTAATGAAATTTTAAAAAAGAAAATATTTTTATTCCCAGAAGATGAAAAATTTGATGATGTTAATGATATTGCTGCTAAAGATATTTTTAAAATGATGAGATATTTATCACTATTGCCTTATTCAAAAGCTTGTGATTATTATCCAAGTGTTAGAACTCAACCAATGAATTTACATGAATTTGTTAAAAAAATGAATCTAAATTTATTATCATATAGAGAAAGTAAAAATCAATTAATTGACGAAAATGAAAACCAAGATGAGAATGAATTAAGTAGATTACCGCATGAACCATTAACAGAAGATGATATAATCAATTGTTATCATGCTTTAATTCATCAATATAAAGCTACTTATATTGCATTTTTGAAAAGGTTCCCAAGATTAAGATTTTTAATGTTAAATGATATACCAACAGTAGTTGTTGAAAAAAATAAAGAACGTATATTTGAACCAATATTTTATCATAGAGATTACACTACGAATCTAACTGGTTGGTCGGATAAAAAAATTCCAATTAATAAAGATGATAAAGATGGTAACGGTAATGATTCATTAGACACCTTAACAAGAAAAATATCAGCCTTTTAATTAAGAAACACAAAACATGCATTAAACCATGCTTACAGAAATGTAATCACCACAGAATAACATAGCATATTCAAATAAAATAGTTAATACAAACCATATATACATATATAGGTATACTTATATGAATAGTTTTAACATTATTTTCATAAGGTAACACTACTATTTTGAATAATAATAGATACTACAGCAAAGTGCTCCTCTTCCCTACCATAGAGTAGGGAAGAGGAGCACTTTGTTACAATCATTCGTTTCAATCGGTATAAAATATTTCCATTTGTTCCATTCTTCTATTCTCGTACTTCAAAAGCAACAAGGTGAGACCTCATACGGCTCATAAATATATTCTCGATAGTTAAACTGTACTCATTACTAAGTGTATTACGAACTAACTGACTCAACTACTGCTAGGTATTTGTACTTGACAAAACTCTCCAGTGTCTTCCTCCCCAGTTTATCATCACAGGAAGTTAACTTAGAGCTTAAACTTGCTTAAACAAAACAGCTGTTCCCTTCTAGTAGACTTTCTGCCTGGGTGGTCGTTTCTCTCTCTGCCCACACCCCGGGCTGTAGGCGGAGGTCTGCAGGCTGGTCTCTTGCCCGCGTAGGCTGAAAAGTTTTCTTTCTTGCCTAATGGTCTGTGGTAAGAAGGTGAACCTGTCCAAGAAGAGGTCTGTTGGGCTCTTAGAATGTTTAAAATGGTAATGCCACAAGATGAATGAATAGTTATTGTATTAGAAAATAATTACAATTGATATTTTATTTCATAATATTAATTAAAATTAAATCAAAATTTCAATCCTATATTTTTAAACTGAATTTATTTCTTTTAAAAATTTACTTAATTATTATAAAATTGAATTAAGAATTTTTGATTAATTGAATTTAATTTTAGTTATTTGGAGTAATTATAATTATAATTGCAATTGTAACTGTTATTTTAATTGTTTTTACAACTCAATAGCTTTTCATAAAACCATTAACCCATTAGAAAAATGTCTACCGGTAGTATCACTGAATTCTTTGACCAACACAAGGCTAAACGTCATGAAATGAAGGAATTGCAAAAAGATGAAGTCATCTTAACTGAAAACAAACGTAGATTTGTCTTATTCCCAATTAAATACCATGAAATTTATGATGCTTACAAGAAACGTGAAGCTCTATTCTGGACTGCTGAAGAAATTGAAATGACTAAAGATATTGCTAATTGGAATGCTGAAAAAAAATTTACTGAAGAAGAAAAGGAATTCATTATTAGATTATTAGCTTTATTTGCCTCTAATGATATGGATAAAGAAAATTTAACTGAACATTTATCTGCTGAAAGTCAAACCCCTGAAGGTAAATGTTTCTACGGTTTCCAAATTATGGTTGATAACATTCACCAAGAAGTTTATGCTATTATGATTGATTCTTTAATTAAGGATAACTCTAAGAAAATTTCTATGTTTGATGAATTAAAGAAATTAACTAACATTAAGGACAAAGTTGATTACTCTAAGATTTGGTTCTCCAATGATGATAACTTATTTGGTGAAAAATTAATTGCCTTCGCTGCCATTCAAGGTTTATTCTCTTTATCTGCTTACACATCTATTTACTCTATTAAATCTAGAGAATTGATGCCAGGTTTCAACATTGCTGTTGAAAACATGTTCAGAGATCGTGCTTTACATACTGATTTCTCTTGTTTAATGTACGCTCATTTGAAAAATAAGGTTAGTCCAGAAATCGTAAACAGAATTATCTCTGATGCTGTTAAGATTGAAAAGGCTTCCTTAAAGGAAACGTTACCAATTGAAAAATTCGGTTTAAAAATTTCTGAAATGGAACAATTCATTGAATGTGTTGCTGATTCTCTATTAGTTGCCTTCGGTGCTGAAAAATTATACGATGCTCAAAACCCATTCACTTTCATGGAAAATGTTCCATTACCAGGTAACACTAACTCTTTTGAAAAGAAGGTTTCTGATTACCAAAAAGCTAGTGATTTAGCTAAGGATAGCAAACCAACTGCTGAAGAAACTACTTTCTCATTTACTGATGATTTTTAATTTACAAGTTATTACAAGGCTAATACCTTTTTTGTTGAAAACTGTCTTCATCTAATGTTTCATATCTCCATTAATAATAATATAATTAAAATGATTTTTAAATAAATTAAATAGTAATCGAGATCATTATCTATCTATATTAAAGCTAAACTAAGCTGTTCTCACACACCCAAAAAGAAAAATTATTAACTATGAAATTGCCCTTACATAATAAAATATAGCAATTAACATGTAACCGATCAGCTTTGTAAAATCCAATAATTTAATAAACTCCATCATAATTTAACATTCCAATACCTACCGATTTCTAATTGAAACAATAAAACTTGTAAATTCGTAATAATTTTAATCATGCATTCATCGTAAAGAGAAGAGAGACCAGAGACAACAGACTAGAGAGACTAGAGACACCTTAATTAAACATTAGTATAGCTATGTGATAAAAGCTACTAACATTATCATCTATAATGGGCATCACATATTCGAAAAATGTTCATTTCTCAGCTGTACGGCTGTTTGTTAGACATGTATCCTTGCATGCTCAGAAACACCCGCATATGCAGGTGCAAGAAATTTTCCAACTGCTTGGAAAATTTTTCACTGCATGAAAGAACCCATCACCACATTGGCAAGACCTCTGTTGAATGGTCAGCGATAACCTCAATTGACGTCCAAGAAGGTCTAGTGAAGTATATTGTATAACATTGTGTTTCTCTCACCCCCCCCCTCTTTTGCTCAATGCCTGCTTATGCATGAACAAAGTGCTACGACTAAGAAACATAAGTGGTGGAGCTATCAGTTTATTACGTTTTAAAGTTTCAATATTAACAGTAATCAATCACACGGTTCATAACTTTTATACGTATTTCTGTTTCTTTGTACTGTGGAAGTTACTTACTTGCTTGGTATTACGTTGAAATAGTATAATTTCCATCATTCTTCTCCCTTGTTTCTGTCTTCAATTAGAGTATTCGTTTGTAAATTCTATGCAGGAGTTTTATTCAAACTTCAATTAAATTCACTGATCTAGCTAACTATGAAGTGAAATATTTTCATTGCACTGAGTAATTGGGTTTAACAATTTTTTTCTTGTTTCTTTCTTAAATTCTATTAGAATTCATTCAAATCATCGATGTTTAGCTTGAAGTTATTATGTGCATTTCCCATTATACTGTATTGTCTGTCGTGCAATATAGTAAGTAACTTTTTTTTTTTGGGTTTTAATATCTATTCAGTAAATTTTCCAATTTGAATTTCTCCTTTTACATATATAATATCTTTTTAAGTTTATATAATTGTATTGATTCTTGTGTTATAAGATATTACTTATAATATTAGTTATTTGTAAAACTTTTCATTGTTGTTTAGAAACTTACTTTATTATTTGTAATAAAGTAATAGGAAATTTGTTTATCCGAATAAATTAATTGAAATCATGGTTAAGGAAACCCCATCAAAAGTTGCTGCTAGTGCTTTATCCGATTTGGAATTAAAGGATTCCCAAGCTAACTTAGGTAAGACTTTAGAAGCCTTAAAGGAAAATAAGTTTGATGAAGAAGCTTTGGAATTGAGATTGAGTAAAGCTGCTGCTGAACACAGAAAATTTATGGAAAACCATAAAGTTCAACGTCATGCTTTGAAAGAATTAGAAAAAGAAGAACCATTATTAAATGATGATCCATCTAGAACTGTCTTGTTTCCAATCAAGTACCCAGATGTTTACGAAGCTTACAAGAGAGCTGAAGCTTCTTTCTGGACTGCTGAAGAAATTGATTTATCCAAGGATCTTCACGATTGGAACAACAGAATGAATGAAAATGAAAGATTCTTTATTTCAAGAGTCTTAGCTTTCTTTGCTGCTTCTGATGGTATTGTTAATGAAAATTTAACTGAAAACTTCTCAGTTGAAGCTCAAATTCCAGAAGCTAAATTATTTTATGGTTTCCAAATTATGATTGAAAATATCCATTCTGAAACATACTCTCTATTAATTGATACTTATATTAAGGATCCAAAGGAATCCCAATTTTTATTCAATGCTATTGAAACCATTCCACAAATTAAAGAAAAAGCTGAATGGGCTTTAAGATGGATTAATGATGATGAAGCTTTATTTGCTGAAAGATTAGTTGCCTTTGCCTCTATTGAAGGTGTTTTCTTCTCTGGTTCTTTTGCTTCCATTTTCTGGTTAAAGAAGAGAGGTTTAATGCCAGGTTTGACTTTTTCTAATGAATTGATTTGTAGAGATGAAGGTTTACATACTGATTTTGCTTGTTTATTATTTTCTCATATTAAGAACAAGCCATCTCCAGAAATTATTGAAAAGATTGTTACTGAAGCTGTCGAAATTGAAAAGAGATATTTCACAGATGCTTTACCAGTTTCTTTATTAGGTATGAATGCTGATTTAATGAACCAATACGTTGAATTTGTTGCTGATAGATTATTAGTTGCTTTCGGTAACAAGAAATTTTACAATGTTGAAAACCCATTTGATTTCATGGAAAATATTTCTTTAGCTGGTAAGACTAATTTCTTCGAAAAGAGAGTTTCTGATTACCAAAAGGCTAGTGTTATTGCTAAATCTTCTAACACAGAAGCTGAAGAAGGTGCCTTCTCATTGACCGAAGATTTTTAAATGTTATATTATTTTCTTTCAATTCTACTTCCCTTTTCTATATACACGTTTCGTGTATTTTATTATTTTCTAGCATGAATGTACGTAATTCTAAGTAAAAGAAAAAATATTTTTAACTTATGAAAAACATTATTTAAATTCGATTGTGATGGTGTATATACACATTATTTTATTCTTTTAAAATAATGAAAGTATCGTTAACAATGCATTACCATATAAATATAATAACAATACTAAGGGATAAAAAAAAATGGGGGCGAGCTGGGAATTGAACCCAGGGCCTCTCGCATACTTGATTATTTTCAAATGAAAATTTTCCCAAAGCGAGAATCATACCACTAGACCACACGCCCATATTAATATTGATTGAACAACCCAGTGGTCTCAATACTTATTAATATGGCATAAAAATTAAATTTTAAAGAAAATTGAGGGAAAACCTAAATTGTCGACTAGAGAGGGATGGTATTCTATCTAGTACTTGATTTAGTGAATAAGTTATGCTAATTTAACTAGTTGTAACCCTTTAAGGGTTAACAAATTCTATTTCATTGAAAAATTCCAATTTGAGTCGGGATAACAACCCTAAATTAACTACAGATATAAAACTATCACTGTTACCAGTACTGCCCAAATGCCCGTCTTCTCCCTCATTCAATTAAAGACTACCATTAAACTGTACGCCCCCCCCATCATTCCAACTGTAATTATGCAATCCCCTTTTGCGGATAAATTATCTGTTCCTTACATTAAGAATGCATAAATATTTAACTTCGGAATAATTAAATTGTACTCTAACCCTAAAATACTGAAAACCCTAAAAGTAACTGAACAGAGTTTCTCATTAATTACGTGGACATTGTTTGCTTTCACACCGCCCGCACAGTCGACACCGTGCGGCTACAACCACCAGCTGAAATATAGCCGACAGAGACAAACATTCGGAGGAACTTGCGAGAAAAAGAAAAAAATGGCGTAGGGCTGCCCTTTGTGCGGCTATTTTAGCTAAGAAAGTATTGTAGGGAAATGGCTTCCCCGCGACACTCTCTGGGGACGCCCTTTTGAAAAATTTGGTCTCGGTTGTTAAGAGCTTCTTGATTTTTAGCATTGTGTTTTGCCTTCGGTTGTTAATAATTTTCCACCAATACATAGTAATTTAATGTCTGCAACATAGCTCATCGAATCAAATATATTATGATTTCTGTCATTCGATCAAGCTGGAATCAATTTTATAAACATATATAAAGACCATGAATAAATTAATTCAATTCAATTAAATTTAATTCAATTCTCTTGTATTTTTGCAATTCTTTTTTTGCCTTATCTTAATTTTATAAAAGTGTAAAAGTTTAAAGACAAAGACATACATATAATTATTAAGATATGTCTGAAAATAATAATAATAACAATAATGTTGATGTAGATGGTACTGTTGATTCAGTACAATCGTACATCCCAGAAGCTACTGCAAACAATGAACTTTACGCAACTAAATCTGGTAGTAGTGTACATTCAAGAGAAGAAGAAAAGCAAGAAGTTTTATCAATTATTGCTTCACATAAAGATGGTATTGAAAGAGTTTTATCTCATTATGAAGAAAATACTCATGGTATCGGTCCAGTGGAACCAATGATTGATGATGAAAAACCACAACATATTACACCAGCTGTTACAAATATTTATCATGATGAAGATAAATGGCAATATCCCATTGATTCAGAAACTGGGTTCCGTATTGTACAATTCATTGAAGATGATAGAGATGATCCACGTACTTGGACCAATAGACAAAAATGGAATATTACAGTTTTATTAGGTATATTATGTTTTGTTGTTGCTATGATGTCAGCTGTTGTTACTGGTGATATTAATGCTCCTGCTGAACATTTTGGTGTTTCAACAGAAGTTATTGTCTTAACAGTTTCTTTAATGGTTTGGGGGTTCGGTATTGGTCCAATGTTTTTTGCTCCATTATCTGAAGAATTTGGTAGAAATTGGGTTTATCACACAACTTTATTAGTTGCTGTTGTATTTATTGTTCCATGTGCTGCTGCCAAAAATATTGGTACTTTATTAGCATTCAGATTCCTTGATGGGTTAGCATTCTCTGCTCCAATGTGTTTAATTGGTGGTAGTTTAAGTGATATTTGGAGAGTTAATGAACGTGGTATTGCTATGTCTATTTTTTCAGCTGCTCCTTTCTTAGGCCCTGTCATGGGTCCAATTGTTGGTTCTTTATTAACAAGATATTGTAGTTGGCGTTGGGTTTATATATTTATGATCATTTTAAGTGGTTGTTTATATGCTGTTGCATTTGTTTTCTTACCAGAAACTCATCATCAAACTATTTTGAAAAGACGTGCTAAACATTTAAGAAAAATTACTGGTGATATTTCTTATAGAGCTCTTTCAGAAATTAAAATTAGGTCAATTTCTGAAATTGCTAAGGATAACATGTTAAGACCAATGATTTTATTATCTGAATTGATTGTCTTTTTGGTTACTCTTTATATGTCTGTTCTTTATGGTTTATTATACATGTTCTTCTTTGCTTATCCAATGGTCTATAGTGAAGGTAAAGGTTACAGTGATGTTAAGACAAGTATTATGTTTATTCCAATTGGTGTCGGTGTTATTGTTGGTACTATTGTTTCTCCATTTATTAATAGAGATTACTTGAAAAGAGCAAAGCGTTACACTGATCGTGGTGAAATTCCACCTGCTGAATTAAGATTAATCCCAATGATGTTTGGTTGTTGGTTTATCCCAATTGGTTTGTTCTGTTATGCTTGGAGTTCATTCCCTCATGTTTCTTGGGCTGGTCCATGTTTCAGTGGTTTTGCATGCGGTTTAGGTTTCATTTTATTATATAACCCAGCCAATAATTATATTGTCGATTCATATCAACATTATGCTGCTTCTGGTTTAGCTGCCAAGACATTTGTTAGATCCATGTGGGGTGGTGCTTGTCCATTATTCACAATCCAAATGTACCACAGATTAGGTTACGAATGGGCTTCCACTTTGATGGCCTTCATTGCTTTAGCTTGTTGTGCTATTCCATATCTATTTTACATTTATGGTGCTAGAATCAGACAAAGATCCAAGTATGCTTACTCTCCATCCATGGACACTACAAGATCCACTGTCGTTGATGAAGAAAACAGTATTAATAAAGAAGACAGTGGTAACGAAAGCAGCGAATAGAGCATTCTCCCTCATTTCTCAAATACGCATATATAAATATATCAATCATACAAATACGATTGATATATTTCTTAATTATTGTTTTTTACATTAATCATATACTACTAATCTATAATAAATAATAATAATAATAATTTTAAATATAAAGCAAATTTCCAATGATAGTTAATAAACTATTATTATCAACTCTGTATATACTTGAATGGTATATGACTACTGACATTTACCACTATGTATGTGACATATTTTAATTTTAATTACGCGTAATAAAAATTATAAGCTTTAATGAAAAATATCATGAAATAATGTAAACAGTGAGTGTTTAAATGTTTAAATGGTTGTAATATATGTAGGTATTACAACTATTATCCACTAGAAACCAATACAATTTGAATATATTCATATAGGACAACGTGTCTTTCCAGTGATCATGTCTAGTCAAGAAAGAGTTTTAGGAGATAACGAGAATGATTCTCTAGATGATTTATCTTATAGATCTAATGATAGTGAAGATAATAATTATGTTTCAGAAGCTAATGAAAGTGATGATATGAGAACAAACAGCATAATGAACAGGGAATTATCTAGAGGTGGAAATAATGATGGTAGAAGACTATTCCATAGTGATTCTGAAGCAGATGATGAGGAACAGTTACCACCTGCAGAGAAAAAACAAGTAAGATTTAATCAACAAAGTGGTAATAACAATGAAGTTGATGATTCTATTATACAACCATGGGAGTTTAAAAGGGTTATTAGGAGAGAATACAAGGAAAAATTGCCCAATAATTATGAAATTAGAAACTGGAAAAGACCATCCAAAATTATGGTTAATTCAGTAATGCAATTATTAGAAAATAATGTAGAGACTGCATTAGAATCTGTTTTTGAAAAATATAAATCTGATATTGAAAGAGTAACTAATTATAATGATAGACAAACAAATAAAATTATTAAACAAAAGGAAAGTACAATGAGGGATATTGTCTCTAAGATAAAACTAAGGTTAAGAAAATCTAAATTTCCATCTAGATTAGCAGATAATGATATTGATGTTGAATATATCTTTGCTAAGAGAAAGTTTATTCAAAATAGATATGAACAAGAATTAAGAAATGCAGAAAGAATGGAAATTGAATTAATAAGGGAACAAACTCAACTAGAAAATGATAAAGAGTTATGTAATAGTTTGAAAAAAAGTAATACAAAAAGATTAACAGATAAATTGATTCAAAATGATATACATCCAAGTTTAAATAAAGCCATGTCTAATGCTTATGGATTAACAGAAACTACAGACCAAAACAGTGAGAATACAAACATTGAAGTATATGCAATGGACAAAAAAGAACTAAATCTAGACACTGAACAAACAAACAGTAAAGAATACATTGAACCAACTAATAAGAATATAGAGAATGCATCACAATACATTCCTTCTTTACAGAAATATGATAAGATTTCAAATGAATTATTTACAAATATTAATTCATTTCTTGACGAAAATAATTTCCATGAAATTGAAAATTTGTCTAAACCAGAAGAAACTAATTACTATATTCAATCGAATGGTACAATGAATGATAAATAGAATAACATATTGTATTGTAACATTAATTGTATTTAAAATGTATAAATTGTATATGTGTCATAGCTCACGAATATCAATCATTTTTATAACGTGTAAATTGAAAAATGAACCTTTAAGCAAATTAAAAGTGAATAAATTAATTAAATTGTGTATAAATTAATTGGGATTTGTGAATAGTTGCCAAACCAAAATTACTAATAACCATTACAGAAGGAGGATTATCGATTTTCTTATTAAATATTTGCTAATTGAGATATATATTTTTAAAAAAATAGTTAAAACTGAGTTTCAATTTAAGATTTTTTTTTAAAAAAGTGACATAAAGGGAATATTTAAAGGCTAAAAACAAATTCTTTCTGAATAACAATTCTTCATGAAGACTAATACTGCTAATAAGAAAAAGGAATATTCCAATTCTAATGGACTTTTTACAACTCAGTCCAATGGAGTTGCTACTTTTTATGAAAATACTGAGACAACTAATTCATTTAACGATCGTCAAGATTACTTACTAGTTAATAGTATTGGTTCTGCAGTAATTACAACTGTCACATCAGGTATTAAGTATTCAGGTATTTTGACTGCCTACAATCCAGATTCTAAAGATGGTATTGATGTTGTTATGAAGTTTCCAAAAATTATTGATACAGGGTTTTCTGATAGTAACATTGAAGAGTTAACTAGTAAACTAGGCGAGACTCTTCTAATATCTGGTGAAGATGTTGCTGAAGTAGAATTAAAGGATATTGACTTTTCTTTAGATGAGAAATGGGATTTATCAAAGAAATTAGAATTTGAAGCTAAAGAAAAAAAATTAGAACCTAACCAAGAAATTAAAAATATTTTTAAGACTGATGTTGACATTTCTCGTAACAATAATGTTAGAAAAGAGCGTGAATTACAAAAGTGGACTCCTGATGAAGGTGATGAAGGTTTAGAAAATAATCACACATTGGAAGAGGCCTCATCCACTTGGGATCAATTCGCTGTGAATGAGAAGAAATTTGGTGTCAAATCTACCTTTGATGAACATTTTTATACAACTAAAATTAATAAAAATGATCCAAATTATAATCTAAGATTGAAAGAAGCTGATAGACTTGCAAAAGAAATTGAATCACAAGGAACTTCTGGTAATATTCATATTGCTGAAGATAGAGGTATTATGGTAGATGATTCAGGGTTAGATGAAGAAGATAAGTATTCTGGTGTTGATAGAAGAGGTGATGAATTATTAGCTGCTTTGAAGTCAAAGTCAAAACCAGTTGAAACTAAATCAAGTAAATATATCCCACCAACGTTGAGAAATCAACCACACCATGTCGACCCAGCAATTATTTCTTCTGGTGGTTCAAAAATTCCTGCTAGTCAAACTTCAACTGAAGCCCAGACATCTAGTCCAAGTTCTAAAAAAGTATCTGTTCCAAAGACTATCCAAAAGCATGAAAATAGCTATTCTAGTTCAAAACCGATTAGTAAAGAGGCTCAAATTGAAGACTTGAAGAAGTTCTCTGAGAAGTTTAAGGTTCCTTTTGACGTTCCTGAAGAAATGAAGGTACAAATAAAAAAAACTGCGCCAGTTACTAAAAAGGAAAATTCTCCATCACCTGAATCACCTAGCAAGAAATCACAATCTCCTTCTGCATCCACCCCAGGTAGTAGAGGTGAAAAGAAACCTCAATCTCAAGGTCGTGTTTCTACTACATCAAAAAAGCGTATTGCTTCATCATTCTTCGGGTCAAAACTACCTCAAGCTATTGATAACAAAGAAGAATCATTCAACCAAGCATTCAACATTTTCCAATATTCTAAAGAAGTGTTTGATAAAAAGGTTGAAAGTAATAAAAAAGAAAACGGCGAATCAAGTAATATAGAACAATTCTTTATTGAGAGACCATACTTTACAGCTCCTACTTGGAAAAGCACAATCGATCAATCTTACAAAACATTATTCCCTGATGAACAAACTGCTCTTCTAAGAGCACAGATGAGATTCCAACAACGTCAAATGAATTCCGTGAATGCTGCTGCTATGGCTAATTCTCATATGGGTATGGCCATGAATAATATGATGAGATATCCAATGGGTATGATTGGTGGAAATCCTATGTTGAATGGTGGTATGAATATGTATATGCCATATCAACCACAGCCAATGTATTATCCATCTATGCCTCAGATGATGAATATGCCAGGTAACGGTTCAGGAATGGGCTCTCCACAAGCTAACTCTCCACATTTTAATCCGGACTACGGTATTCCTAGTTCACCAATGGGCAATTACGGATACCCAACTGGTATGCCATTTCAAGGTATGGTCCGTCATAAAAGTAGCGGCCATTATAAACAAAACCAGTATCATGACAAAAGTAATTCCGGAAGCCATCAAAATAAGAACCCTCATTCATAGAATGATAATTTCCTTAAATAGATAGTTATTCTCTACAGTAAATAAAGGAACAAAGAACATGAATAAAAAAAAAAAATCAGTCTCATGATGACGAAAAATGTATAGTTAATATCTTAGTGGCAATTAATCAATTAATCGAACGATAAATATATGTCTTTAGATGGAAGAGAGTACCATTCAACTACGTAATTACAATTATTACTATTGTGCCTGTACAAACAGAATTTACTGCCGCGGAACGTGAAATAAACAAATTTTCAATTAACCGAGTGCAAGATCCGAGAATTAACAAATATTTTAATATTGAAAATAAATTCTATTCATATATTAATGAACCAAACATTTCTGTAACTTTAAGTATATCCAATGCTCTTTTCACCATCAATTATATTTCAATGCTAATTAATATAAAGTTACATAACTACTATAATGGAAAACTACGCACCATTTATTACAGAAGCATTGGTCAAGAGAGGCCATGCTAGACGTATGGGTCATATTGAAAATTATTTTGCATTATGGCAAAGAAATGAACTTTACAACACATTCAATGTATATGGTGAACTCAACAAATCTGTCGATAGATTGTCCTTAGGTAATGCTTTAAGACCTATTTTGATGAAACATCCATTGTTGATCCATTGGATTGTTCCAAAATTTTATCCTAACCATAAAGAATATTATACAAGTAAAGAATATATGAATAATCCATGTCCAATCAATGATTATATTCGTGTACTGGAAAGAATTGATTTAGATGATATTGTTATCAATGATCAACCTGAATATAAAGAAATTGTTGACAAGATTGTAACTCAATATAAGAAAGACGGTTATAAATATACAGCTGATGTTATTAATCAAGCTATAACAGTCAACATTAGTATTTGTGATCCTACAAAGCCAAACTGGAGATTGCTATGTTTACCAGATAAAGATAATGAACAAACATTTAGTAAATTGATCTATATTACTAATCATTGTGGTTCTGATGGTACTAGTGGTGTTAATCTAATGAATGATATTAGTAAAGAACTGAATGAAAAAAATTGCACTAGTGTTAAAGAATCTAATGGTAAGATAAACTTGGTTACTTACGATAATGATTATGCAAATATTAGAGAAATAGCCCCTCCATTAACTGAAATGATTGAATATAGACCAAATCTATCTCAATTACCAATGTTTTTCATTCGTGGTTTATTTAAAACAAAATTAGTTTATACCTCTCCAGGTGCTATACCAACAAAAGTTACTAGTAAAGTTCAAACATATGATAGATTATTGAACTTCTCTATCGAAGAAATTGGTAAGATGAAGGCTAGCATTAAGAAAAATATTCACCAAAATGCGACTTTAACCCCATTTTTACAAGCATGTTTATTAATTGCTATGTATAAAGTTGGTGATATATTTCAAAATAGTTGGAATGAATGGGGTGTTGATTTAGCATTACCAACTAATGCAAGAAAGAAGTTACCTGATTCTGAGGATATTCAAGAAGCTTACAGATATGGTCCAAATGTTGGTGGTGTCCATTATTTCTATCCTATTTCTTCCTTTAAACTTGGTCTTAAAGAAAAGACTAAATTTTGGGCTTTAGTTGAAAAATACTATAACTGGTACCAAGTTGCTTATGAAAACGGTGATTCATTGAATGGGTTAGGTGTTTTAATTAGTGATTTTGTTATTAATAATAAAAACATGGATGCTGTTATTTGTGATGATTTTTTGAAAAACAAGCGTGGTGGTGTATTATTAAGTAATGTTGGTTTTTTCCCACAAGATACTTCAAAAGAGTATTATGTCAGCGATTTAGTCTTTGGACAGGCTTCTGGTGCAATTCGTTTCACTTTTTGTATTAACATTTGTTCTACTAATGTTAAAGGTATGAACATTGAGATGGCTGTTGTTAAAGATGCCATGAAAGATGATGAAACTTTTGGTAAATTCTGTTCAGAATTTAAAAAGACTATTTTTAATTTTGCTGATATGTAAAATATTTTAAATATTATGATATAATGATAGGATAAGGGGAGACCCTTACTTTGTAAAAATTAAGTATCTATTTTGTAAATAGTATAATATGATCGTTCAAGTATTTAAATTTTAAGGACTACTCCGCCCTCAATTGATGTAATCTTATCAATCATTGCGTTTAGAGATCACTTTCCAATATACTATTTATTAATTGTTTAAATTTTGAAATAGCTATTGTTCCAAAAAATGACTTCTAATTAGTATCAATTAACTTGATCTGGAATAACAATGCTAACTATTCTAAAAAATTATAGCGATGAGCTAGTTTTAAGAATCAAGTATTTCGTTTAATGGAAAGGTGTCCCCTTTACCAATGGCTAAGTGACCTCCTTTAAAATTCTAACCGCAGTAATTCTATCACAAGACATTTCGTTTAGAATGAAACCAATATATACCATGAACTTAATGTGATTTTGACTTTGCTTCATCAATAACATTATGAGCAAATGGATGTATATCTGTCTATTTTAATTTCGCTTTTCTTACTCGATTTTGCTCATATTCCAATACTTCAAAATGAATTAAAAGGGAATCTTCCCTGAATGAGAGCATTGAACTCTGCCTCTAGCACCTCTGTAAATGACTTTGCAAACTCGTTTATTACTATCTTAATTACTATCATGATCTTATAATTTTTAGTAGTCGTAAAATTTCAGTCGTTTAATTCCACACAAGCTAGAAATAGTCGTACAACTAACCTGCATGAAAAAACGGTGATCAGATTTCGATGAAAAATTGCTTTTTATTAGCAGAGAAAATGCCGTACCTTACACATTTTGGAAGAAAAGTGTCCAAAATATGCATATTAGTTCGAGGAAAACGTTGCAATTTGTTGTAATATTTAACTAATAGTTTAGAGAACCCATGCGTGTTACAGACCGATACAACTGCTAGTTGCATTGTATTTTGCTCTTGAGCTTGTAGGTGCAAACTCAAAAGGAAGCTCCTCTTCAGATTAAACAGTGGGTATTCATTCGTTCAAAAAAAAAAAAAAAGAAGTCGAGTTATGCATACATAATTCTTCAGGTTTAGCCACTATCATGGTTATTTCCCAGTATAGTCAGTGTCTCTCTTAGATTCTTCTTATTGAATCGTAATGTACTTTATGTTTCCCATTTATCGCTATAAAAATCTTTTATTCTTTGCAAATTGAGCATTAAGAATTTATTTGAAAGGATTCTTTCTCGTTTAATTACAAAGGTTTTATCAAACAGCATTATTGCTGTTTGATAACCTATACAGTCATTCTAGTGTAAATCTGAATACTAACTACCTTCGTGTTAAGATGGAATTGAAACTTTATTGGACTTTGATATGGATTGCTGGGTTTGAAGATTTAATATTGATATTAAATATATTTGCTTCTACTGGAATCTCTAAAAGCATATTTTGAAAAACTTAAGTTAATCAAGTTGTCTTTATCGCTGATGAGATGAAAACTTTAACATGTATCATTTAAAAGGTTCTAGTTTTTTGGGATTAATCAAGATATTATTCTTGTCTCTTGTTCAATTGTAATTAATTTTAAATTTAGTATTCATTTTTAATGTTAATTATTATTTAATTTACATTTTCAAAATAAATCAACGAAAGGTTTTTTCAAACAAACTATTCAATTCATATATATAACATAATGGCTGAAAACAAAGTAGTTGCTCCAGAATTATTAACTGCTGACGAAACTGTCAAATACGATGCTTTAGTTGTCGGTTGTGGTGTCGTTGGTCCAGCTATCGCCACTTCTTTAGCAAGAAAAGGTAAGAAGGTCTTAATTGTTGAAAGAGACTGGTCTTTCCCAGACAGAATTGTCGGTGAATTGATGCAACCAGGTGGTGTTAGAGCTTTAAGAAGTTTAGGTTTAATTCAATCTATTAACAACATTGAAGCTGAACCAGTTACTGGTTACACTGTTATTTACAACGGTGAAGAAGTTGCTATTCCATACCCATACAAGGCTGATTCTCCAGCTATTGAAAAGTTAGAAGGCATTGTTAAGGATGGTAATGACAAGGTTTTGGAAGACTCTACTATTCACATCAAAGATTTCGAAGATGATGAAAGAGAAAGAGGTGTTGCTTTTGTTCATGGTAGATTCTTAGACAACTTGAGAAAAATTGTTGCTCAAGAAAAGAACATCACTCGTTTACAAGGTGATGTTATTGAAATCATGAAGGATGACAAGAACGAAGTTTACGGTGGTAAGGTCGAAATTGAAGGTCGTGGTAAGGTTATCTTCAAGGCTAACATGACTTTCGTTTGTGATGGTATCTTCTCTAAATTCAGAAAGGAATTACACCCAGATCACGTCCCACAAAAGAACTCTTCTTTCGTTGGTATGGCTTTATACAATGCTGATATGCCAACTCCAAAGCACGGTCATGTTATCTTAGGTGCTGATCACAGTCCAATTATCTGTTACCAAATTTCCCCAGAAGAAACCAGAATCTTATGTGCTTACAACTCTGCTAAATTACCAGCTGATATCAAGGCTTGGATGACCAAGGATGTTCAACCATACATTCCAAAGAAGTTACGTCCATCTTTCGATGCTGCTTTAGCTCAAAACAAGTTCAAGTCCATGCCAAACCCATGGTTACCAGGTAGACCAAATGAAACTACTGGTTTATGTGTCATTGGTGATGCTTTGAACCAAAGACACCCATTGACCGGTGGTGGTATGACTGTCGGTTTAAACGATGTTGTCTTATTAATGAAGAAGATTGCTCACTTAGACTTCAACGACCGTGAAGTCGTCTTAGATGAAATTTTAGATTTCAACTACGAAAAGAAGAGTTACAACACTGTTATTAACGTTTTATCTATTGCTTTATACTCTTTATTCGCTGCTGATTCTCCAGATTTGCAGGTCTTACAAAAGGGTTGTTTCAGATACTTCCAAAGAGGTGGTGACGCCGTTTACACTCCAGTTCGTTTCTTAGCTGGTGTTTTACCACAACCAATGACTTTAGCTCGTGTTTTCTTCTCTGTTGCTTTCTACTCTATTTACGTCAACATGCAAGAAAAGGGTTTGATGGGTTTATTACAAGGTTTCTCTATCTTGTTGACCGCTATCAAGGTTTTCACTCCATTCTTATACAGTGAAACCTTCTGTTAAATGTAGTTTTAAATTAATGATAGACTCATTTAATTAAGGAAGATCTCATTTTCAATAGCTATGGAAACTTAATGTACTATAATATTATTACAAAACTTATTTATTTACTAATTTAGGTAACGATCAAATAAAAATATTTTAAATTTATCAGACAATTGTATATAACACCAATTATAAATCTTTGAAACATATCCTTTATAATTACCGTAGTCAAGTTAAGTCAACTCTTTCCATAAATAATCATTGAAGGAAAGCTTTAAATCTGACACTTTCAAGTATGGAAACCTTTAATTTTTCAAATTTTTAAGGATTTAAGCTTGAATATCATATTGAAAAAAAAAGATCTTAATTAGTGATAAATATCCAGATGATTTAATTTATTTGAATTGATTATTAAATATATATTCACTAAGTTGCGATCAGTAAGTAGTAAATTTCTATACTGAGCATATACTTAAATAAGAGAGAACAAAAATGTCTTCACCATTGTGGGTTCGTTGGTTGAAAGTTTATGTTGCTGGTGGTGCAATCATTGGTACTGGTGCTTTATTATTTAAATATACAACCCCTACAGATGAAGAGTTAATTGCTGGGTTATCACCAGAATTGAGATTGCAGTATGAAAGAGAAAAGAAGCTACGCCAAGCTGAACAACAGGAATTAATGAGGATTGTACAAGAAACAGCACAAAGTCAAGATCCGATTTGGAAATCTGGGCCTATCCAATCCCCTTGGGAGAAATCTAATAAGCCTACTGCTCAACAAAAGGATGCCTTCCAAAAATTTAAAGCTGATGAGATTCAAAAGGATGAATTAGCTAATATAAGAAATGAATTATCTCAAATAAGACAACAAAGTGAAACTATTACTAAAGATATTGTAAATAAAAAATCATGGTGGGGTTTTTGGTAAATTATATAACAGGTAAGAATCATATATAATATCATTATTCTTTTAATGATCATGTACATAATCATATTTTTTCATCCAAAATAACATAAAATAAACTTTTAACAGAAATATATTACAATAAATAATAGTAATAGTATATATATATATACTATTTAATTAATGTTTAACTTTAGTAATATTAGAGAGATATTTAGAAATTATATCTATGCATATCAGAATATAAAAAATAACTTAGAATAAATATGAATCAAAACCATTTGAATATGAAAAATTTCTCATTTTATTGTTGATATTTTAAAACAATAAGGAAATATTAAGATTGTTTGTCATTGTCGTTATCATTGGATTTGACATTATATATGATTGACAATTGAATTAGAAAATCTAATCTTCTTCAGCATCTTCACCATCACTTACTAGGTTTAACTTTTCTTTAACATCTTTCCATAGTTTACCTCTGTTGTGAGCTTCATACCATGATGTAATAGCTGTATCGAATGCAGGTTGGAAAAGGAAACCAGCAGCAAAGATAGTTCCTACAAAGACGGAATTTCTTTTAAATAATACTTTATAAATAGATGAGAATGCCTTTTTGAAAACAATAAATTGGATAAATAGTTAGTAAATAACTTTAAATCAAACTAAATTTAATCGAATTAAAGTAAAATGGATAATTTTTTAATATGAACTAGTTCACGTTTCATTTTGATTTGATAATAAAAATCTTATAGTACTAATATGTAAAATTTCACTTTTGTTTGTACCTTTTTTTAAATTAATTCATTGACACATCACTGACACATACCATTATGACTTGTTGGTTAGTTTTATTTCAGTTGCTAAACTAAATATTTTAAAATAAACAGAAACTAAACACTATTTAAAGTGAATACATAATAATACCAAACATCAAATCTTTAAATTTAATTTCAATTAGATATTTAAAATATTAAAATATCAAAATACATTTGTACTAGCTACAGTGTAAACCCCCTTCAGAGAATTGTTATTATGGCAATATGTAGATAAAACCGAAAAAAATTGAGATCTCTCAAAAAGATATTATTGGATCGTTGTTAGTGATATGTGATTTAGCGATGAGGTAAAATTAGGAAATGGAACTATATTTATAATGGTAAAGTTGGTTCATCATCAATTGTATTGTCATCATTGTTATCAGGTTCACCATGGTCGTGGTAGTGGTGGTCTCCATCTTCGTCTTCATTTTCTTGATCCGATTCATTTTCATCTTCAATAGCATTAACATTTCGGAATCTTGGAGCTAATAAATCAAGAATGGTAGTTTCTTCACCAGTAGCTTCATTAACAATAGTATTTCTGAAATCTTCAAATGCTTCTAAATATCTTCTCGCATCTGTAGTTTCAGGAGTAGTATCTGTACCTTCTTCTCCTGTTGCTGCAAAAACTGCATCGTCAACAAATTCTAACATTCGTTCACGTACCATACGTATATTATCATCATATTCATCATCATCTAAATCATCGTCTGTATAGAAAGCATCGGCACCATTATCGTCATCAATGTCACCATCTTCATTATCATCTCTATCATTTCTGTTCCCATTCCCATCGTCATCATCGTCATCTCCTGGTCTTCTTTGGCGACCTTGTCTATTAAAGGCAAAAAGAAACCCATTAGTCAACATATTTAATCTAAAATCATCACCCATTACTCTACTAATGTAACCAGGAATTTCATTATTTATCCATAAAGAATTCAAATACTCATATCTTTTCAAATTCAAAGTTGTTAAATCACCTCTTTTCATTGCATTCTTACCTGTTTCACCATGAGCATTCAGATATGGTGCAGATATATATATTGAAGAAGGTGGATTTGTTAAAAACAGACAAACTTCGTTAATGTTTAAAATCAAGAAAGCACCAAATGGTTTGAAACAGTATTTTTGTAAATGTTTTGACATTTCGTGATGATCACTTCTCATATGAACTTTAACACCACATGTTAAACAAATCTTGAAATCTAATCTATTATCAATATTTGTGGATGTAGATGAATGTTCTTCACGTAATTTAATCTCCTTTGAGTTCGTAATATAAGTATTCAAATTTTTTGCTAAATCGACCATTTTAATGATATTGCAGTATTCATAAGGTATATTTTTTAACAAAGAATTTTCACATACTGGAGATGAAATCATAATCAATGATTCGATAGAGTTGTAATTAGTTAAAATCTCAATAACTTTATTAACATAATTTGGAAAGTTTGGAATATCAAGTGCATCTTGTAAAAAGAAATCATTCAAAATAAATGGTTCATCTTCTAATTCCTTTATGCTCTCATGTAAAACTTTCAATAAAATTAAAGATCTCACAAGAGTAGGTAAGATATTTTTTAACAAACTGGTATAAACTAGCCTATATGCCTCATCAGAATAATTATCAACACCACATAGTTTATTAACAGCTTGTTTAAAATTATTGTTGGTCTCGTGTACATCACCCATTTCAGAAGATGTCTTAAACATGACATCGATTTCAGAAGGAGAAATGCCATTCATAAATTCTAAAATTAACTGTTTAGAAAACTCAGAAATTGCTGTCGTGATAATATTTTTTAAAGTATCATTAGAAAATAAGAAATTGTGAACAATGTATTGGAATAATTGATTCTCACACCATATGCCATTTTCATTATCATATGGTTTAACATTTAAGTCAGGCTTTCCATATTTTCTATAGACTAAAACAATAAAACTTAAAATATGTTTTAATGTTTTATATTTCTGTTCACGACCACTTAAAAATGAAACATGAGATAAATTATCTAATCTCGAAGAAATTTCTAACATAGATATTGTATTGGCCCAATGTACACTCACGATTTGAGAGATATTAGCTTTATCAAAATCAGGTTTCTTATGAAGATCAACATCAAACGAATTAGCATTAAAAATAGAAAATGAAACTATCGAGTTCATGGCATCTATGTCATCAGCACTTGAAGATATTTCATCATTTGTTTCTAAAAATAATCCTGAGAACTTTTCAATTGAAGTTTCTTCGTTAAGAAGTGATTCAATTGATAATCTAAGCTTGGAATTTGATGAATTGGCAATAGGCAATACACAGTTTGAGTATGTCTGACAAAGTGGACAAATAAATGCATTTACAGAAAATCTTTTCTTTTGAATGAATCTTTTAAAACAGTTACTATGAACACTATGGTTACAAGAAACAAACACTTTTCTCGAACCTGTTGAACCATTTCTACTTAGAGATTCTAGTGTTTTATTATCAGTATAGGTTAATTTTTCAGAATTATTGTTGAAACCATTCCTTGTTGTTACGAATTCATCGATATCAAAAATATCACCAGATCTAAAGATTGGGGTATGATCATGATAAGAAGGAATAACAAATACATCACTTTCTACATTATCTTGACATAGAGAACAAGTATAATTTTTATCAAGTTCTGTTTTACTAGCTTTATCAGTCAATTGTTCACTCGATGAATTTGAAGTAGCAAATTCATTTTCATTTTCTTTCATAAATTTGCTTTGTTGGTTATTGAATCTTTCTAAAAGTTTTTTTTGACGTCTTTTTGCTAATTTTCTTTTCTTGGCACTTTCATTTTCAGTGTCATTGTTAGATAATCCTCCATTATTTCTTTCAGCATCGAATTGTAAAGCATATTTTTCCCCAAATTCTGCTAATAAATATTGATTAAATTTTTGAGAATCAAATAAAATAATTTGTTCGATCAGATATTTTGCTTCATGTACAATAGTTTCTGAAAATTTCTTTTCGAACTTGGAATCAGAGATTTTAATCAAAAATTTGATAATAGATGAATCGACATATACTTCAGGAATTGTATTCGGAATATTTGTCATGATTTTTTCATCTTTAAATATAGCATGCATAAAATGAAGTAACTCGTATAGATAAGTACTTTCTCCACTATCAACTGCAATAGAAAGTAATTTCTTAACTAAAGATCCAAATATTTTAGTTTTACTAAATTCACCTACATTAATTTGCAATGCATTGTCTGCAAAATATGGTTCTATAATGATATTATTCTTATTCTTATTTTTACCAGCAATATTAGATTTAATAGTTAATGCACTAGTTTCAATATCATTACCCATGTTGAATATATTTAATGGGTCAATCTTTGAGTAAAGACTTTTGTTCAAACTATAAACACCACTATCTGATAAACCTTTTGGTTCTTGGAAAACAGTTACTTCTTCTAAAGCCATATCAAAATCTTGATTATTATTATTTTGAATTAAATAATCTGGTATAGATTTTAACAAATCAGTATAACATAAAGGTTTTGAATATAATTGATAAAGGATTGCATTTTCAAGGTAATACATTTTTCTATCTTCATAACTGTCGAATGTTAAAAAGAATTGTCTATCAGTCAATGTATGATAACAAAATGCAATAAATTGCTGTACTATGGAGAAAATCTTATCTTGATAGATGGTATCATTAATTTCAACTGAACCTAAGAACCAATCAAGTAACCCCCATCTATCAATCATATTATAAACAAATTTTGATATTTCTTCATCATCAGAAGAGTTATTTCTTAATACCTTTTGACTTGAATTTATAGCTGCCATTTGAACTAAATGAATATCTCTTGAATAAGAATCTAATTCAGGATTATTTTTATAATAGGAAGTTTGATGTAAAACGGTCATACCATTTCTAATCCAATAACCACTATCAATTTGAGAACATAAAATTATGGTTCTTAAAGTAACATCAGAAATATTTATAATTTTTTTTTCAATATTCATTTTATTAATTATTGATAACCAATTATCAACTGGTAATTTATCAATTAATATTGAATATAATGTATTAACTGGATTCATATATGATGTTCTTTCTTTATTAATATCAAACTTAATGATTTCTAATGGATTTGTATCAGAAATTGTTTTATAATTCAGATTAATTGAATTAGCATTAGCTAAATAATCTGTTAATATAACAATTGAATTTGGCAATAATGGATCATTTATTGCAGTTTTCAAATCTTTTAATAATACTTTATTAAAGATTTCAATGATGTTATATATATAAGTAGTATATTCCAAATATGGAATAAAATGTTGATCTTCATGTAAAACATGTTCACCTTCTTTCCTTTTCAATTTCCAATTACCATTAAATAATTTTAGAAAATTGACTATGGTAATAAAATTATTTGATTCTAATAAAATTTTATAATCAGTAATTTTACCTAATAAAATTTCAATCAAATATAAAGATTGTTTAAAGATAAAATTATAACTTTTTGTTGGATTAATTTTCTGTAATCTTTGCCAAATTAATAAACCATTTTCTCTTTTAGTAAAATTATTAAAAATATCAATAATTGTCCAAAAAATATCTTGAAAAGAATTCGAATTATTTACCACAGATTCAATATTTGTTGGACAAGTTAATAATTGTACAATACATTCTTTTAATATAGTTAATCTTGGTTCTCTATCTTTAAATGTAATTGAATTAATCATATGATTAAATATTTCAATAAATTGATCACAAAATATTCTTTTAAATTCAACGTTTGATGCTAAAGTTGGTACAATTAAATTTTGAATATTTCTTCTTAATGATTTCCAATATCTATTATCAAAATATAAGATAAATTGTAATTTTGAATTTTTATATTGAAAATTTTCAATTATTTTTGTATCATTTAATTTATCTAATTCAATGTTTAAATTATTATTTGTTAAATTAATAAATTTATGATTTGCAAATGGAATTCTAATATTTTTATCTAATACAGATAAATCATTATATTTTGTCAGATTATTAATATTTTTTGATTTAATAAAATAATTATCAATTAAATCTGTCATATCAATTGTATTTTTTGAATTAAATTCTGAACATAAAATTTTACTTAAAGAATTTCTAAAAGCATTTTGGAAAATTGGATGTTCAATTGAAAGACAATGAGATAACCATGAAGTAATATATTTACAAGATTTTTGATGAATATATTCTTGCCAATTAATTATAATTGCAGTTAAACCATTTGATTGTACAGCAAAATAACCATCAATTAAATCTTTATCTAATTTTTCAGAACATTTTAATACAGTTCTACCTTCTCTATCAATTTTAGAAGTTAATAAATCAATATGTTTATTATCTGGTTTACCATGTCTTAGTGCAGTAGTAGCTTGTGAGTAATTATGAAATTCATCATTATAAACAATGACAGCATAACCATTTTTTAAATCATTATCATTGAAATATTCATTTTTATAAGAAAATTTATTAATAAAATTTTCAATATCATTTAATTTTGAATCAATATTATCATTTTCATTATTTTGATAAATATTTCTTAATTTCATTGTAATTTCATTTTGTAAAGTATATAATGGTTCAATATTTTGATTAAATACATCAATAAAATAATCAAAAATTTCTTCCAGTACAATTTCAAATAATTTTAAATTAAATGGATTATTAAATGAATTTGTATCAAGTATATTATTATTATTTTTGGTATCATTATTAGTATTATTATTATTGATTTCATTTTCACTTTTACAAGTTAATAAATTATTCCAAGCTTCAATATCACCACAATCACATATACCAGTATTTAAATTATCATCACAAATATCGATGTAAACATGATGATCTAAATGATCATTTGGTTCAAAACAATTTATACATAAAACACAAGTATCATCAAATCCACATTCTTGACATCTATAAATTGGTTCACCATGTTTAAATTTTCTACCACAATTTCTACCATTATGTGAATTATTTAAATTATCATTTAATTTATTTTTTTTATAAAATTGAGTTTCATTCTTAAATAATTTTTCAATATCATTAAATTCAATAGGTAAATTAATTTCATTTTCATTATTATCAAATATTAAATTAATATTTTTACCTTTATTTAATAATGAAAAATATAAAAAATTAAATATAAAATTTTTCATATATTTATCTAAATGAATTCTTTCTTTAAAATCTTTAACATTTTTAAAATCTTCAATTCTATGTAATAATTTTAATTGTTTTCTTAAATTTAATTTAATTTCATTAATATTAAAATCATTTGGGATATTAAATCCATTATCATTTGATTCTTGTAAATTTGACATTAGTAAATAATAATTGTATTATTAATAATAATGATGATAATAATTTATGAAACAATATCTTGGACAAGCACTTAATAATATTTATTACATTCATATATACATAAATGTAATATTAATATACATGCATGAATATATGAATGATTTAAGTATTACCTTCTCATCCATCCCATCGCATCCAAAAATCAAAACTAAAATTCATTTTTAAATTAAAGTCACATGTAAAAAAATAAAATAAAAAAAAAAACTGATGTCATTACATACGACTTTCTATCCCATAAAATAACATACAAAATTCAATTGAAACTTATCATATCACCACCGTTTTGCTTCTTTTTCAAAAGAAGACAACCAAATGGGAAAACCATTTACTCAATTGCATTGTCCATTGGTTCACCAATCGTCCACATTCAACTAATTTATTCTTTTTCAGTTGTCTTCTTTTGAAAAAGAAGCAAAACAGTTGACTGGAAAAGCGTGTCCTTTTTATACGTTTCTGAAACATGCCTTTACCCCAACATTTGCCACCCGATCTTTACCCCAATCTTGACATGCGCCCCTATTTTGCACAGTGCACAAATATTTCCACTTGTCCAACTACAGAATCAACCCTACCAAAGTTTAGCCGCCAACACATTGCACACATTGTACCCGCTCCTCCCCTTTTTTGACACCCTCACTCAACTGTCTAATACAGTGTATGCGCCATTGTGGAAGATCCGGGGTAAACCCCTAATCTTCCTCCACACACACACACACACACAGATTCCTTCATAGCAACAACAACAACAAATTTAGCCGCCAACGATTTTCTGCAGTTTTACTTCTCTCTTCTTCTTAAAAAAGAAGTCAATTACAGCACACGTGATCCGCACGTGGGACCACTCGTACTCGTTTACTTGCCACCTAGTTGCTCCTCAGCAAGGAAAAAACAGAAATATATACCCACTACTACTTATACCCGATCCGGGTTACACCTTTTACCCCAAGCTGTACACCCCATATATAGTGGTTTGATTCGCGTTCACAAAAGAAGAAAAGTTGCTAAATCTGATTTGTACTGCCATTTGTTTCAGGAACGTTTTATATTGCCAAGAATATACACATATTTTATATATATGGGGCAAAAAAGCGTGTGGTGTACGAGCAGTAAGAAATCTCGTATTGCTTTTTCTCTTACGGGAAGGTCCCTCTGTCTTTCTGCTTCTGTTTCTATTCCTTGCAGCTTATCCCACTCGCTCGTTCAAGCTACGTGACAAGAGTAGTTACTTTTTTATGCTGTGGATACATATTAAATCTTGAAAGATTTAATATGTATAGGAGATATATACATATATATATATATATATATATGTATATGTATATATGCATTGGTGGATACAGATCATGAAATAGCCAAGTGTGGTGAAGTGCAGTGTAGTGCAGTGGAGTAAAGTAAAGTGTAGATATGGAAGTTAGTTCATATCATAAAAGAGTTGCTGGTGCAGTTTATAATTCAACTTGTTCGTCAATGGATTCATTAGCAAGATTGAAAAGGAAATCATTAGATATTGTTAAAAAAAAATCAATTGAATTAAATGATCAAAATCAAGTTGTTAATAATGATGATTTTTTCATGGATAAATATTATAGAACAAAGGAAAAACCAAAAAAATTAATTAAAAATTTAAATAATAGACTAAACAGTTATTATTCATCAGGTTTAAATTATTATAATAATCATACTAAAAATAGAGATATTATAACAGAAGGTACAACTGACAAAAATGAGGTTGATGATATTAATGAAAGAATTTTATCAAGATCAAGAATGTCTCAAGATACTTTAGTTAATGGAACTTATAATGATTTTGATTTATATTCACAATTTTCTGATTCGAATACAACTTTATTAGATTCTAGCAACAACAATACTAGTATTGATAAAAATAGATTTAAATTATTTAATTCAAATACGTCAACAACATTAGTTGATGAAATTATTATTAAAGATTTAGAAAAAATTGATGAAAAAAAAATTATTGATAAAAAATTCTTTATTACATCTTATAATCATGATAAAGCTTATGAATTAGGTAAAGAATCTCATTTACATTATTATCAATTGCCATTCCCTTGGAGGGAAAATAAATATATTATTAATGGCTATAGATTTTATGATTCAAAATTTAAATTATTATTATCAGTTTTTAATTATTATGGTGCTCATAATGAAACTATGAATATTTGGACCCATATATTTGGTGCAATTTATTTAACATATCTTACAATTTATGTTTTCCCAAATTCATTAATTTTAACAAATGATTTAATTCCAGAAAATACAAAATATATTGTTTATTTATTTTTATTTGCTGGTGTTAAATGTATGTTAGCTTCTGTTTTTTGGCATACTTTTAATGGTACTACTTCAATGGCTTTACGTCCAAAATATTGTTGTGTTGATTATACAGGTATTACTTTATTAGTTACTGCTTCAATTATGTCTGCAGAATTTATTACACTTTACGAATATCCAATTGTTAGAACATTTTATATGGGTATGTCAACTATTGGTTGCATTGGTGGATTATATTTAAATTGGTCACCAAAATTCGATTCTCCAGAAGCAAGACCTTTACGTATTAAATTTTTCATTTTATTAGCAGCTGTTGGTGCATTCGCATTTTTACATTTGGTTTTTTTGAAAGATTTTTTTTACGCAATTAGTTTATTTGTCCCATTGACAAATAAATCAGTTGTTTGGTATTTAATTGGTGTTGTGTTTTACGGTTCATTCATTCCTGAAAGATTTAGATCAGATTTTATCGTAGATAAATCCATCCCAACAACAAAGGAATTATCTACTAATTTATCTATTATAACTGAACAAAAGCATATCCATTTTAGAGAAACCCCAATTAAATCCTGTCATTGTAATGATTCACATGCAAAAAGTTTCAGATCTCTATATTGGGTTGATTACTATTGTAATTCTCATAACTTGTGGCACTTATTCGTCTTGTTCGGTGTCATTGGTCATTATAATGCTATTTTAGATATAGCAGCCAGAAAATGGTTAACAGTTTGAAGTTAATCAAAAAAACAAAAGAAATGTTTTTTCAAAATTTTATTGTAACAAAAATGCCAATTTTAAAATTGAAAAAAAAATGAAAGCATCATGTACATATTGTTATTAAAATATTAGCAAGAATCATTATCTTAGCATAAATATATAGAAAATTATATACTTCTTTATGAATTTACGATGTTAACGCTTATAAAATTATTTATTATTATGATTATTATGATTACTTATTTTACCATATGGCGGAGTATGAAATTTTTCAACCTCATCTTAAAAATTGATTTATATTAATAAGATTTAATTAATATATTCCAAGTTAAATCATTAATGTAAGTTATTAATATATTCTAACAAACAAGAGTATATACCAAATATTAAACAATAGAAACAATGGTTATTCAACAACCATCTGGTCAAATTAAGTTAACTAACGTCTCTTTAGTTAAATTGAAAAAAAACAAAAAGAGATTTGAAATTGCATGTTACCAAAATAAGGTTCAAGATTACCGTAAAGGTATTGAAAAGGACCTAGATGAGGTTCTACAGATTCATCAAGTGTTTTTGAATGTGTCCAAAGGTGCGGTAGCGTCCAAGGATGATTTAATTAAATGTTTTGGTTCTACTGATATTGACCCAATTATTAAAGAAATTTTAACTAAAGGTGAAATTCAATTGTCTGAAAAAGAAAGACAATTGATGTTGAACAAAATTAATAATGAAATGCTAACTATCATCAGTACCAAATGTATTAATCCAAATTCTAAGAAAAGATATCCACCAACTATGATTCATAAAGCTTTAGTTGAATTAAAATTTAGCCCAGTAGTTAACAAAGCAGCCAAATTACAAGCTTTAGATGCAATTAGATTACTAGTTACTAAACAAATCATTCCAATTGTTAGAGCTAAGATGAAGATTAAGATTACATTAGGAGATGCAAGCAGTCAAGATGTTATTGATAAAATTACTAAATTATTTTTCCAACCAACTATAAATGTAGAAGATAAACTTTGGATATGTACTGGTCTAATAGATCCTGTCAGTTACAGAGATCTAATAACCATATGTAATGGTATTGCTACCGTCCAAGTGTTAGATATGGCAGTTATTGATGATGGTAATTAACGGATCTTATATTTAGCTTATTTTTATATGTTAAATATTTAAATATAAACTAAAATCAAAAGTTTGGAATATTATATATTAATGTTGTTGTTGCTATTTTTATAGATTTGTTACATTAGCAAAATGATTATCATGAGTAATTAATTGTACATATCTTTAAGACATTTTAATACAAAGACTAATTTATTAAAATCTTTAGTATTACTGCCATCATTTTTATCTCTCCAAATCTTACTACTTAATGTTATCAAGTAATTTTTACCTTCAGTGTTCTGATTAACACTTGGCAATATAACTTTTTGATACAGTTCAGCAATTTGTGTACAGATAACTGGTAATTTCATATCATTACTATTACCTAATTTTGCCACAACTTGATAGTCTGATAAATTATCTCTAGTAAGATCGAAATTTCCCATATCATCTTCATCTTGTTCAATGTCGTCATGACCAGCTAAAGGTCTATCAAAAGTAGCTGATCTTAAACCTTTTTGTGATATTTCATAAGTAGTATCCATTTCTCCATTGAATCTTATTTGTACAAGTACCTGATTTTCAAAATGAACTGCATTGATGGCAACCTCATCTTCATTAGAGAATAGTTCAATTGGGAATTTGGCAATACTATCTTTATTAAACATAGTTAATTATTTAATTTTCAATTTATTTCAAATATTAATTAAGTGGAGAAACTATAGACAAATTTTAGGGGAAATCAATGAAATATAAATTAATTTACTACTAAAATGTCAAATTTCATTTAAAGATCAAGATATAAACATGATAAGTTTAAATTCAATTGAAAATTTCCATGCATTAAAGATTAAAACTCAATTTGACATTCTTTGCATTAAAAATGTCGTACAATTAAAGCTCATCGCATTTTTGAAAAATTTTCACTCTAGTAAATTAAGTAGAAGTAGAATGTCAAAATTATCAGGTGAACAACTTATCCTCGATAATTAACACAGAATATCAAGTAACTCTACTTCTAATAATTGAGGGTATCTCTTGTACTAAAAATTCTTTGCATAGCCCTTTAACAACTTTTAACTTTAAAGATTTTAAAATATGTACTTAGTGGTACTTGAAACCATTAAGAGCACAGTGAAGGCATAAAGATACACTAAGAAAATGGATACAGATTAACTAATAATAATTGTGATCTACTTGTTCAATTAATCTAATGGCTACTACTTAAAGATTAATCATGCTTAAGCTTTTATGAACCGATTCTCATTTGAGTTTTCTGTGGTATTCTCATAATAATAGTAGTAAAAATTATTATTGTTACTATATTTTCTTGACACAAACTTATCAATTTGTCAATATTTGTTATTAAAATATTATTATCCATTAACGGCTTTAATATTATTGTAGTTTTATTATCCATACATCTTATTATTCTTACATTGTGATTGTGTGCACTTTTATTTTACCATTATATATATATATATATATTCTTGGAAATATATCAGAATGTTTTTGAATTTATTATCTCTTAATGGCTATATAGAATCTATTTTAAAAGCCCAAGGACCTTCTATATATATGATGATTGAATATATCTTCAATTGTAATAGAAGGCTTATTAGGATATTTGTTCCTGCATTCATTAGAAACATTGCTAAAGATGTTATTTCCTTCATTATAATTAATTCATTCTTAACCACGCTAATGTGTATAGCTGTTTGGAATAATGTTACTGATTATGCTTTTAGAAGAATGGATTTTAGAGATACTAGAAGTTCTTGGACAAAAATCCTTCCTAGAATCACAGCTTCTATTCATAAAAAGACAAGATCTTATAATCCGTTATATCGTGGTATTTCAAATGATAGTAATGAAAGTATTCTAGAATTAAACATTGATGGTGATGTTGCCAATAATATTGAATATGATCATACTATAACTAGTTTGGAAACAAGACCTGTTCGTCATGATAATATAACAGGTCTTGAAGACCATATTGACAGTGTACCAAGTCTTAAGACTAGGAACAGATCCAAATCTCATTCTGGTAAAGAGTTTGTGGAAGATACAAAAGTTGTATGTGATTTAGGCTATTACTATAAACAATATAATATTGAAGTTGAAGAACTTGAAATTGAAACTGATGATGGTTTCATCATAGATTTATGGCATTTAAAACCTGAAAATAATTCAAATCCAGGACATCCTATCTTATTATTACATGGTTTATTACAAAGTTCTGGTTCTTTTGCTACAAGTGGTAAGAAATCATTAGCTTATTTCTTATGTAGACAGGGTTTTGACGTTTGGTTAGGTAATAATAGATGTGGGTTTTCTCCAAAATGGAATATGGATAAATTAAATAACGATGAGAAGAAAAAATGGGATTGGGATATGAATGATATGGTTAAATATGATCTAAAAGCAATGGTTCAGACTGTTCTTTCAAAAACTGGTTTTGAAAAATTAACATTAATTGGTCATTCTCAAGGTACTACACAAACTTTTATGGGTTTAGTTAATGGTGAAGAAATCTATGGTGGTGATAATAATGATGAAAAATTTAGATTAACAGATAAGTTAGAAAATTTTGTTGCATTAGCTCCAGCTGTTTATCCAGGTCCATTGTTAGATGATAAAATGTTTGTGAAACTGTTATGTAAAGGTATTGATAAACCATTAATTTTTGGTGAAAGATCATTTATTCCAATTATGATGTTTGTACGAAACTATTTTGAACAACGTTTCTTTACATATACATCATACATGATGTTCAATTATTTATTTGATTGGAATGATACTTTATGGAATAAAAGTTTAAGAGATCGTCATTTTGTATTTTCTCCAGTTTATGTTTCGATTAAATTAATGAAATGGTGGTTAAGTCCAGCACCAGATAAAATAAGTTTTAAACAAGGTTCGCATATCCTATTCCCAGATGATAAAGTTTGGTTTCCAGTAGAAGATGAAAGGCCAGTCTCTCAACCAAATTCATATCATTTGAATAGTCCAAGAAATTCCACTGATGATTTCCCAAGAATACTAATGTTTATTCCAAGACAAGATAGATTAGTTAGTGGTGAAAGATTAATAAATCATTTTATTAACCATGAAGCTCATTCTGCTTTCAAAATTTGGTATATCGATGAATACTCTCATATGGATGTTTTATGGGCAAATGATATGATTGAAAGAGTTGGTAAACCATTAGTTCAAAGTTTAAGATTACCTAAAAAAGAAGAAAAAACAGAAACAATTCCATCTTTGGAAATTAAAGTTAATGAGCTAAATTAAAAGTAAAATTAAATATATTGTAAATTAATTATTTAAAAGTAAAATTGCTAGATATCATATTATAAAAATACTTATTCATTATTATACACTCACTATTAGCATTAACATTAATTTTGCTAGTCAAGAATTCACGTGCGCGCTTTGAAGAATTTTTCATTTGAGCTCATCGCATCTCAAATTCATCAAATTTTATCAAATGGTAATAGTAAAATAGTATATACAATCAATAATGTAAAGACACTATCTACAATTCATTCTAATAATTTATTTAATTATTTCTAATACTATATATTGGTATTGTTATTTATTTTATTGTAATTGAATTTTCTCTATCATATATAACCAATAGAACATAGCTCATTATAGCGATGAAGATTAAAACTATCAAGAGAAGTGCTGATGATTATGTGCCAGTGAAGAGTACACAAGAATCTCAAATGCCTCGTAATTTGAATCCAGAATTACATCCATTCGAAAGAGCTCGTGAATATACTAAGGCTTTGAATGCTACTAAGATTGAAAGAATGTTTGCCAAACCATTCATTGGTCAATTAGGTGATGGTCATAGAGATGGTGTTTATACTATTGCTAAAAATTATCATGATTTAAATAAATTAGCCACTGGTTCTGCTGATGGTATTGTTAAATATTGGAATATGTCCACTAGAGAAGAATTTGCTTCTTTCAAAGCTCATTATGGTTTAATTACTGGTCTATGTGTTTCTCCAGAAACTTATTCAAAGAGTAAAAATAATCATTATATGTTATCATGTGGTGATGATAAAACTATTAAATTATGGTCAGTCAATAGTGATGATTTTTCCAACGTTAAGGATGATCAAGAATTAAATAAACAAGGTTTGATTAAAACTTACTTTGGTGAACATTCTTTCCAAGGCATTGATCATCATAGAAGTAAATCGAATTTTGCTACTGGTGGTGCTCAAATTCAATTATGGGACTCTAACAGATCAAAACCATTATCTAATCTAACATGGGGTGCTGATAACATTACAAATGTTAAGTTTAATCAAAATGAAACTGATATTTTGGCCAGTACTGGTAGTGATAACTCCATTGTTCTTTATGATTTGAGAACAAATTCTCCAACACAAAAGATTGTTCAAACAATGAGAACAAATGCTATTTGTTGGAACCCAATGGAAGCTTTCAATTTTGTTATTGCTAATGAAGATCATAACGCTTACTACTATGATATGAGAAACATGTCTCGTGCTTTGAATGTATTCAAGGATCATGTCAGTGCTGTTATGGATGTCGATTTCTCTCCAACTGGTGATGAAATTGTTACTGGTTCTTACGATAAAACTATTAGAATTTACAAGACTAATCATGGTCACTCTCGTGAAATCTATCATACTAAGAGAATGCAACATGTCTTCCAAGTTAAATACTCTATGGATAGTAAATATATTATCAGTGGTTCTGATGATGGTAATGTAAGACTTTGGAGAAGTAAAGCTTGGGAAAGATCTAATGCTAAGACTACTCGTGAAAAGAATAAATTAGAATACGACGAAAAGTTAAAGGAAAGATTCAAACATATGCCAGAAATCAAAAGAATTAGTAGACACAGACATGTACCAATTGTTGTCAAGAAAGCTCAAGAAATTAAAAATATTGAACTTAACTCCATTAAGAGAAGAGTTAACAATGAAAGACGTAGTAGAAAAGATATGCCATTTGTTTCAGAAAGAAAGAAACAAATCGTTGGTACTGTATTCCAGTATGAAGATAAGAAACCTAAGAATAAAAAATCTAGTGAAGACGGTGATATATCAGAATAAATATAATGCATTGCTTTAAATTAAAATCTTGAAAAATTTTATAAAATTGTATATTAATTAATTAACATTAGGAAGTTTATAATAAAAAATAAACAAAAAGAACTTAAATAATGTTTCTGAAATGATGTATAAAAAATATGGAATAGTTTAGTCTATATCTATAAGAAATAAAAAGGCCAGCTTTTTAATAATAAATGAGTGACAAATGTAGATTTGGTAATAGCTTTGATATAATACACTTATAATATTTTATATTATCTATCAAAGGATAAAATATTCAATGCATATAAATTAATGCTAATTACAATAGTAGTAAAAAAAAAATATGAACCACATATAAAAATATGAAGTTATGAATCGAATATTAACAATTAAATTGTTACATCTAATATTTTAGCAACATTAGGAACAGCTTCTCTAGAGATATCTTCTAAAAGTGGGATAATATCTAACAATTCATTATCATGAATATCTGAAAACCAAGAAGAAATTGGAATAGCATGTTGAGGATGAAAGATGTATGATGCTGGAGAATTATCTAAGATAATTATATCTGACAATGGTCTACCTATTTGAGATAAATTTTTCACGTAATTTCCTTCGTAGGTATAACATGATTCTCTAAATAATCTGTGATGAATAGATTTATTTTTATCTAGAATATCAAGTAAAGGATCACCATATCTTGAAACACTTGCTGTAAATACTACAACTTCATATAATTCGCCAACTCTTTTTAAGAATCCATCAACACCAGGTCTTTTAATAACATAAACATGGTGAGTTTGATCATCAATAGTAACAGGCAATACAAAATCGGCACTATCAACATACTTAAAAGATGAATGTACCAATGTTTCATCTAAATCTAAAACCAAACATTTCTTATTTGAGTATTTTGTCATATCTTTTGGTGGTAATAAAGTTTGATAACCTTCAGCATGTTCTTGACCTACTTGTAATTGTGATAAATCAATGTAATTATTTGAAGTACTACTTGTTAACATAGAAGTGACTTCATCTTCATAAGAAGTATTAACAGGACTATACTTATTCTCAACATCATTTGAATCAGTAGACATATTATTTTCTGGAATAACAACACTATCTAATTCTTCAGTGCTACTGTAATCACCATTTTCATTTTCATTTATAATAGTAGTTAATTCAGTACCATTTTGATTATAAGATCTTGTTGAAGATAAAGAAGCTGTTGTAGTAGTAGTAATTTGTGTATCTTCTGGTGCTGTTGAAATTAATAATTTTTGACTATTATCATTTTCAATTGAATCAATTGTACTTGTATCAGTTTCACTTTGATTATAAACATGAACATTTCTTTTCTCATCTACATCATCATCATAACCATCTCTTTCTTCTTCTTCAATTTCTTCTTCACCCTTTTCATAATAATAATTATTTTTTTTTTCAATTAATTCATTATGACTATTACTTTTAACATTTTTCCTTCTCATTGATGTATCGCTATTATATGATGTACCTGCTCTTTTTTTCTTTAATAAAGAATCAGTATTGATATCATCAATATTATTATTGTTTAATATCAAATCATTTTTTTCTTTAGTATAATTATTATCGTTTAACAGGTTTTCTTTATCATCACTGATATTATTGTTGTTATAGTTATTATTACTTGGTGTAATTTTTTCAGTACTACTAGACATAATATTATTTACAGTAGATAATTTTCTATAATTTCCCTTAGTATGTGTATCAAAATTCTTTAAATGTTTACTACTTTTGTTGTTATTGTTATTATTATTATTATTATTATTATTATTATTGATTTTTATATTTGAATTATTTCTATTAGTACTATTATTATCTGATGAGCAACAAAATATTGATGCGATTTGTCCCATTTGAGTTCACTATATGATCATATATATTTTTATAAATATATATTTTTTATTTTTCTATCCAATTTGAATATAAATATATATGTATAAGTTTTATATATTTTCCACAATTTTAAATATTATTATAAATTGTATTATATTTTATCAATATAATTTTAATAACTATTATTCAAATATTAAAATATTGATAAATTTTGCTTTTCCTTTTTCTGCAGGTAACAATAATTTTTCCAATTGAAAATTAATTCTTTTTTTCTGTTTCTATGCATAATTTTAATTTTTTTAACAAATAATGGAAATATGGCCTAATTAGGACATTACATTGTCCTAATTAGGTTAATGCATGTCACATGGCAGTCCCTTTCCAGACACACTGTTAAGCTCAATTAGGAAATATGAGGAAGTACATGTTTCCTTAAATGGGAAGGGCTTCGTTTTAGGGTTTATTTGTTTGTTTGTTTTTATAATATAATGTGTTCGTGTGATGTGATTTGGTGCGTCAACAGTCACATGATTTTGAAATTCAATATTTTTTTTTGAAAAATTATTGAAATTAATATCATATTTGAGTTTAGTTTTACACATATCTGTAGATATATATATTGATTTATACTTGCAATTGTCTATTTGTGAGCCATTACAAGTATCACTATACCATGGATTTCCAAACACCTTTACCAAATAGAACAATTGTGTCTGGAGCTAATTTAGCCAACAATGCTAGTGCTACTAAAGCATTTAGTACACCACTACGTCCTTTATCTAGTGAACAAATTCATTCAGTAAGAGAACGGATTAGTAAAGAGTCTCCTAGTTTGTACAGAAATAAGATTTTGACGGACCCTGTTCCATCAAAATACAGAAAGTTTGATGAACAAGATAAAAATTCATTTAATACTAAATTTAATCAAAATAATAATAATATTAATAATAATACTAATTCTTTATTTAATAATATTAGTATTAATGAAGAATTAATGATGATTAAAAATGATAATGAGTTATTTACTCCAAGTTTTGATAATTCAGATCTTTTTAAAAATTCATTGAATAATAATAATAATGAATCATTATTAAATGATCAATTTCCAAATGGTAATTCAATCAATAATCAAGATATTACATTTTCAACAATTGGTAATTATGAAAATCCTGTTTTATCAAAATTGTCTAGTAGAACTACTAATAAAGAATTAGAATTACAAAAAATTACTATTAATATAATTTGTTTACTTTTAAGTAACTTATTATTTAAATTTGGTAATTTTTTCATTAATTATACCAAATATGGTAAACTTCTAATGAATATAATAACAGAATATTATAATGAATCTTTATTATCATCATCAATTTCAGCATCAGCATTAGCATCAGAATCTTCAGTGATAGAAAATTCTTTATTAAACAATTATTACATTTCATTAATTTTTAAAAATATTTCATGGTTTTTATTAAATTATTTTGATAATTTGAAAAGTCTCTTTCAATTAGTATTGATTTTTAATATAATAACTTCATTATGGAATTTATTTGCAAAAGTTAAAACAGATGATTTAAAATTATCTGAGAAGCAAATGAATTTACTGGGATTAAATGGTTCAATTAATATAAGTGAAAATAATAACTCACAATTACCTAATTTGAAAAATATAAATAAGCCACATTTGGTTACTACTAATAATTTAAAATTAGACAACAGTTCAAACTCTACTGATAATCAATCTACTCCTGCAACTCCATTCTTATTTAAGTCTTTAGAAACTCCAATGAAATTAAAACAAAGAAATGAAAATTTAGTACAACCTCAAAACTCTTTGATTAATCGTGCAGATGCATTTGGTAATTTAAGAAAAACCGTTTTATTAAACAATGGTTCTGGTTCTATTAGTGCACCTGTACCAACTCCAATTAATAGTGGTAGTTACACACCAAGTAACAAATATGCATATTTAATGGATTCTCCAAGTCCAAGAAAGAGATTATAGTCTTGTTTTAATTTTTAATTAATTTGGTTTATAATACATAGCTTTTTAATATTTTAAAAAGTAATTACAATTAACATAATTTTTTTTTTATAAAAATTTAATGATATTTATATATGTTGATCTATTTATTTTATTCTCAACAATGTTTCTATTACGTTGAATGTTATATTACAATTTACCAGTAGTCTGGAAATAGAAACTTTAATTTTTCTAAAGTATCTAAAGACATAGCTTCAGGTTTAGTAGTAATAGACATTTTAATAGAACCAGTTAGACCATCACCAGTTTTCATAAATGATGGAATTTCATTAGCTAAACCTTGAATAATTTTAGAAGCCAAGATATTAGCATTACGACCATTATTAGATAAGTTGCCTAAAACAGTTTCAACAGTAACTGGAACTTCTTCATCTCTCCAGGCATCGTAATCAGTTGACATACAAATCATTTGATATGGTAATTCACATTCACGAGCTAATTTAGCTTCAGGTAAAACACTCATGTTAATAACATCACCACCAAAAGCTCTATACATTTTTGATTCAGCTCTTGTAGAAAATTGTGGACCTTCCATACAAATGACAGTTTTTTCACTATCAAAATGTAAAATACATGGTTCTTCAGAATCTGGATTTGTTAATTCATCTTTAAATTGATAAATAAATTTACCAAATTCTGAAGAAAATGGGTTACCAAAACCAACATGACCAACTAAACCTTCTTCATTAAAATAAGAAGATTCTCTAATACCTTTAGTCCTATCAATAATTTGTTGTGGAATAACAAAATCTCTAGGTTTAATATGATGTTGTAAAGAACCAACAGCACTGAATGATAAAACAGCTTTTGTTTTTAAAAACTTTAAAGCAGCCATATTAGCTCTAAATGGTACTTTAGTTGGTGGATATTGATGATGAACACCATGTCTAGCAATAAATGCAACGTGGAAATCATTTGAAGCATCGCCAACAAATTTTGAGATAGTAATTGGGGAAGATGTTTCACCCCATGGAGTAACTATAGCAGGAATAACAGCAATAGGTTTCAAACAATCCAAATTATATAAACCAGTACCACCAATGATACCTAAGTCGATTTCACCATTAAATTCAGATGCGATGCTAGATCTTAATTCAGAATAAGTCATTTTTGATAGTTCTTTTTTTTAATGATTGTTTCTCTATTAATAAAAATAATGGTACAACTGATAAATAATTAAATAATTAATCTTGAACTAATATAAGTGTCATATAAGTATCATATCAATACATTTACATTTGTGGTAAAATATATAATAAAATCTAATTAAAATGAAAATTTTTGATTATATAGCTCATCGCATCGTAATTTTTCATTTTTACATAATAATTGATAGATAACAAGTAATTAATATGGTAATAAATAAAGGTTAATTACATGTATTCATATATTTACATGTATATATATTATTTACAAGTGATAGTGTTCTCTAATGGTTGTCTCATTAGAAATTAATTTTTTGTTAGAAAATAATGAATAGATTAGAAGTAATACTGTGTAATTTACTGAGAAATAAACATAAAAATTGGTAGCATATAGTTTTATTCTTATTATTACATTTATTTAGCTTCAAAACCATAACTTTTCATACAAGCTTTGTATTTCTCAATGAATTCATTACATTTACCAGATTCTTGACCGTTAAATAATAAACAGTTATCTCTTTCCTCCTTTTCAGGTTTACAAACACAACATGGTTTTGGTTTGTCTTCTGTAGTATTCTTCATAGGACAGGATTCAGTTTTTGGATCAGACATGATAATTAATAGTTGGATAGTTGTGTATATGTATAGCTCTTGTATCACTTGTTACCTTGATAAACACTCTTAACAAACTTATATAAATCATATAAAATTGTTTAAATAATTCATTTTTTCAGATTAGATTACTAAGAGAGATCCCCTTGCTTGAAAAAAAAAATTAACGTTATAATAGCAATGACAGTTGGTATTTGAGAAGTATTATGAATAATTATGTAGATGAATATATATGTGTGTGTGTGTGTGTGTGTGTGTGTGTGTGTGTGTGTGTGTGTGTGTGTGTGTGATTGTATGTATTTAGAGTCTATTCATAGTATAGATTGGATGTTAAATTTTGTAAAGTGTCGATATCATAATATTCTTCATCATCAGAGATATTTTCATTTTTTTCAGATTCAGTATCTTCTACTAATGATATTGGATCAGGAATATATTGTGCATTTAAATTAATGATTTGAATATTCTTTCTTACATCAATTAATTTTGTTATTTGATTTCTTGTATAATCAGATAGTGTATCCATGACATTTTCCTCTTGTAAAGTTTTGGATTTGGTCGTTGATAATATTAATTTTAAACCATCTAACCAAATATATGTTGCTTCTCTATTATCAAAATATAATTTTAATAATAATTTTTTTGATTTATCTAATATTTTAACTTCCATACAAATATATTTTTGAATATCTTTTATCATATTGTTATCATATTTACCAGTAGATTTATCATATTCCTTTAATAATTCTCTAGTTTCAAAAAATGCAATATCTTTTAATTGTATGCTTTTTGTTACATTTTTAGGAATTAGTGTCCCCATTGCATTTTTATGATCAATTGATTTGGATAAAAGTTTATTTTCTAATAAATATGGTCTATCATTTGTTTCAAAATCAAATTGTCGTATAAATATATTTTTTTGGTTATCTGATAATATGGTATATGAAATCTTTGGGTTTTTAATGGAAATATCAAATGGATTTTCATTAAAAAACCATGAACCTGATTGTAATTGCAATAGTCTTTGATGGCAAACATAATCAAAAACTTGTTGAGAAAGCATTGTATCGAATTCTTCCATATTCTTGGACCATTTCTTACTATTAGATTTAATAATTGCATCCAATTGCCATTGTCTAGCAATTTTATAATTCACTGAATCTATTAAATCAATAACAGAACTATAAGAATAACTTGGTGTTATTTCAGGATCATTATGAATATATTTATCAGCTCTTTCTAAAATAATTTTACTTAATTCTAATAATGAATTTAAATCTCTATCAGATTTTGCATTAGATTCAACCCACATCTTCAATAAATTATCCATCAATGCATAAAATATTAATTCTTTTCTTATAATCAAACTGGCATTATTTGGTTTTTCTGATAGCCCATCATGTATATACACAATAAAATCATTTAACTGATCAGAAATTAACAAAATTGCTTTAGATAATGGGAAAGGATTATCTCCAAATATTAATTGTTCTGTAAAGGTTTTTTTAAAAGACAAATTTTTATTTTCTAAGAAACTAATAAAATCAAAGACTTGTAAAAAATTTAAGTTAAATAAATCTTTATACTCATCATTTAATTTAAATTCTTCCTTCGTTAGTGTTCGATTACCAACAGTATTGTAGACAACCTCTAAGACCTTTTCTATATATAAATTTGGAAATGAATTCATACCAACAGTTTTTAATTCAGCTGCTAAACTACGAATACTAGGTAATATTCTTGTTTCAATTTGTAATCTAAGTTCTTCGATCTCTAATAAAGACTCTATGGATTCTGAAAATCCAAATCCTCTAAGATTCAAAAAACTTGTAACTATTATGACTGAACCATCTTCAGGATTAAATTCCAATAGGTAAACTAAGCATTTCAATAATCCAGCAATACAATTAACGTAGCCTAAAAAATAGTCAGATGAAACATTCTCAGTAAAAGTAATTTCAGTTAAAGTTTGAATGATACGAATATCCTTAAAATAATTGCAAGTAATTAAAATTAATTCCTTATTGCTGTATGGATCATTTAAAATTATATCAAGCATAATAATGATACTATCAATTAACACATTCAAATTAATCTTTAATGAAAATTCATTTAAAGTATGCCAAAATTTAGAATCAATTACAACTGTATCATGTAAAAAAAGTTTATCACATTTTTGTAAAAATAATGATAATAACAACTCAAATTTACTAGCATCCATCGGCATGGTTGAATTGAACAATTGGTTAAATACTTTGCTTGATTCATCACCATTTAATATATCATTAGAATTATCATTTGATAATAAATTCATCAGAGCCTTGAATTCACTTTCAATCATCTTATTAACTTCAATTTTATTAGTAGCTCCTAAAATAAATAAAAATGTAGCCCCCACTAAATATCAATATATTGAATTAAATAGATACCTTTTATATAATATATTCTTCTTTATTAATTGATTGCTTTGAATTGGTAACTTAATTATAACATAATTTCAATATTTTCAAATATCCCGATATTTGAAAATATATCGTAATAAAGCTGTTATAACATTTAGAGTAAACTTTTATTATTATATTAGTGGGATTTTAGTATAGTAACATTAGTATCTGATACATTCCATTGGTAATTAGTTACTCAATTAATAATCTTCTACTGTTTTGATATATTTGGAAATTGATTAAAGACTTTAAAATTGACAAAGTACTTTTTGCTAAAAATATTTTAGTGTTGGAATAATATATTCAAAAATGGATAAAGTTTATAGGAATGAATCATCAGTTGTCGATCAATTTGATTATTATTTTAATGAAACAGATGGTACAAGTGATAATGAGACAATGATATCCTTAGATGAATATATAAACAATGTTTTACCCTTACATTTACAAAAAATATTTTTAGAAAATATATCAGATGATGAAAAGTTACATGGATTTGATAATGTTGCTGATCAATTAGAGTCACGTATATTATCCATTAAGAATAATAAAGAGATTTATAAATATATGAAAGTTTTACAATCGCTAAATGAACAAAAAAATTATTTTGCTAATCATTCAATTCAATCTTCTTCATTTTCTTCATGGTCATTTATTGAAGGTTTTATCATTGGACAATTAAGTGTCATTTTAATATTCATTTTTTTCATTAAATTTTTCATCTTTAGTGAAAGTTCAACATCTCCAAACACACAAAGTAATTCTAAATCAACATCAAGTTCATTTAAAAAATTTTCAAACACAAATTCTGTACCAAATTCAAAAGATAATTCATTAATTTCACATCAATTTTTTTCATCTATTGTTAAAAGAGGTGGTAAAAGTCATTTTGAAATTGAAAATGAGACTGAAAATAGTGGTACATCTCGTAGATTGAATACAATATTAGAAAAAGCATATTATGATGTCGATAATCATCCTGCTGAATCTCTTGATTGGTTTAATGTATTGATTGCACAAACTATTCAACAATTCCGTGAAGAAGCTTGGCAAAAGGATAATATTGTTCATTCATTAAATGATTTTATAGAGAATAAATCAGATGAATTACCAAAATATCTAGATAGCATAAAAATTACTGAATTAGATATTGGTAATGATTTCCCAATTTTTTCTAATTGTAGAATTCAATACTCTCCTAATTCTAACAAGAAAAAATTAGAAGCAAAAATTGATATCGATTTAAAAGATAGATTAGCATTTGGAATTGAAACTAAACTATTACTTAATTATCCAAAACCAGGTACTGCAGTATTACCTATTAATCTAACAGTAGCTATTGTAAGATTTCAAGCATGTTTAACCGTATCTTTAACTAATGCAGAAGATTTGGTTCCAGCTCATGAAAGTTCACATTCTGATAATAAAGAAGGTGGATATTTCTTAATGTTTTCCTTTGCACCAGAATATAAGATGGAGTTTGATACACAATCTTTGATAGGTGCTAGATCTAAATTAGAAAATATTCCGAAAGTAAGCAGTATGATTGAATATCATATTAAAAAGTGGTTTGTAGAAAGATGTGTTGAACCTAGATTCCAATGTGTTAAATTACCAAATATTTGGCCAAGAAGTAAAAATGCTAGAGAAGAAAAAGTGGAAAACGATGATACTGTCTCTCAACATTCTGAAATTTAAAGTATAAAATTTTAATTTTGTTGAATTATATATTAGATTACTTGTTTATTTATTGAGTTTGGTATCTCCTGAGAGAGTGATAATACATTTACCTGTATCACAGTTAATGTTATATTTTTTCTTCATATACTCTTGTTCCCAATCAGCAATTCCTATTTTATCTCGAGGTATACAGATATAAGGTACTTTTTCCGAATCAATAAAGGGTATAAGGAAGTCTTTAGAGGTTTCAGTAGGTAGTGGGATATCTAATCCCATATTAGACAGAGTTTTGACCGCTTCATCAAATTTTAATAAGGGTTGGTGGACTTTTGATAAGAACCGCAAAGAGATTTGATAATGTGCAACTACTGTCAGAATAAATATTATTATCATGAATACTGATAGCTTAAAACTATTGTATAATGAAAATAATCCTATCATACAGAATTCTAGACAATAAATCCCAGCGTAAAGCTGGATCAATGCTTGTATATATAATTTGCCATAAGTTTCTGCAACATTTTTTCCACTATATTGAAATTCTAATAGATACTTCAATGAAAAGAATACTAGAAAGAAAGAAAGGCAGCAAAATGGAAGAATTATTGGTGCAATAACACTATATATAATTCCAATACATCCAAGAACTGAAAAAATTGGATATATTGATCCCCATTGAAAACTCAATGAATTAATTATTCGTTTCATTTTCTTTTGTGGTGTGTATAAAATTTGCCTATAATATAATAATTCGAATAATAACTCTTTTAATTGTAAAAAGTTTCCACCTGAATAAGCTAATCCTCTAATTAAAACAAATGAACAAAAAAAGTTTGAACTCTTAGGTAGTTCATGAGCTAATAAGGTGGTTATACTTACCGGATTATTAATTATCTTTTCAACAACAAAGGATAAACCAGATGATACTGTTACCACTAAAAAAATATGAACAAACAGGAAACTAAAAAACCATAGTTGAACATTTAATTCTATTTCAGCTTGAGTTCTACAACAACGAAGGTAACTGATCCACCTGAAAATAAAAGGTACAAATTCTGTAATAAAAACCAACGTAACTACAGGTATAATAGTACTGGATACATCACTTATGATTTTTGACTCAATGTTAATTTCTGATATAATTGGGATTAGTGAAGCCAGATAGGGTATTTGTGAGACCAAACCAATAAATGCAACAGGTATAACCCAACCTAAAATGATGAATATGCTAACAAAACTTGCCAATACAGATCTAAACGATTTTAATGTTGCATTAGAGACAAGAATATTAGACCATATTATACCTTGTGAATGCGGGCCAATTATCACATCATTCCATGAATTTATATTAAATGAAGATAATAATTGACCAAATATATGGGTTTTAGTAATTGAGTCAAATGTAACAAAGGCTTTATCGAAACATATAACAGAATCAATCTCAGGTTTCCCTATTGGATATCGAAGGTTACTATATGTTTTATATTTAATACAATCATCATTCCATTTTTTATTAATTGAATCATATTTATTAATTGAATTTTCTAAATCTAAATAACAACTTTCAATGAATGAAAACTTTTTAAATCCTATTATAGGTAATCTAGCCTCATAAATTATTTTAATATTAATCCATTTAATATAAAAGTTAATATTAAAATAATAATTTAATGTTTTCAATTTGAAAAGGTATTTATTTTTAAAAAACTTAAATGATGGTTTATAATAATTTAAAATTGAATGATAACCACTACTATTTTGGAAAACTAATCTATCTGCCTCCAAATTCATATAAAATTTTGCAAGAACTAATTTTAATAATATTTTTTCAATTCTATGTTCTAAATTTTGAATCTTATCATAATTTTTTTTAATTTTATGGCTCTCTTTAGGAATAAATTTGACACCTTTAACACTATTAGGTGATATTGAATTAAAATAATTTTCAACTTTTAATTTGTTTTGCCTTAAGTTATCTGGGATATTATCAACATATAACACAGGTTGTTTCTCATTAAGTAATATTTCGTTTGATGATAAATTATGAACATGTTTTAATTCAGATATTAACATAACATGAAACCAAACTATTACAAATAATGCTAAAATCATATGAAATATTAATTTATCTGAATTATGTCCTGATATATTTGACATACTTATTATATCAAGTGATTGAGTTGATATAATTATTCCATTATTTTCAATTTCTTGTAATTCTTTTGCTTTGTATCCAGAGAAATAATGAATCGGTATTAATATTGGCATTATTAACACAGATAATGATAAAAAAAATTGCATTAGTATTTTTAAGAATCTTAAAAATAAATAAGCATCTATCCCACTTTTAGTTTGATATTTTTCTATTACAGGATCATAAACTATTAATATCCATCCAAATAATTTTTTAAGAAATTTTGTATTTTTATTTGGTAAAGATGGATTACAAAGTAATTTGGAATTATCTTTATCAATTTTTTCATTAAGTTTATTTGCTTGATATAATTCTTTTAATTTCCCTCTTAAATAAATAAATAATAAGAATTGTATTATAAAATACAATAATGATACTAACATTCCTGAAACAAATGCCTTAAATGATATACCAGCATGCTTATGTGCAGATCCACTTCTTGTAGTATTTAAAAATCTTGATAATATACCAGAAGTAATGTTTCCAAATCTTTTATCCTGATCAATCTCATCATCATCAAATTTTAAAATTAAAATTGAAGTTCCCTCATCAATATCAATATATGTATATAAATATTTGGAAAAATAATCAAATATATTAGTATTTTCTGATACATGTGTATTCATAGTACCAGATATTATATATATTGGATAATGATGTAAGTAATGGGGGTATGAATCGATACTATATGAATATTTAAAGAAGACTGGCACAACTCTTTTAAACAATTTTATATATACTCATTAATTTTTTAAACAAAAAAAATATTTTGTGTCGTCGCCGCTATAAATAATCTTAACTATGTAAAATTGAATATTATACAATATTTATTTATTTATTCATTTATTTATTTATCATCTACTTTCAAGTTGATGTTGTTCAATAAGAATATACTCATCAATGCAATAAAAATGTAACAAGCAATTGATAGTGGTTTCTTATATAATGCAGTGGCATTGAAATCATATTTAATTAAAATATGACCAGAACGTAGTTCATCAACTAGATTTTCAAAAGTGAATGTTACTTTAACATGACCTTGGTTTAAATCAAAATATGAGTTCTTGTTAGAAATATCGACAGATTTAAATGGTAATGGAGAATCAACTTCTTGAATGACTGCACCTTCTGGTAAAAAGATTGA
>JANIWO010000056.1:0-56197 GCA_030555675.1 Vanderwaltozyma tropicalis
GTACCAACGGTTCGACATGTTTCTCCTCTTCTACCATTTCGATCTCAAACCTTTCAACTATCTTGGAATCATATTCTTCTAATAATGAAATTGCTAATATATAACCATGCTTTAAGTAATCCTTACTTAAAGCATGAACAGTAATTTGGTACACATGTTCCGATTTAGACTTAATAACTTTATTCAATGTTTCAATTTCAATAAATTGAAACATTTCATCAATAGTCTCTTTAGCTTCTTCTATAATCTTAACACACAAATCTAAATCAACAAGTGATTTAATATTGTGTAAGTTATTGTTCAACATATTTAAGTTATAAGACATTTGTAATTTCTCTTCATGCTTTTGTTTATCGTTATTATTAGGTTTAAACAATTTAGCAAATGATGATAAAAAATCCTTTTTATCATCACTTACATCAGTTTTTTCACTTTCATTCCTCAATGAATTCATTAACTGCTCATTAGTTTCTTTTTGTCTTCTGGCTTTTTCTTCTAAATTTATTCTTATCTCTTCAAGAATATGCACTTTAAATCTACGAGGTGTATTTTCTAAGTAACCTAAAATCTTCGGTTCAAGATACATGTTAAAGAATTCTTTAACAATTTTTTTAAAACTTTCACCTCCATTAACAGAATCCTTTAATTCAGTAACTAACTTTTCTACAATCATAAAATATATCTTTGGTAAAAAATTTAATCTGTCTTCATTTTCATCTAGCAACTCTGTTAAACTATCTAACATTTGTTGAACCACAGTTTCAACAAATGTAATAATCATTGGGTATTGGTCTTCAAAAACAATATCAACTATCTCAATAACTTCATTCAAATAGTCCCTAATCTTCAACAAATCAGAGTTAAACATTTCCTCTTGAAAACTCTCTATAATTGCTGTTTTACCATCTGGCTGTTTTCCAATATCAACATCTTCAAATTTCTCTTCTTTTTTCTCATTATCAATTAACAATTTGTTCGATTCAACAAAAAGCTTCTCAGATATGTGTATATCATTTTCGATATCATACCTAGATCTGAAACTTTCTACCACAATAGTCTCTTCTTTCAAAACAAGCAAAGATTTAACAAATTTACCAACTATTTCAAAATTCCTATTATCAAAATTGCTTTCAAGTTCTTCTAAAACAGAATTCATGAACATTTCTTTGAATATACGTAACTGTTGTTCTATTTTTAAATACTCTTCACAATCATTAACATTAGACTGATTATACTTGAAGATATTACTTAAAATTTTAGCTTGTAAAAGAGGATCTTCCTCATATTGTTCTGGAAATAAAGTATTCAAATTACCGTTATACAGCTTATCACATAATTCATTGAATACCTTATAAAACTTAATATATGTTTCTTTAGCTTTTGAATTATCATAATCTTTAATTTCATCGAAAATATTTAAACAATCAAAGACAGTTACTTCTTCTGCTGTTTCATCCGTAATTAGTAGTTTTTCCTCCTCCTCATCTACACTTTCATGTTCCTCTTTTTCTTCTAGTCCTAATTGTTTTAACTTCTTTCTCCAGTAATCAACATCATTGTCTTTGGACAAGGTTTCATTGTACACTACTTTACTCAATAACTGGAAGTTCAAATAGTCCTTAACTTTCAAATTACTAATAATATTGCTAGTAATAGCTGGAACCTTCAACAATTTCTCCATTATTACAATCCTACCTTACTCTTATTTCCTTTTGGAACCTCACCTTTACAATCTAAAAACCTTTAAATTTTGAAATATCGATCTTTTTCACTAATTGAAATTCGATGCCTTACACAGAAAATTTATAGCCAATGGAACTCGTTAGAATTTGTCTCAACCTCATCAATAATTGGATTAATATCTACAACTATCCATTGTATCAAATAAGAGTACCTCTTCACTGTGAATATTGAGCTTATAACTAACAACATAAGCTTCAATATATCTAATTTTCTTCTTAAATTATCTATTTTTTTTTAAAAATGCCGAAGAACTCATCCTTGTTAGCTCAGTTGGTAGAGCGTTCGGCTTTTAAACAACAGTTTAAACCAAGGATACCGAAATGTCAGGGGTTCGAGCCCCCTATGAGGAGTTCTTTATTTTTGCATTTTTTTACTTCTTAAGATATATTATTATTATTGCTAATATTTTCTTGACATTAACTACAACAATTCCAACACTAATAAACTATTATTATTCATCTATTGAATCTTTATATAATTTCTCCAAATTCATATATTAGCAGTAATTTTTTTTTATTTTCTTTCAAATATTATATTTTGTTTATTTAACAATATATTAAGTGACTTCTAATCTTTCAAAAAGTTCTTTAATAAAAACAAAACAATTATTATATAATATAAATATATATTATTTCTAAATTAGTACAAATATTATGATTTTTGACTAGTTTCAAAACTATTTCTCCATCAACTTTCAATTTAAAAATCACATCTAGATTCTATTCTGAATGTGAATTCCCATTGAAAGAGAATGCAGTGATGAAATTATAGTGCGTCCAACTTCGATACTTGTGCCATTCTAACACTTAGTAACTGATTCATTATACTTTAATTAATCGGGATCAGCTACTAGCTCATTCTATTATTTAGAAAGAGGTATGAAGTTTAAAAAGTCCTCATCTTCATCTTTCAGTGGTGTTGTATCACATAGATTGTTAACAATGTGATTAATTACAGCAATATTTGAATATTTGTCCTTAAAGACACTTGATACCTCTGGATTAACAATTTGTGGAAAATGACATGCTTGAAAGCTAACCAACGTAAATAGTTAAATGTTACTATAGGTGCATGGATTATAACTTTTTTATCTTCAATGGTACTTGCACTGTTTCGAATGTATAGACAATTATCCTTTAAATCTCGATAACTTAACAAATTATTTTTAATAGATGGTGCATAATATGCAGTTATTTTTATTAATTTATTGTATCCAAATGTAAAACTACTGTTCCTTGGTAACTGGTAATAATGTTATTGGTAGCGATGTGTTAAATACATGAAATATGTGAAATGGCAATTGAACTGGAAATTGGCGAGTAATAGATAGAATAGTACTTTTGTCTTGGAAGTAAAACGGTGAAGGGTTATATCGAAGATCGGACTGATGATAACGGAAACTAGTCTGTGGGCCATTAGGAGCAAAAGATTGAGCATAATAGTGATGATAAGGATAAAAGTATGATAATCGATTGAAACCAGGGTGAGTAGAACTGTTGAAAAAGTGATATTCTTGTGCATCAGTTCTATTGACCTTGTCAAATGAGATTCTAACTGAATGATTGGATGCATCAGATGTAGTTTCATTAACTTTGACACTTGGGTCGTTAGCAGAAACCTCATGCCTGTAGTCATGGATTGGTAATCAAATGACATGTCGAATTTCTTTAGCAGCAAATATATTTTAATTATTCTTGAATTATATGTATATATCTTTGGATTAGTATATAAAACTCAGATAATTCTACAAATTACTGAAAAGCTGTTTTTCATGTATTCCTACCACTTATATTACGAATTTAATAGTTCCATCTTCAAACTACATTGAATTATAAGTATATATCTTGTCACTTCCTAATAAATCTTCGCACCGCTTGCTCATTAGAATCATTAAGAATAAAGTATCTATGAAATAATGGAGTTACTAGAAGCATTTATGTTTCTCAATTATGAAATGCATTCTTTTAACAGTTTTAATGTTAGTTTTTAACTATTATGTTAAATAGTTATTGCAAAAAAAATGCTTCCAATCGGAGTCGAACCGATGATCTCCACATTACTAGTGTGGCGCCTTACCAACTTGGCCATAGAAGCTATAAATCTTGAGGATATCAAGATCTAAACCATGTATTTAATTACATCAACCTTTTTTAAATGTAATTACGGTGCATTCAGCACACTATTGTGCAAACTTATTTAGAGACCAGGTACTTAATTTTATGTGATCAGTAGCAACTAACAGGTTTCTTTGTCTCCTCATAGAACAAGTTCAACTGTTCATTAAGATCTATAACTAATTTACAAATGCAACCATATATCGACATTCTGGTTATTGTGATTATCCAAAGACTTTGTCACTTGCTGAAAGCCATATCCTCCACTGGATCAAGCCCACGTTTTTACAGTTCAGAGAATTGATCTAATATTTCAAAACGTGTATAGAGAGAATGTGGTCTTCGATTAGAATTTTGAAATTTTTCATGGTAAGAAACCCCGTAGAACAACGTATTATACTACTAACAAATATCAAAAATTCCAAAATTAATACCAGTACAATAATACACTTGAAGTTGAAGCTAAAATATTATTACATCTACGAGTTAGTATGAGATAAATTTTATTGATCTTGAATAAACAACTTTTCAATGGATGTCCAAACATTTTGATAATATAAGCGTTTCTTTATCTAATAAGGTTATTAGGTACCACAAAGGGTGAGCAGCTAACTGTGAAAAGGGAAGTTCACTATGAAATACTCGTATTTTTTAAAATATAATGCTGTACCAGAATGGGAAAGCCATTATATGGATTACAATGAGTTAAAAAATTTGATTTATACTTTGCAAACATCTGAATTGTCTAAAGTTGAATCTGTTGCTGGTAAAGATGATAGTTTATACCTTGATACTGACACTGAATTTCCTAAATTACCTCAGCATAGAGATGATATTCTCCATGAAGAAACTATTGAATTGGATGTTTTAGATTCTAATTCTAATTCTAAAGAAAGAAAGATTAACTTGAAGAACTATAAGTTAAGTATTTTCGATAAGAAGAAAAGAAGCAGAACTTCTACAAATAACTTAAAAGCTGAAACTAGTGATATTGACAGTTCAGAAATTTTCATTGAAGAATTAACTGAAAATAAAAATAAAGTTGATAATTTCTATACCAGATTAGAAAATAAATTATATGACAAATTTAATATTTTAGTCAAAGATTTAGAAAAGGAAGGTATCAAAACTTCTGATTTATCTGATGATAATTTGAACCAAGAAGAAGTTGAAACTTTAGATTCAAGAAATTCTACTGAATTAAGTGATTTAAGAAGTCGATTTAATGAGCATAGTCTTGTTAGCAATGCTGAAACTAACTCTTTGGCTATGCATGATGATGATGAAGATGACAACGAAGAAATCGAAATCAATGACAACACTGCTTTACTTCACTATTCTGATTTTAATGTCAAATCTCAAAAGAAATCTTTATTAAAACAATCTGTTGTAAATTTATACATCGATATATGTCAATTAAAATCATTTATTGAATTAAATAAAATTGGATTCAGTAAGATTACTAAAAAGTTTGACAAAGTTCTACATAAAACTACCAGAGCAGATTTAATTGAATCTGAAATTTTCTTTGAGGATACATACGTTTTTCAAAGAGAAGTATTTGAAATTCTAAATATCAAAATTTATCAATTAGTTGAATTATACTCCATTATTACTGACCAAGTTTATGACATAGAAAATTGTCAAAAGGAATTGAAACAATACTTACATGACCATATTGTTTGGGAAAGAAGCAATACTTGGAAAGATATGTTAGGATTAATATCTCATACAAAGGACTTTGGTGCTTCAGGAAAGGATGATACTCCATCAAAAATATTGGAAAAATTATATCTTGAATACTATAGATACAATTTGAAGTCACCAATAAAGTTAGGAAACTACGTTATCACAAATTTGAAAATTCCTAAATTATTTTTTACATTGAAAGTATTGAAGCTTGCTTTCATTTTCATTTTTACTGCTATTCTTCTTGCAGTTCCAACATTCAATGATCCTGTAGAGCACAGATGTATGGCATTATTAGAATGTGTTGCTTTACTGTGGGCTACTGAAGCAATTCCTTTATTTGCTACTGCTCTTTTTGTTCCATTTTTAATTGTCTTATTTAAGGTCTTGAAGGATACTGATGGCTCTGTGATGGTTGCCTCAGCAGCTTCCTCCAAAATATTATCTGCTATGTGGTCTTCAACCATTTTAGTTCTAATTGCTGGTTTTACTTTGGGTGAAGTATTAGCTCAATATGATATTGCTAGAGTTTTAGCTTCATGGTTATTATCAATGGCTGGTACTAAACCACGAAATGTTTTATTAATGTCTATGGGTGTTGTTTTTTTCTTATCAATGTGGATTTCAAATGTTGCAGCTCCTGTTCTAACATATTCGTTGTTAAGTCCTTTATTAGACCCACTTGAATCAACTTCACCTTTTGCAAAAGCTTTAGTGATGGGTGTTGCTTTAGCTGCTAATATTGGTGGTATGTCTTCTCCAATTTCATCTCCTCAAAACATTATTTCTATGCAGTATCTAACTATATATGGTGTTGGTTGGGGTCAATTTTTTGCTATTGCCTTACCAACTGGTATCCTTTCTTTACTTGTATGTTGGGGTTTGATGTGTTTTTCTTTTAACATAAAAAAAACTAAAATTGAAAAGTTTGTTCCTATCAAGACAAAATTTACTTTGAAACAATATTTCATTATTGCTGTTACTTTGGCAACTATTTTACTTTGGTGTATTGAATCACAAATCGAAAGTACTTTTGGCTCATCAGGTATCATTGCTTTGATTCCTATCGTGGTATTTTTTGGTGCAGGTTTATTAAGTACCAGCGATTTAAACAGTTTCCCATGGTCAATTGTTATCCTAGCTATGGGTGGTATTGCTTTAGGTTCAGCAGTTTCTTCTTCTGGTTTACTAGCCACAATTGCCACTGCTTTACAAAAACAAATTGAAAATCAAAGCTTATACGCCATTTTATGTATCTTTGGTATCTTAATGCTGGTCATTGGTACTTTTGTATCCCATACTGTATCTGCTATCATCATAATTCCTTTAGTTCAAGAAGTTGGTGATTCATTACCCACTTCTAAAGCTTCACCAATTTTGATTTTTGCCTGTTGTTTGCTATCTTCTTGTGGTATGGGTTTAGCCTCTTCAGGTTTCCCTAATGTTACTGCTATTTCCAAAATGGACAGATTTGGCCAAAGATATTTATCAATGAATATCTTCTTATCAAGAGGTATTCCTGCATCTCTTTTAGCATTCTTATGTGTAATTACTTTAGGATATGGTATCATGTCCTCTGTTTTACATGGCTAATTAAAAATCTGCTATGCTAATTATAATATTTTATAGATAGATCATACAATAGTAATATCAATTTTTAATAACTAGTTTAAAGCTTAATTATGATGAAACAATATCAATATCTGATAATTGGTATTATCATCATTACACACGAAATACATATATTAAATTATTCAATATATATTACGATGTTAAGATCAAATAATATTAACATTTTTGTATAGTGGTAGTACAACTAGCCAATCCAAGCTAGCCAAGAACCACCGAGTGCATAATACAAACACTGAAATGGATACAATTGATATAGTACCCATCACTTTTGCTCCAGAAGTACTTGCAAGAGTGTCTCCAGAATTATCACTTCAAAGACATCTATCGTTATCAATCAGACCTTCATTGAGACAATTTGAGGAATTCAGAGATGTTACAATTGATTCTAACATAATTTCTCGTTATAAAGAAGAAAATATTTCAAATTCTAATAATAATATATTGGGTTCAAACATTTTAAAATGTGGCCAAACTATCGTCATCACATCAATAACTGGTGGTATTATAGAAGAAAATGTAGAGGGATCATTAAATGAAACTAATGATTCCGTTGACACTCAGAGTAATGAATTTAAAAGAAATTTGAACAATTATTGTTCAGTTTTCCCTGTTGTCGAAATTGAAAGAGGAAGAGGTGCTGCACCTCCAAGTGATGAAGAAATGAATATATCCCAAAAATTACATGACTGCATACTTCATTCTGGTCTAATACCAAAATCATCTTTAAAAGTTAAATGTGGTATTCGTTCCAAAGATGAGAATGGAAACTTTAAAATATTTTATCCTGATTCGGTAGATAATGATAGTAGAGTGGAGGTATTAGAAAATAAAAGACTTTGGTACTATGTTTTATATGCAAAAATTACAGTTTTTGGTCGTACTGGACCATTGTTTGATATGTGTTGGAATTCTTTGATGTATGCTTTACAAAATACAAAGTTACCAAGAGCTTATATAGACGAACGTGCTTCCAGTTTAAGGATGAATATCAGATCCAGAGGTAGAAGTGCCTCCGTAAGAGAAACCTATAATATTTTATGTGATCCTACTGATAAAACAGATTTACAATTAAATAAAAACCAGATTTCTTTTGCTTCTAATTACGGTGTTATCGATATAGAAGAAGAATTTGGTGTAGACGAGGATAATGAAACTAATGACATTGATATGGATAAAGATACAAATAAATCAGTTCTTTTGGCAGATATAGATACTGAAGCTGAAGAGACTAGCATACTTTCGACAATATCTGTAATAGCAAATAAAGAAGGGAATTTAAAAAATATTAGTATATACGGTGGAGGTAGTAAAATAACAATCGATAAAATTCAAAAAGCTATTTCACTTTCTAAACAAAGGTCAATAGATTTAGAGAGTAGAATATAAAAAATATTTTTATTATAACATAATATATACAATTGTTATAGTAATTTCATATGCATTTATTTTTTTCATATTTAATTTCATAATAAAAAATACCAATGGAATATACAAATTTCCTATGTTTAGAAAATTCGTTAAATAATTATCTATGGTTAAATAGATAATAATAAAGTTGCATAAATATTTAGGTAAAAATTATAATTGATATTTTTGACTAATCTCTCTTTCTAGCATCTGGAGATGGAGATGGAGTACGTTCATTGTCTAATTCAATATTAACGTATTCATTAACCTTGGCAGCAACACCACCTTGAGCTCTCTTGATGATCTTACTCTTTTTAGTATCTTTTAGTTTGTAAATTTCAATGTAGAAGGCAATGAATAAGAATAAATAAGATGAAATGATACAACCACCTGAGAAAACAGCAGTAGCTGAACCAGCACAGTGACCACAATGTGGGAAACTTGGGAAATATAAGAAGGCTGCCTTAGTGTAAGATGCAAAATAAATGAAACCAACATCGAAAATAAATTGAATAATTTGGAATCTAGTAACCCATTCTTTCCACCAAACTCTAATACCTCTAGCAGCTAAGAAATAATAGAAATACATTAAACAATGAACAGCCAAATTCAAAGTAATTGGAACCCATGAGACTGGAGTAGTACCAACTAATTGAGTGTAACATAATAAAGCTGTAGCTCCATGATGGTAAGTATGTAAGAAAGTTAACTTCTTCTTCTTCAAAACTAAAAATACAGTGTCAATAAATTCAACATATTTAACCAAATAATTCAAATAGTATAAAGTAACCATTGGTTGAGTCCAAGAGCCAATATTACAAATAGCATAAAATAAACCTTGTCTAACAATAATTGGAATAATTTCCTCCAACATTAAGATTAATAAAGTGAAAGAAACAGTTGTTAAGAAAACATTATGAATTTGGAAAATAAAATTTAATTTGAATGGTTCTCTATCTCTTAATAATTCTCTACCACCAAAGATGACTAGATAATAAGTAGCAATTGCAGCTAATGATTGATGCAATTGACTTAATGGTAAAGGTCCACTAACAAATTCAAATTCATTTGGAATAAATCTACCATTTGTAACTAATATGGAAAATTCATTAAATAAATTCCATAATGAAATATTGAAAAATGGACGATCTAAAGTTGGTGTATAATCACCTAAAAATGAACTGCTCATTAATTCATCCATAATAGGGGTAGCAATATCACTATATGTATCACTCATTATTCAATAATTAGCTAAAAAATATTGAATTATTTCAAAATATTTTTTACTTTAGTTATATAAATATATTTATATTATTAATTATTCAATATTCAAGATAAAAAAATATTAAATAAAACGTAAAAGTTAATTCAACAATTGATCTTAAATTACAATGCAATTTAATAATACCATCAACGTCATTCTGTAGTTCTATCCACTATTTATTTAGGTTAAATATATTTCACAAATCTAAAATAATGTTTATATGCCTCAAAGCGGTCTTACCATGTCCCAAAAGGGTGACGCAATTCCTAAAGAGGAAACTGACAAACTAGTTGGGGAATTCCAGTTTCCTAAAACGGATATTCCACCAATTTTTTTAAAAAAAATTTCTGGCACAAAAAAGCTCCGGCGGTCACGTGCACCCTTGCATTATGTTGAAATTATCGTGTAACTAATTAAATCAATCGACAATTATTAAAATGATTGGTTACTCAACAGTCTCTTTGGTTCCAAAATCATAACAGGTTGACTCATTAAGAGAATAACAGGATTTACGATGTTTGAAGGCATATTTTTTTTATTTGCATATTGAGTTATTGTTTAATTCAATGTATAACAAGAACATAATGGAATCGGTTGTTCTTTTCTATTCTAACCGTAGAACCTTTTCTAGCAGGAACATTAACCGTCGAATTACCAACAATTGACACAATTTGTGAAAAAGAATAAGCAGTGATAGATTCTCTTCTTTTTCTTTTCTTTGGGCTACATCGACTAATTGGTAAATATGCAAGTTTTAATTACCTAATTAGTCGATACATCCATATCGGGAAATCATGCAAGCGGATCGAGATCTTGAAGCGTAAATCAATTTTTAGAGCACATTCTAATTACCCTTTTAGGAAACCTAATTGACGCGTCTTAAATTAAAATTTCAAATGGCTGGGTATACCTCATCTGAAATTTAAAGTGGTAACTTCAATTTTCAATAGCTAAATTTGATCTATTGTTGGTTTATATAAGAGTCTTTAAGGTTTCTAATTGATTGCAGGTGATTATAAGTCCTTTGAGAACTAACCAAACAAGAAAGTAATTATTTTACTGAAAATACAATATGATGGCCACTTCTGAAACAATGATAAGAACAAGAAAGAGACCTATTATGGAAGATTTAGACTCAAGTTTTGAAGAAGATGAAGATTATTCACAAATGCCACGTACCCCATCTAAGGCTAATAAAGTGAGAGTTATATCAGGTTTAAATACTCCTCCATTAAGTGTTGATAAGAGAGCTCCTAATAAGGGAAGAGCTTTGATCTTCACTCCTACTAAAAATGAACAACCTCTAACTCCAAGAGATACTCCAAAAGCCACCCCACAAAAGTTGATCTTTGGCAAGCAATCCATCTATTCTCGTACTAAATCGATGTTGCAAAGATCTTCTGGGATCTTCACTGAAGAGGATGGATCATTACCAACAAGAAAAGAACAACACCAACAATTACTAGATTTCATTAATGAAAGTTTATTAGAAGAAAAAAGTAACTCATTATATATTACTGGGCCTCCAGGTACAGGTAAGACTGCTCAACTGGAAGCAATTCTAAGAGATAAATTCCAAGATTTGATATTATCTACAAGTGTAACTAAAAATCTACCAAAACATGACCAAGCCTTAAAAAACACATCTTATTACGAATTACCAAATGGGTGTATAAAATCAGTTGTTTCCACTTCCCTTAATTGTATTGCATTAAATGAACCACATTCTATTTTCTCTAAACTATATTCATTATTTACTAAAACTCCAGAGACACATTTTGTTAAGGGAATGTCTGACTTACAAAAATTTATGGAACAACACTCTGAAACAACCTTTATTGTGGTTTTAGATGAAATGGACAAATTAGTACGATCATCATTGACTGATGTAAATTCTACAAAGACTATATTCGAATTATTCTTATTGGCAAAAGTACCATCTGTAAAATTCGTATTGATTGGCATTACCAATAGTTTAGATATGAAGGATAAATTTTTAACTCGTTTGAATTTAAGACAAGATTTATTACCAAAAACTATTTTATTTAAACCATACACTGCAGATGAAATGTATCAAATTATTATTACACGTATTAATAACATTAATCATACTAATGATCAAGAAACAGTTTTCAATCCAATGGCAATTAAATTTGCAGCTAAGAAATGTTCTGGGTTTGCAGGTGATTTAAGAAAATTATTCGATATATTAAGAAGTTCAATTGAACTTTTGGAATTAGAAATAATCGCTTCTTCAAGAAAACAGCCTCAAGAAAACTCTTCTGAAGTGATTAGAAAAGTCGGATTACCACATGTTGCCAAAGTTTTTTCTTCATTAATGAATGCTTCTTCCACTAAATCTCGTATTGATAAATTAAATATGCAACAAAAAATTGTCCTTTGTACTTTAGTTCATAGAGAAAAAACTGATATTTTCCAAGCTCATTGTTCATTAGATGAATCTTATGATTACTATACTCGTCTTTTGAATTCTAAAAATACATTGACACCATTAAAACGTAATGAATTTTTGGAAAGTTGTAATGCTTTGGAAACATGCGGTGTTGTGAATATTTTCCAAGGTAAATCATCAGGAAGAACTAAGCATACAGTTAAAATGATAAAATCCACAATTGATGATCAAGAATTTGATTCAGAGATTGGTAAAATCGATTTATTGAAATCATTTTTAAATAAATAAATTATTATGGGAAACAATTTAACGGCTTAACAACTCCAAAGTACAGTGCATAATACAATATAGCATAGCATAACATAAATTAAAATATAGCATAGCATAGCATAGTATAGAATACTACGATTATTTATACAAGTTTTTACTTCAATTGTAACAATATTTTAGCTCATCTCCCTTTATAGCGTATATTTTTTTTCACTGTCAGCTTCTAGTAACATCCGAAAAATTATTACATTGATCTGTTTTAGACAACTGTTAAAAAACAAGTATTTAATAGTTAAAATCAATCAATGTTTAAGAATATTACACTTGACTAAAAGATCCACACTTACATTCATATACATAATTCATTATATTGCATTTTGACCTTTAAAATTGGTGATTTTAAAGATGCCTCGTCGTTTATTCAACAATTTAACTAGATATGCCCATATTGTAATCTTATGTCTTTGTTGGTATGTGATCTCATCATTAGGGTCTCAAGTAACTAAAAATATATTGACTTCGTGTCCATTGCCTTTATTTTTAGGTGAGTTCCAGTTCATATACACTGCATTATTAGCTGCTTTATCATGTTGTATTGCATACAATATACCATATTTTAATGATATATTCCCAGAAGGTACATTCCCAATTTATACACATTCAAATTCTATACATGATTGCCAACAGACTATTATTACAAGACCTTCCAAACATATTTTCCAAACTGTACTACCATTGGGTTTATTCCAATTTGTTGGTAAGTTCTTTGGCCATAAAGCTACATCATTGGTACCAGTATCTACTGTTGCTAGTATCAAAACATTGTCCCCAGTATTCATTTTATTGATTCAAAAAAGTTTAGATATTAGTACGTTAGAATTGAATTCTGGTATTTTCTTAAGTTTAGCATCATTGATTGTTGGCGTATGGATCATTGTAGGTGAAGATAATGCTCGCAAAGGTTCATCTTCAGTTGTCGAATTTTCTGTTTTTGGTATAATCTGTGCTGTTATTTCAATGTTCATATTCGTTTTCCAAAATCTTTATGGTAAGAAGGTATTTACTTATAAAAATGAAACTCTTTTACCAAAAGTTCATAAATCTGATTCTATATATAATCGTGAAGATTCACCAATGCCAAATCACACACCTGCCAAAAATAATAAATATGATAAGTTAACATTAATGATTTATATTTCCTCAGTTGGTTTTATACTATCTTTTGGTTGGTTTCTAACTTTTGAATTACCAATTATTTTAAAGTACCTTGCTGGGGATGAGACTACTGTTATCAAAGATATTCCTTGGCAATTGTTTTTGTTGAATGGTACTTTCCATTTTATGCAAGCAATGATTACATTTCATCTATTAGGTGAACTATCAACTTTAACGTACTCTATTGCTAATTTAATGAAAAGAATTGCTATTATTTCTGTTAGTTGGATTTTTATTGGAAACAATATAACATTAAATCAATGCTTCGGTCTATTTTTAAATGCAGTTGGGTTATTTCTTTATGAAAGACTTACCAGCAAAAATAAGAAACCAAATCTTCATAGTAAATAAATCACATATCTTATTAGATTAGTCAATTCAAAATGATAAAAATATGTATCATTGTTACCTCACTTATTTTGATTTATACGTAATGCAGAATACTATAAAATATATAACTCTAATATCCAACTAAGACCAAAAATGCAAATTCCCTTCAAAATCACCTGCTATTATATCTAAATTGTAGTAATTGGTATTATTAACTTCTCGTTTATAGAAATCTGTCTTTATCTGAAGTTTTAAACAAGTTATTTTATTAGTGGCTTTTAATCTCAAAGTTTTAATAATTTCAAGACTCCAAACACCATCTAAAGACAAAAACAATTCAAATAAATCAATATGCCCATCTATAAATCCCATAGCTAAAACTTCCTTTTCCTTCCAATATGCATGTCTTAGATTACCAATTTCCATTGAAGAAAAATTAAAGAATTCTATTGTCGAAATCTCACCAGTAATAAATTGTTTTTTACAGTATATCATACCATTGATATTATATAGTGATAATTCACCTTCTTTGGAAATGATTGCAATGTTACCTTGATTTTGAGAAATAGAAATAACTGATCCTGTCGTGTCTAATTTTCTAATAATTTGATAATTTGTCAAATCCCATAATAATACAATACCTGATGTATCTAATGAAATTAGAATATTGTATTCAGAGTAAACAAGCATTTGTCTAATTTCTGTTAAATGACCAAATAGAGAACCATTTTCTATTACATTATTTCCAGAGATATCCCAACATTTGATTAAACCATTTTTATCACCAGTTAAAAGCAATGTATTAGTTTTGTATCCAATAGCGGTAATAATCGTATCATGTAATGTTTGGTAATACGTATCTTTCAGATACAATGTTATTCCTCTTCCATGCTCGAATGAAAATTCACCAATACTATTATCCATGTTAAACTGAAGACGGTTTTGACCTTCCCATTTACGATTATTATTCGAATTGCCTTCAAATCTGATAAATTCTACGGGCAAGCCATTACTTTTGGATATTTTGGATTCTACTGGATATTTAGAAAGCTGATTTACTGAATCTTTAATAGAAAACTTCTTTTTAATATTTCGTTTAGGGTGTGGTTCAGTAAGAATCTGTAGAGGTGTTTGACCAAAGTTATGAATAATACCAGTGACCGCCCTTCTTTCATTAAGATCATCAATATTGTCGAGATTAACAGCTCCTGGATAGCTTAAATTATTAAATACATTCAATGCTTTAACAGCATTTTCTCCTTTTTGTTTACATCCAAAAATTAGGTCAATCCACTCATGAAGGTGATCTGAAACATAATCACTCTCTAGAGCTTGTCTGTTTTTCCAAATAAACACTGTTGGATCGTTATTAGCCCATCTTGGTAGTTTTACATCATTGATCTTTTCACCACTTTGGGTTTGACCAAATTTATAATTATTCATATTGATTAGGAATTCTGGAAGGAAGAAAAATTCAGGTACTAATTCCCTAACATCTGTAGTATTTTCAACTGCAGCTGAGTTCCATGCACGTTCAATAGAATTAAAAAGTCTATCTGCATGCCCAAATTTACCATCCTGAAGAAGTAAAAATGAATTCACAAATGGATTAAGCCTTATTAGGTAAGAAGAAATAATCATTGCTGAAGAATAATGTGTACCATAGTGAAATGGTGGGGCTGTTGGATCACATAATGCCTCTAGTGATTCGTATCTTTGTCTGAATTGACTTGCTCTTTTCAAACTTTGGGCTCCCATTGGTTTCGAAAGGTCTCTGAAAATGGATGGATCATCTATGTTTAAACCTTTACTTGTTTGATCTGCTATAACCCAGGGAAAAACTGGATATTGAGTTAAATCATTGAATGTTCTTCCTGCAAAAGTATTTAAAATCATCAAATAATAAAAATTTGATATTTCACCATTTACCCACTGCTTTGTTATGTCATATGTTTCAAAATTAGAAGAGGAAGAAAGTACATTCAACATTTTCATTTTAAAGCTTGCCTTTGATATACCATTTCTTAATCCGATTTCTTGACTTCGTTTATTTATCTCATTTAAGGTATTTGATAAAATAGGATCCATGGTTTTGGATGCTGTTAGTTTATCTAAATGAGAATATACTCGATCTCTCAATGATTTACTATTAAAGCTAAAAAAACAGTTAATACCACTCTTAAAAAGCAATTCCATTGCTACATCTCTTAACAAAAATGGTCTTTTTGTAGAATGTGCTAACATGGAAAGTTTCCAATCAGATACTTCGTGTGTACTTATGCTATTTCCTGTTTCAATTTTACTACAACTTATCAATTCAATATTAGCGTCTCTCAAATCTGTTGAAATTTCTGATAAAGGAACAACTTTACTTTGATCTTTCGAAAAGTAATAATTATTTATAAAATAAAGATTTAACTTCCCAAGAATCAATATACCTTCCTTAATATCGAGGCCAACAACTCTACTACAATTCCAAATCTGTTTTATGGAGTCATGTGGTTTTAAAATCTTTAAAATCTTCCTGTTCTCATCAGGTAACATGGAGTCAGATTTTTCTGTCTCAATATCATTGATTATAGAGTACGAAATAAGACTACTACTAGCTCTTCTTTCCTCATTATGCACTTTCTTTATTGGCACATTATTTGCAGTATTATTTTCATTATTATCAACAAATTGTGGATCATTATGAGCAATGCTAATTAGTTTTCTTCTAGATAATTCAAAATCTGTGACAGTATCTAGAGACCACTCAAATGACGAAATTTTATCTTGCTGTAATGCTATTATTCTTAGACTTTCAAAAGAAATTGTTTTATATATATTTTCTTGAATTACCTTTTCTTCTTCAATATCTGTGACAAAATTTGAAAATTCTTTAGTGCCATGTTTTATTAATTTACCAGTAAAAATGATATTATCATTTTTAAATAGATAATGTATTTTTTCTAAAGTTCGGTACTCATTATCCATATTAGTTTGTTTAAGGGTTAGTGTTTCTCTTAGAGCAGCAGTCAATGATATTCCAACATATGAACCATTATATTCCAGTTTCCAATCAATGAATTTATTTGTCAATGAAAGTTGGTCTTCATTTAAAATACTGCTGGAATTTCTGGCAACCTTTACCAATACGTTATCACTGTCATCTACTGATAAATCATTTATTATTGAATGCACTTTTATGCGTGTCCTTACATCCATTAATTCTAATATATGTTTTCGAGATTTGTTATTAGAAATTAATATACATCTCAAACATTCGATTAAAGATGATGATCCTAATCCATTATTCAAATCTGATATTAAACATAAAAAGATAAACCATAAGACATCTTTATCCAATATATTGTTCATATCTTGTAAAAGAAATTCTTTATGACGAAGAAGGGTGTCATAATAAAGCTCAGAAGATTTAAGATCCCAGTTCAAATTTTGGAAACTTACTAAATAATGAAGCCTTAAAATAAAAAAGACAACTAGATTAACCATACTAGATTTTGACACATTTCTGAATCTTTTTGAATCACTTGTTTCGAAAACACGAATACCAGTAAGAACAACTCTAATCAAATTAATATAATAATCTGCTGAAAATTCGATATATGGACACTTTGATTTGTGCATATCAAACAACATCAACAAATTCGATAGCATACTTGGATTACTTGTCAGCATTAGTGATAGAGAAGTATTTTGATCCAAAGAAGTTTCTAAAATTATTGGCAGAATATTTTCAACAAGTGCATATTGTAAATATGATTTACCAGGATCAGAAAATACAATGAATGTGTTATTAGAGGCTGATTCATATTTTGTAAGTGCCTCTATATATTTCTCAAATTCATTATAGCCAAGGAGTTTGCAATTTTCAAAAATTGATGAAGAAATTAATTGTGTGATAAATGAAGATGACTCCTTATATATATCTCCATTCTGAGGCTTTGATAATGTTATATTTAACTCCAAAAGATTTGATAAAAGTTTATTACATCTACTATCAAATACTCTCATATTCTTTTTATTTTGAAATAGAACAGTTAAATTACTGACAAACTTTTTGATAAACATATTCAAATCAATCTGAAAGCCACTTCTAATATCATTAATCACTGCCCATTCCATATAATTAATAGACATATTAAGTAAATCTTTAAAATTAACTATATTATCAGGATTGAATGAATCACTCAAAAAATAATCACAGAAAGGGCTTAATAAGTCGTAATCCATATTTCCTAATGAGAAATTAAATAACAAACAAATGATTTCTTGATAGTAACAAACAGCCGAGCTTTTTAAGGTATCAAATAATATATCAAATCCGGAGTTGCTAAAGAATTGATCATATATTGAACTATTGACCAGTAATATCTTTAGTAGTAAACTTAGGCAAGTTATAGGAGATTCTTTATTTATAATAAGCTCATCCATTGTCATCAACAAGAATTTCATTGATATTGATTCACAGAAGACTTCTATTGCTTTTGTCTCATTTTCATTTATTTTCTCTCTAAAAATTTCATCAATGATGAATAAAACATTATTCGAATAATCATAGTTAGCTTCTGTTATTTCAAAGAACATATTATTCAGTAACCATTGCAAATTTTGTTTTGTTAAATTTACCATTAGAAGAGATTTATAAACGTTGGTTAAATCATGGTTTAAATTTGTAAGAACATTGCTTGATATTGAATTGACGTATAAATGATGTTGATAATTTGATAATTTTCGCATAATATTCAATGATTCAATCTTCTTGGAATTTAACTCCTGATAAATTGAATCTTCTAATAAGCTTGAAATTTGAAAAAGTATGAATCGAATTATTTCTGTTGATGCCAGTGTGTCATTATTATCTTGTGAATCAAAGTTCCATAGATTCAAATCAAGAACCAAGTTTTCATAGGCAACTTCATCATTAATTAATGACTTTGTTATATCTGAAGACTGCCAGCCGCAGAATTCTTGGAATAAATTTAGAAATTGAATAGGTAAGGATTTCCTTTTTTTCTCAACGACTTTAATAACTAATATATGATTTAATAAAGAATAACCATAACTTTTCTTAAACCAAATCTTCAATGTTTCATTATGCAATAAGTTAATTAGATGCGAAATATATTGATATAGTTGATCTAAATCTTCACAATTTTCTAATTGTGAAAGAATAAATCTAAAACAATTAAAGGATTTAAAATTAGAAATAACGTTGCAATTTTTGTAAAAATAACATTTTCCATGGTCAAATGTGTAAATATTGCGGTCATTTTCTTCTTTATTTTCAGGGAGTATGTAGTTTTTATTATCAACCTTAATTAATTCAATGTTGGGGTCATAATTTATGAGTACATTTTTAGATTTTAAATTATCTGTTGTTGAAATATTCGATAGCTGTGATTTTGAAAATCTTTGAAAAAAAGGTTCTTTAAAACTGTAACTTCTTCCATTAGAATTAGATTTATGAATGCTGTTATTTTCCTTCAATGTCTGTATTGAATCTCCAGTTAAATATTCTTGATATACTTGGAAATGAAATACTTTAAAAGAAGAAATCATGGAACCTAATTCTAAATAATGTAAATTTGTAAAATAATTTTCAAAAAGAGTTATTGTATTAATAAACTCATCATTAATGAATAATGATATATCTGTACCATTTATTTTTAATACCAGAGAATATAATACGAATGGTTTAAATTCAAAATCTTGGAATAAAGCAATTATATATTCATCATTTGAAGCACATAATTGTTGTTCTTTTATTTCAAAGAAGAGATTGTGTCCGATTGTTATTATTCTATTTGATGTAGTATTATTAAGTTGAAATTTTAATTTTACAGTATATTTCCCTTCATTATTAGAGTTTGTATCTAATTCGAATATTTTGTATGTATTTTCATATTGGATATAGTTTTGAGACAGAAGATCTGATGCTTCTGCAGCTAATATATTTAAAATATTAGAAGAATGAATATTATTAAAATTTGTATATAGTAATAACAGATCTTGTGGAGTACAAGAAACTGATAAAACTGTAGAATGCAGTTTTTGTAACTGTATTTTAATATCATTAGTAATATCATTATTATCATTTAAAATTATCATATTGAATAATATAATATTTAAATCATGCAATGATGATAATTTTTGCTTAGCAACCACAGAAAAATTACACAATGATACTATTATTTGTAATGCTACCATGTATTCCAATGGATCCCAATTCTTATAACCATTTTTAATAAAATCTAACCATTTATCAGGGCATGCTTCTATATTTAGGCAATCATCAGTATTTGACCATTGAAACTTATCAAATAATTCCCAATCGACATAACTTTCAATGTCCAAGTATAAATTATTTGATATATTCACAGAATTATCATTATATTGAAAGTTCACTATTATATTTTGTAAAATAGTTGAAATATCATTAATATCATTCAGGTCGTAATCATGGTTTGATTCTTCAATGAGAGAAAAAGATATCAATTCCGTTAGTGTTTCCACTAAACTATCAACCGAATCACTCATATCTTCTCTATATGAGTTTACAATTACTCTTATTACCCTTGTATTCCACTGTATTCATCCATTTAATCCAATAAAACACTACTCGATGGGCAAAAACATTTTAAAATATTTCAAATTACAGTTCCCTTTAAGTATACGAATCGGAAATGTCCATCATATATGATAAATTATGCAATATTTTTAAATGTTTATTAATAAGTACTATACATTATGTACTATGTATGAGTATGCTAAAATGGATTTATTTAATCTTTATTTACTTGATATTTTTCTCTTTGCTTCCTTTGAGCTTCTTCTTTAATGAATTGTGTAGTCTCTGGATCTAATTTTTCTACAATCAATGGGAAAACCATTAGCAAGATGACTGTAACAACACCTGCCATTTTCCAACGAGAGGACAAGATACTACCGATGATACCACCTTGGAAAATACCAACATTTCTATCTTGATAGTAATATCTCACAGGAGCTTTATTCACGTAAGTAATTTGAATAAAGGGATCAGATGGTATAATTTCTAATTGTTCAGGGTACAAAATTTCCTTTGATGGGAAATATTCTTTACCCAAGTAATTTCTGTAAGCGGTTAAATTATAATTTTTAGCATCAGAATCCAAAGAAACGAATTCCAGTAAGATTCTGTTTGGTTTTAAATTAAAATCTAATGAATCGCTATGAATAACGAAATGTGTAGTTGCATTGACTCCCAGATTCAGTGGCAAACCTTTGAACTCAAACTCACCATCAGTGTTGATCAATTTACTACTAACAGAATATGGTTCCACCGTAGAATAATTACCAATTTGGTATAAATTAAATTTTGTTCTTGCAATATCGAAAATAGTTACATTTCTTGGAGAAACGGTAAGCTTCCCCTTCACGGTTGCACCCAGAACAACTTGCAGACAGTAAACCAGCACCACCAATCCTTGAATCATCATCACTATAAGGCTCACCCCTATACAGTAAACTCAACAACAACAACAACCCAGCAACCCCATCGAACTCATTAAACCTTTATATATACATTTAAAAGCTCTTTACTATTTTCAAATTTCCTAGATAGTGGCAGTGGCCGGGTAACGGCACACAGGCTACTATAAAAACCGAATTTGAACTCATTTAAGCTCATTGTTAAAAGTTAACCGCCACTTTTTCTTAGTGATGTTTGTTTGGTTGTTTAGAGGGGGCATACATTTACATTTCAAGAACGAGTATTATTGTAGTGGATTTGTGCCATCCCAGACAATATCTTCTCTACAACTCAGTTCGAGAGTAAAACTGATTAAGTTTAGCCATATTTCATTGATTACAGTAGCCACATTGCAACAACATAGTTGTTGCAATGTGGCATTGTTGTGAATGGTGCTAAGCATGAACCAGACATCCTCCCTCCTCCATCCATACTATATAATACACCCCACACTCTTGGTAGTACTCTTGTCTATCTATGCTCTCACATATACCATGTTCTTGCCTATATATCATTGTTCTTGCCCAACAGTACTATAGTATACCATCCATCTACAAGTGACTGTCTCAATGCACTGTGGTGTAGGGTGTGCACACCCAGTGCACTCAACACACCCACACCCCGCGCACACCGCACACACAAACAAACATAATTTTTTTTCACTTTTCCCTCACTTGCACAATTTTTGCACAATTCCCTCCCAAAAAGCGACGCAAGTTTGTGAAAATTCAGTAGTTTAACCCAAATTGCATGGCTTTCAACTCATCGAAACACTAGCAATTCCACTAGTTATGCAATATTGAATTGTATTGTAATAGTGTAATTATCGTTGTAATATTGAACATACAGTTTGAATACTTGATGACATACATACATACAATATATATATATATATATGTATAAGAGGGAGGGATATTTGTAATTTTACTTTTCTTGTTATTTCTTAAATACCCAACGAAACAATACACAATGGCTCAAGCTCGTGATAACTCCCAAGTTTTTGGTGTTGCTAGAATCTTTGCTTCTTTCAACGATACTTTCGTCCATGTTACCGATTTATCTGGTAAGGAAACCATTTCCAGAATCACTGGTGGTATGAAGGTTAAGGCTGATAGAGATGAATCTTCTCCATACGCTGCTATGTTGGCTGCTCAAGATGTTGCCGCTAAGTGTAAGGAAGTCGGTATTACTGCCGTCCATGTTAAAATCAGAGCTACCGGTGGTACCAGATCCAAGACCCCAGGTCCAGGTGGTCAAGCTGCTTTAAGAGCTTTGGCTAGATCCGGTTTGAGAATTGGTCGTATCGAAGATGTTACCCCAGTTCCATCTGATTCCACCAGAAAGAAGGGTGGTAGAAGAGGTAGAAGATTATAAGAAGTGCACTCCCCAGAGTCATTCACACTACTTATACCATTTGCCAATCTATATATATACATGTCTTTGATATATATCTATATAACATAATATGATATAACCATACTATACTATACTATACCATACTATAGACAGCTGTCCAGGGTAACCCCATCGCTCTTCCGGCGGGACTAAGCCGTCTCTGGTTACCCGCAAAAGAAGAAAAGAGGCGGGCTGGTGCGTCTGTTTCTGGGCCTCCCATTTCTTGGTGTTATGCCGGACAACCCTATCCATTTCAGTGTTCTGAGCGTGTCTCTGCAACTGTTTCTCCGTGTGGGCACCCTGCCGGACAACCCTATCCGTCTCTGTGTTTTTCGCTGAAAAGAAGCTAACTATGCCGTGTCAAATTTGTGAAAAAATGTAACGAGTTTGTATGTAACATATATATATATATATGTATATAGTTGTTAATTGTTAATTGTTATTATAATTGTAATTTATTGTTATATTTGTTAACCTCGTTTGGATATTGGTATAGCTTCAAGTGATAACAGTGTGTCTGAGGTGTCCATAATGGCTGATATCAAAGTTCCTGCGCAATTGCGTGCAGTTATGGCTAGATACAATAAGATGAACAAAAGAACAAATATTTTATTAGGTGGTGTTGCCTTGGTTTTATTTTTTATGACTGTTTGTCTTTATGGTCCTGAACCAAGTTTGACCGCTGGTAGAACTGGTTACACTCCTATTGCGTTTGGTAAAGCTAGTAAGGAGCAAGGTGGTGGTGCCCCACCACCTGGCACCAACGCCGTTGGTGCTAGAGCTGGTTATTATCCAAATACTGTTATTAAAAATTCTAAAGATTTTTACTACAAGTTGTTCCAATCTTTGGCCAAGACTAGACCAGTTACTCCTCCTGAAAATATTAATATCTTTAGAAAGGAAAATGATTGTCATATTGCTGATGTTGCAGTCCATGCCAAGACTGAAGATTACAAGTATTTATCTTTTGAAAATTTAGAAGCTTGTTACAACTTAACTGAATCACAATTCGACAATTTACATTCTACTCATAAGAAATTCACTGATATCTTGGCTCAAGATTTTATCATGACTCCAAAATTAGCAAACCAATTATGGCCAAATGACAAAGGTATTGTCACTATTGGTGGTGGTAGATATTCCATCATTTCTTTAACTATGATTAAAACTTTAAGAGCTAAAGGTACTACTTTACCAATTGAAGTTATTATCCCACCTTTAAATGAAAAGGAACCTGAATTCTGTGATTCCATCTTACCTGACTTAAATGCTAAATGTGTTTATTTCGAAGATGTTATGCCAGCTGCCTTTGCTGAAAGAATTAAATTAAGAGGTTTCCAATTGAAACCATTTGCCTTATTGTTATCTTCTTTCAAAAACGTCATGTTCATTGATGCTGATGATTTACCATTAAAGAACTTGGATAAAGTTTTCAATGCTGAACCATACAAGAAATTCGGTTTGATTTTATGGCCAGATTTATGGAGACGTGTAACTGCTCCAATTTACTATAAAATTGCTGATATTAAGTACAATTTAGACAAGAGAGTTCGTTACATGGCTGATGATATTTCTCCAGTTTCTCGTTTTGATAATGTTGAAAATCCAAGTAATGATTATAAATTAAGAAAACTACCATTCCATGATGTTGAAGGTACTTTACCAGATTTAACTACTGAATCAGGTCAGATCTTAATGGATAAAGTTATGCATTTCGATACATTATTATTATCTACTTACTATAACTTCTATGGTCCAAAATGGTATTACAGAATTTTCACTCAAGGTAAATCTGGTGAAGGTGATAAGGAAACTTACATGGCTGCAGCTCATGCTTTAGGTAAACCATACTATCAAGTTAAGACTAATTTAGCTTTCGATGGTTTCTCCAATGAAAAGGATGGTTTCCAAGGTATTGGTTTATACCAACACGATTTCGAAGAAGATTACAAACGTTACTCTGCTGCTAAAGCTGCTGTTTCTCATGATTTCGAAAAATTCTCTGCTTTCAAGGAAGATTACAGTTTCGACAATGATTTCCAAAAGGGTTTATTGAATCCAAATGGTGAACCATATGATGCTATGTTCGTTCATGTTAGTTACAACAAGTTAGAACCATTAGCTTTAGCTAAGGACAAGAAATACATGAATGAAGAAGGTAAGCATTTCAGAGGTTTCAGAAAATCTGATGTCCTAAAGGGTTGGGATTTAGAATTGGATACAACAAAAATTCTAAATGAAGCTTTCTGTTCCAAGAACGTTATTGAATTCTCTTTCTACAAGAAGAAGATGAATAAGCCAGAATGGAAAGAAATGTGTAAGTACTTGGGTGATCGTCTAAAATTCTTAGAAGAAACTCATGACGAAGCTTTCAAAGAAAAGAAGGATTAGTTACTTGAGAATGATATTTCAATTTTACCAAGACGCATATTCACAAATATATAAGTTCATATAAACATGTACATTATGATCGCTTAGACATTATTAAGTAACATTCACAATACAATATAATACAATATAAAATGATAAAATAGAGTAAAGTTTATGTAACATATATACCTTACTTTTGTATTATGTGTTGCTACTATCATAGAACCAGCACGTACACAACGACGCCTTTAATAAGCTTAACGCTTCTCCTATTGTAAGCTTTGAAAGGTTAAAAAGGAACTGTTATATATAAGTGGAATAAAGTTAAATATTTAAATATCAAAGGCTATTATTATTTATAATTGGGGTTATCAGCTGCATTTATACATATATATTTAGTATAATTATAGATATTCTATTTTTTCAATTTGAATAATAGGGGGAATATGTCTACTGAAAGATCCAAGTATTCTTCAAGTCTATTGACTTCCAAAGAACCATATGAAGCTACAGAAACTGTTAGAATTAGATTGTCTGAAGCAAAATTAGTGAATAGAAACTTTTATTTATTGTTGAAAGAAGTTTCTGATTTGAAGCAAAACTATAATCAACAATTACGTAAGATTATTGCTCAAAATGAAAATTTAGACCAATTATTAAAAAAGCAAATGGTAGAAACTCAAGTGTTAACTCCTGCTGAAATCGCTAATTATACATTCAATTCTGTTGGTGAAGTGGACAAGTTATGGTCTACTTTGATTAATGATTTGAAATGTGAAATGAATGCTAGTACTCAATTACAAGTTCTTTTACAACATGATATCGTATCAGTTTTAAAATCAAGTACTGAGAATGATTCTAGATGGAGTCAAAGTAGAAAATTACATTCTAAATTGACCCAAGTTGCTGCAACTATTGAAAATAACAAGAAGAATAAGAATTATCCTGACGACTTTAATGAAGCTGTAAGACAATGGAGTTTACAAAGTCCTCAAATGTTTGAATTATTTGAAAATATCGATCATGATCGTTTAGATACTTTGAAGAACTGTTTATTAAGTTTCCAAACAGGGTTCAGTGATTATTTATTAACTACTACCAAACAATGTGAAAAAGATATGTCTGTATTGTTAAGTTTCGACCCAGAAGTTGAAATTGACCGTTTCGCTTCAGATGCTGCTAATTACAATTTCCAATTATCTAGCCCAGTTGCTCCAATTTCTTCAGCTGTGCCAACTTCTGCTCCTACAAGAGGTCAAGATCAAGTAGCAGCTAAAAAAGAGAAAAGAAAGAGTACATTTGGTAATTTAGGCCACCGTTTTTCATCTAATTCTACTGTGCTACATCATGATTTAATGAATAATGAATTTTCTGATTCTAATAACAACCATTCGTTAAAGACAAAAAAATCATCTAATAAGTTAAAGTCTAGGGTTGGTTCCATTTTTGGTAGAAATAAATTAAAGAGTAAGAAGTCTCAAAATTTGAATCAAATAACTCAAGAAACTATTTCAGAAGTTAACTCTAATAGCTCCTCTCGTACCCCAACCCGTACTTCAACTAGACAATCTTATGTTCCAAAGAAAACCACTAATACACCTCTAACTTCCGCTACCACTGCTGGTTCCGATAGTTTATATCAAGTTAAGAATGTTCAATCTCCAACCCAAGTTAATGATGCTATAGATCATTCACCATTGCCTTCTAATGTTTCTGCTACAACGTACGAGACAACTGAAGTTCATCCTAATTTAGATCCAAGGGAAACTAGTAACTCCTTCTCCATGGCTCAACCAGCTATGCAACCACAACATGTTGATAAGCCATTACCAGCTGAACCAAGTTTACCTGAGGTTAATAACCAGCCTGAAAGCAGACCATTACATATTCAAGCTCCAGCTGCTCCGCCTTCCAGAAAGCAAGTTCGTTCTTCTCAAATACTAAGCACAGGTCCAGTTTTGACCCAACAAGTAGCACAAGAACAAGCTGTTCCATCAATTAACCGTCCAGTATCTGTCATGTTATCACAAATGACACCAGGTTTGAATGCTTTGGACCCTCAATCAACTGGTGCTTCAAGTTCTGTAAACCCTCAATCTTTATTCCAACATGCCAGCACTAATGCTGGTTCGTTTGGTTTGAATGCCAGTGTTGCTGAAGTTATCAATGCTACTTTTAAAGATGGTATCTTATCCAGTTCTCAATTAATTGGTGAAATTGCTTTAAACTACGCTAAAGATACTCAAACAGATGCCAGTTTACCAATTGGTTTAAATTTGAAAATTGAAAATGGTGCTAAATTTGAAAAGGTTATTTTGAATCAAGCATTTATTGAACGTGTTACAGCTGAAGAATACAAAGTGAATCCTCAATTTATTGACTCCAAGACTCTTGGTGCCATTAAATATTCTATTAGTGAACCGCAAGCTCCTATCGTTGTCCATCCATTATGGAAGTTTGAACCACATCAAGCTAGTGTTGTATTAACAGTTAAAATGTCACCAACAGTCCCTGAATCAATTCAAGAGTTACAAGTACAAGATCTATCCGTGATTGTTTCCATTGATGGTGCCGAACCTACTAATGCATTATCTAAACCACAAGGTTCTTTCAGTAAAGAAAAGAAGAGAATTACTTGGAGATTTAAGGAACCATTAGTTCTAAAGAGAAATGGTGAAGAAAGATTGATTGCCAGATTTATGACCGATGGTATCGCTCATGAAACTCCAAAAGGTATAATCACAAAATTCACTATTCGTAACACTGAATCTGAAGAAGTTGGTTTTGGTAGTTCTTTAGTATTAAAATCTCAAGAATATAGTGAAGAAGATCCATTTGGAGGTGATTGGAAATCTATCGCTACTTCAAAGACTCTAACAGCAGGCAACTATTATGGACTTTCTGTTTAAATGTGCTATATAAGTAATGTGCTCCCAATGAATAATGGTTTATAATTTTTTTTAACTTTATGAAATTAATAAGTATATAAATGTAACGATAGTCAAGTAATAAAAATATATTGAATATAATAATTTAAATTATCTCCACTTAAAAATCATAATCTGTAATTCTGGGTAGCAAAGCCCAACTAATCCAAGAAGTCGAATTCAGCGATGAGTTAGAACCACTGTCATCTAAGTAAATTGAAGATAAATCCTGTGTTGAAGTATTGGGAGAAAATTGATCAACTGTGAGCAAATTATTGAAGTTATTTTGAGAATCATCATCTTGTTTGAGTCCATTAAACTGCATTGAGCAAGCAAAAAGAAGATCATGTTGGGGAAGTACGGAAGGTATATCATTATATCTTGTCTGATAACAACTTAAGATGTTCCCTCTACGACTATTCTTTAGAAATGGTAATAATTCATTAACAAACTGTCTTGTTGCATTTAATTGATTGATATTAAGAGAACCTAGTATCTCTAGACCATAATGATATTTCTGTTGCATTTTTTCAATAAATGAGGTATCATTAGTATTTTCTTTTGATAGTTTATCTAGCACTGACATATCAGGATTTGAATTCCAAGAAAATAAAGCATCATGCATTTGTAATCTATTTCTGTCTTCACCATACAAAGTGGATTCTCTTTCTGTTTCTTCCACCAAAATAGATAATTCATTGTTCATACACCATTCATCAATCCTTTGAGAATTAGTGACATGTAATTGAACATTATGAGCATTTATAGATGGTTGATCATGATATGGAAATGATATTACTGAACTAGAAAGAGACAATATCGCAAATTCCTCTGATCTCATTTCTTCATTACTTGAACGTTTACCCTCCACTGTATTTGATTGATTATTTTTATTATCATTAATTTGAGATAAAGGGTATGAATTTGTATCACTGTCAATATCATCACTTAGAGCATCTTGATGATTTAAATCAGGATAATTTAAAATTCTAATATCTGTCAATGAATTAATTCGATGATAATCTACTTCTAAATTTAAATTATTATTAGTATTATTATCAACGCCATGATTATTTTGACTCACTGTCGCATAAACTGCAGCTTTTGAACCTGGATACTTGGTAAATTTATCAAATGACATGCTTTCAAATGTATTCTGCAACTTGGAAAGGGATTAAAACACTTTATATCCTATATATAACACTACGATATTACTTTAATATATCTTATACCAATGAATAAATCAGTAATCAATTAATAAATTAAATTATTGATATGAGCCTTTATTATACTTTAAATATCATGATAACGGTAGGGTTTGATGCCCAAAGGACAATAACCCTACAATCCAGCCCTGGGTTTGCTATAATGTCACGTGGATCAGGCTTTTTAGTATATATTAGTACATTATCCTCAAATAATGATACTAATAGTCTATTCATTTATTCATGCCAATGATACCATGAACAATGACCCTTTTACAGTACCATTAATGGCATTATATCTCATTATTAATTGGCCAATTTAACAATATTCACTATAAACTTATAATTTAACGCGACAAATTAATTAAAAATTGAAATTTTAAGCAAATTTAAATAAACAATTACTTTAATTATTGGTGTTTTAAAGACTGTTTAAGAACCCCATTGAGCCAATTACTTATTACAATGAACCCAATGTTTTTACGTCAACAAACCCGTTTATTCCATGCTACCACCAAGAAGATGGATTTCTCCAAGATGTCCATTGTTGGTCGTATTGGTAGTGAATTCACTGAATACACTTCTGCTAACAACACCAAGTACTTGAGATACAGTGTTGCTTCCCAACCAAGAAAGGACGGTCCAACCAATTGGTTCAACGTCACTGTTTTCAGCGAACCACAAATGAACTTCTTACAACAATACGTCAGAAAAGGGTATGTATATATAATTTTAACAGTTTTGTAAAAAAAAAAACAGTTATATCTATTTGTGTTATTTTGTCATCGAGTGTGTTTTTTTTACTAACAAATATGTTATAAAAATTATTTATAACTTTCTAAACAGTGCTTTAGTTTACATTGAAGCTGATGCTGCTAACTACAATTTCGAAAGAGAAGACGGTTCTAAAGGTTACTCTTTAAGTTTGGTCCAAAAGGAAATTAATTTATTGAAGAACGGTAAGGCCGCTGAAGAAGGTGCTGAATCTTCTGAATAAATGGTTTCTTTAAACTAAACTAAAATTATTTATTCATAACCTTTTTTCTATTAAATCGATAGGAACTTTTAATTTCATCAAGATCTCAATGAATGAAATGTTTACTTCATAAGTTTCCAAGGAAGTCTGATGATAAACCATGACATCGTTCCTATCACTAGCCTGTTATTTTATTTCTATTACCAATCCACAACTGTCGTTTGTACTTATATATATATAGTAACCTTTAATTAAGTATATGAAGTGGGAAATTATATACAAGAATATACTTCATAGTAGATTAAATGGACACTTTTGTAATCTTTTCAATTTGAATTCAATGCCATTAGAAATTGGATAAATTCCATACTATTATATAATCATTAGCAATGGTCGTTGATGGTCTGACACTTTCCTAGAGTCATTGTTAACGTTGCAACATCGGAAATTATTGGCTCAATGAGAATCTCATCTAATGGCTGGATTGTGATTAAAACAATGGTCACCATTTTAAACACATTTTGTAACAGGTATTGAATCAGTCAAATAGAGTGCGTTATCCAGTTTGCTAGTTTACTATCTCTCTGTGGTAGCTAGTTTTGGAAAGTTCATTATGTTGGCCAAAAATGGAGAAATTATGAACGCTGCTAATGAAATTATAGTTAAAGAAGAGGAGAGTAATGAATCTTATCAAAAGCCTGTTAATCATAAATGGTTACTGTTTAAGATAGATTTGTTTGTTTTATCCTTTGTCTGCTTACAATATTGGATCAACTATGTCGATCGTGTAGGTTTTACCAATGCCTATGTCTCTGGTATGATGGAAGATTTAAACATGAAGGGAAACGATGTTACTATTGTTAACACATGTTTCACAGTTGGGTATGTAGTTGGTATGATTCCTAATAATTTAATTTTATTAGTGATTCCACCTCGTATTTGGTTGAGTTTCTGTACTTTTGCCTGGGGTTGTTTGACTTTAGGTATGTATAAAGTTACTACATACCAACAATGCTGTGCTATTAGGTTTATTCAAGCCATCTTTGAAAGTTGTACATTTTCTGGTACTCATTTGATCTTAGGTATGTGGTACAAAGAAAATGAATTAGCTATTAGAAGTGCTATTTTCACTAGTAGTGGTCTTGTAGGATCTATGTTTAGTGGGTTCATGCAAGTAGGTATTCATAAAAGTTTAGATGGTCGTAACGGATTAGCTGGTTGGAGATGGTTATTTATTATCGATTTCTGTATCACTATCCCAATTGCATTATACGGTTTGGTTTTCTTCCCAGGTGTTCCAGACCATTCTGGTACATCAGGTATGTTCTCAATGACTAAGTATATTTTTAATGACACTGAATTACAATATGCTAGAAGAAGATTACCTGCAAGAGATGAAAGTACTAAATTAGATTGGAGTGTTGTTCCAAGAGTCTTGAAAAGATGGCATTGGTGGTTATTCTCTCTTGTCTGGATAGCTGGTGGTGAAAATTTATCATTTGCATCTAATGCATTATTTGCATTATGGTTACAAAATCAAAATTATTCATTATCAAGTAAGAATAATTATCCTTCAGGTATATATGCAGTTGGTATAGTTTCTACCATCTTATCAGCAGTTTATTTGAGTAAAGTGAAAAGAGCAAGACATTGGCATGTTTCTGTATTTATTACTGTTGCCATGATTGTAGTCGCCATTATGATCCGTGCAAACCCATTAAATGATGCAGTAATGTTTTGTGCTCAATATATTGGTGGTATTGCATATGCAGGTCAAGCAGTTTTCTTTGCATGGGCCAACATTGTTTGTCATGATGATTTACAAGAGCGTGCTATCGTATTAGCATCAATGAATATGTTTTCTGGTGCAGTCAATGCTTGGTGGTCATTGTTATTTTATTCCGCAAACACAGTACCATATTTTAAGAAAGGTTGCTATGCATTGATTGCCACATCATTGACCAGTGGTATAGTGTCAGTTCTAATCAGACATTTTCAAATAAAGGAACTTAACCAAAAACGTCAATTGCCATATATCGATGTCAATGATACTATGATGTTGGGATCAGCTCAAGACGACGATGAATATGAAGATGAAGACGACGATGACGAATCAATCCATTGATTACTGTACACTACACACAGACACAGATATTCTCAAGAAGACACACCTTTAAGTCCCATAAGTATAGTTTAATGGTCTTGTCATCGATCTGTTCACACTATATATGCACATTATGTATGTCGTTAACTATGACATTGAAACGATATCAAATTTAAAACATGAAAAAAGTTAAAATAATACCAATAATATCAATATTTAATCGTTAATAGTTTAAATTAAATATAGAGTTATAGTAAGAGCTAGCTGACTTAGGTTATTTGCAGTACGTTTGACAATACGATCAGTTATAGGAAGCTATTTAGCTAGTTAAATTTTAGTCGTTTTGTTGTTAATCTTTGCTATTATAGGATTAATTAAAATGGTCTTAAAACCAAAATCTAATTTAAAGCCTGGTGTAAGCCATCAAAGAGATTGGTCCACTGATCTGACCTCTTTTTTGAATGGTGATACTGCTACTACTTATAGTGGTGGTATCTCAAGAAAAATTAATGTTAAAATTGTATCTTTAATTACAGGGTTTTTATTTTTATTTTACATTTTAACAAGTTTATTTAGTGGTAATTCAAATCATGGTAATGTTACTAAATATCGTACATATCCGGCTGCTCATGGTCACTATTTGAATGAAATTCAAGCATCCAGTCCTTTGATTTTCCCTCATGTTGATCATGCAACAATTTTGAAAGAAATTGGTGTTAGAGGTTTGTATATTTTAAGATTGAAAGGTGATGGTGATAATCGTTTTGTTATTAAACCAGATGATAAACCATTGACAGATGATGAAATTAAAAAGACCACCGACCAAGTTCTCTTAGTCAAGAGATCTTTTTTGGATCATGGTAAATTAGTTTATCGTAAGGATAATGGTCCTGAAGTAGTTATCGTTACACTTTTAGATTTTGAAAAATATGATGTTGATACATTAGTTCAAATTGTTCAAAATAAAGTTGATTATGCTCAAAAACATGATTACGGTGTTTACATTCGTTGGATTCAAGAATTCGTACCAATATTGGAAAATCAAAACTTAGAACAATATTACGATATGATTAAACCATTGATTATGAGAGCTGCTATCCATGCATTTCCATCTGCAAAGCATGTTGTTTTTGTTGATCAGACTGCATTAATTATGGATATGAACATTTCATTACAAAAACATATCTTAGATCCAAAGGTTTTAGATATGTCTATCTTAAGAAATGTTCCAGTTATTGGTAACAGTAATATTAAGACTTACCAAAATCTCCCAGTGTCGAATGCAGAAATATTAATTGCACAAGGTAAAGATCGTAAATTAGATATGTCATCTTTTGTTGTTTCCACAAATCAAATCGGTAAAGTATTCTTAGAATACTTATCTGAACCTTTAATTAGAAGTTACCCATGGAATAATTTTGAGCATAGTGTCGCTCACATTTTACAATGGCATTCTTCATTCTTAAGTAAAACTGCTATTGTTTTACCAAAACTTTTCGCCAGTAAGTACAACCCAGATACTTCCTCTGTTGATGGTGTCTATCATTACACAGAAGGTGATTTAATCGTATCATTAAAGGGCTGTGAAGAAAGAGGTACTTGTGCCAAGGAAATTGATTATTTCTACGGCAAGGTCAAGAAGAGTTAATCTATCTTTACATGCTAATAAAAAGAATACCATCCGATTAATTATTCAGTGAATTCCGTTGAATTTTATAATGCATTTTTCTGATTTCACAATTAATATTCATGAATATGTACTATTTTTTAAGTGAATCTGGGAATCAATCAAACTTATACATTTGACCCATTACAATAAATATTATGTAAATTAAATATATCTATATACTTATAGACTACTAACATTAAAAAATAATTTAGTTCTTTGTTATTATCATTTAAGCTGTATATTTTCAATATTAAGCGTTAAACCTTTATATTCAATATTTGAAAAAATATTGAAAATAAAGACTAAATATATTTAAAATATTGATGTTAATCTAGTAGAAGTCTAATAGAAGTAATCAACCAACACCATCTGCATATACAAACAATGTCCAACGCTGCATTAGTACAAGAAATGACTATAAAGTTAAGAGAATCCAAATCTCAATTGGATTCAGTAAGTCAACAATTAGGATTATTAGAAAGACAAGAAAAATTGGCTGAAGTTACCACTAGAGAACTAGATTCATACCCAAATGATAAAGTATGGAGATCATGTGGGAAGACATTTATAATGCAAGATAAATCCAAATATATATCAGATTTGAAACATGATGAATCTGTATTGAAGGAACAAAAAAAGGCACTAGATATTAAACAAAAATATTTAGAGACTACTGTTGAAAAAACAGTTGATGGTTTAAAAACTATTTTAGCACAAAAATAAATATAAATAAATATGAGAGAATCACTTTAGTAATTTTATAGAAATTAAATGTTAATACTTTTCGTTTAAAATATTTGAAATTTAATTATTAATTATTTTTACTATCTTTATTATTTTTATTTATCTTGCAAAATTATATACATATTATACAGCACTGTATCCACCTCTTTCAGCAGATGAAGAACTGCCAAATATTCTTGAAGCAACTTCTTTTAAAAATTCAGGTAAGGATGAAAAAAATTGAGTAGAACGTTGAATAAATTCATGGGAGAATTCTTGCATTGAGCCACCTCTTACATTTGTATATGAAACAACAATCAAATACACTAAAGTGAATAAGAAGGCGTATAGAATCAATAAAAAGAACCAAGAGATTCCACCTTTGCTTTCATCATCAGCGTTATCATCAGCGTCATTGTTATTACCATCATCTTTATTGTCGTTATTTTTCAAACAGCCAGATGGACCCTTAACTGAAAGTTTAACTTCTTTGTTCATCCAAGTAGAAGAAACAATTTCATCTAATTTCATATTATTGTCACAAGTATATTCAATACTTGCATCAATAGTATTAGACCCCCATTTACTATTTTTCAATTCTAGTAGTAATTTACTATTATCATTTTCACTAACATTAACAGTGACACTATCAGTAAAATCAATAACTTGTGTTAATCTATTATCATTTTCATTTGGTAATTTAACTAAAGTGACACCACATAACAAGTCATTTTTATTACAGTCACTATGCATGAATTTTTCATTAACATTTCTATTTTCTTCACATGGATTGATGTACCATTGTTCAATAGTTTTACTTGGAGGAGTATCCAATTCAACATTATTAGATACACTAAATTTATCTAATTGATATTTTTTCAATATTTCATTTTTAGAACATTGCAACCCATTTACTAATGGAATAGCTAAAATCGCACCAACAAAACTTAATCTCATTACAAGCAGCTCAATACCGTATCAGTGGTACCGTTATTCAAACAACAATGCTTTACAAATAACACACTTTTACAACACTTTATCTCTATCTTTATATATAGATTATTGCAATAATTACTAGCAATATTACGAATTTTCCAATATTTTTAGACCCTAATCCCAGTTACCCGGGCTGAGTGTATTGAAAGTGACTGTTTATGTACATCCTCACACCATATCCACCCACCCGTGCATATTATGAATTTATCGTTTTTTTCTTTCAAAAAACTAAAAGAAACTTTAATTTGAAACAACTTCCCACGCACAAACACGCACGCAACACGCCGAGCAAGGAACAGAAGCGACGCAACGGGAAATACAGTCTCGGTAATGGGAGGCTGTGCATGACCCAGTCTCTCTAACTCACGGCGAGGCAAACAGAGAAACAACAACTGTATTCTTGCCTGGTTAGAGGAAAGTATAGTTTGCTTCTGCCTAGCGAATAGCTTGTCTTACTAGCATCCTAGTACGGGGGAAAACAGTGCTGGGTAGAGTTTCCTTCTAGCGTTGGGCAAGAAAATAAATTTTTCACTCTTTGTTACAACGCAATCTATACAATTTCTTAGTGAGACTTTATCGATGAGGTGAAATATTGTTAACCAACTCTCAAGATTGAAGTATTATCTTAGTTTGGTTTACCCATAGTTAATTTATGTTAATTAATATTAATTTATTAAATTGTATAAGTATTTAAAAGTGTTATAGTTGAAGGTCTTTATTTATTCCTTTTCATTATCAGTATCCAATAATCCACAAGAACTGTCAATATAAAATGGCTAGATACGGTGCTACTTCCACTAACCCAGCTAAGTCTGCCTCTGCTCGTGGCTCTTACTTACGTGTTTCTTTCAAGAACACCAGAGAAACTGCTCAAGCTGTTTCAGGTTGGGAATTACAAAAAGCCCAAAAGTACTTGGAACAAGTTTTGGATCACCAAAGAGCTATCCCATTCAGAAGATTTAACTCTTCTATTGGTAGAACTGCTCAAGGTAAAGAATTCGGTGTTACCAAGGCTAGATGGCCAGCTAAGTCTGTCAAGTTCGTCCAAGGTTTATTGCAAAACGCTGCTGCCAATGCTGAAGTATGTTAAACATTTATCAAATTCACTATTGAATAATCAATGATCTTTTATTATTTTTTTTTGTTTTGAAATATTGAGTACCAATAGATTATGGTTGTAATTTAACTACCTCTCAACCCAATTAAAGTATATTACTCTTCATCTATTCAATTAGGATATGCTGGAATATAGATACTTTATTGTATTACATGAGATTATTTCAGTGAAAAAATTTTCATGAGAGATATTTACTATAATTGGTTGAAAAATGTTTGAAAAGTACATCGATATGATAACTAAAAAGAATATTTATTCATTCCTACTATTTTCTAGATTTACTAACAAAATTATAATTTTTATTATTTTTATTGCAGGCCAAGGGTTTAGATGCTACCAAGTTGTACGTTTCTCACATCCAAGTTAACCAAGCTCCAAAGCAAAGAAGAAGAACCTTCAGAGCTCACGGTAGAATTAACAAGTACGAATCTTCCCCATCCCACATCGAATTAGTCGTTACTGAAAGAGAAGAAAACGTCGAAAAGGCTGCTGAAAAGAAGGCTATTTCCTTGTCTTCCAGACAAAGAGGTAGAATTGCTGCTCAAAAGCGTATCACTGCTTAAATTTGAAATTTTAATAATCATTAATTTTTATTGTTAACTTTTTTCTCTTTTAATCAATTGTATATGTAATTTAAGCCTCATTTTTACTCTCCTATCTACTGCATATGTTAATGTTCGGTTCATTAGGTTAGTTTAGTCTTTAGAAAATATTTGTGTAATTTAAACGCAATTAAGATAATTTCAAACTTATTATATAAACACTCTCTTTATTTTGCTTTTTTCTATTTTTGTACAATATATCTTGTTATCAATTGTCGAATTTAAACTGACAGTTCCCAATGATTAATGTACCAGAAATTATGGTATACCATATATCACTTATAAATTCCTCTTTTCTTCAAAGACATTTATAATAAGAAATATGATAGTATTATGTTTTTATTAATGTATATCTATATGATGTATGTACTGTAATACAATTTGAAATAATCAAAATTTTTGATGTAATCCTGTCATGGATGTTATGTAACTTTAAGTAATATAATCCATTAGTTATATCATTAAGTTTACATACCATTACCTGCACCTTGGCCTATTTGAACACCACCTATATTATTAACAGCATCAGCACCAACGCCTCCAGCTATAGCACCAGCTCCTCCAGCTGCTGCTGCGTTTTGTGCAGATCTTGTATATGATGATAAATTAACATCAGCAGCTGGAATGTAATCACTAATGTTACCCAAGTACATCAATAAAAAGAATACAATACCGTGTAAACCTAATGAGTACAAAATGAAAACCATTCTTGAAAATCTGCTTGCAGATACAATCTTGGCAAATTGCATGAATAATCTTTCTGTTATTGGCAATCTATGAGATTTATTATATTCTGATTCTCTCTTTCTGAAATCAATCAAAGGATTCATAGAGTCTTCAAAAGATTTAGAAATTTGAGCTTCAGTGTCAATATCATTGTGAGCAAATTCATTTGAAGGAGTAGCATTTTTCATACTAGATACATAACGAACACGATCTTGTAATTTATGGTTATCTATTTGTATCTTACTCAATTCACTCTTCAATTTACTCTTTTCTGTGTTAAGTTGCTTTAGTTGCTTTTCTAATTCCATATTTCTACTACGGAATCTGTCTCTTTGTTTAGTAACAATTGGTAAAATAGAACTGTTATTAACAACTGGTGAAAATTCGGCATCTTCTGGGATACCAACTATAGAACTTGTTGGTGACAATTTACCACCTCCAACTCTATTATTTAGTTGTCTTGTTGCACCAGACATCATACTAGCAGCATCGTTGAATTTTTGGTCGATGTCTTCAACCTTTTCTAGATCAGCTTCTAGTTTAGCATTTAATTTTTCTAATTCATCGACCTTAGAAGTTAATTGAGTAATTTGATTGTTCAAACTAGAAATTTTTTCTTTGTATTCAACATCTTTAGAACGTAATTCAGCTAAATTGGATTGTAATTTTTTGTTAGCTGTGATTAAAGTATTTTCCATTTTAATCTTTGTTTGAGAACCATTTGTAGCATTTTCTTCATCATCAGATTCAACATCTTCATCAACACCAAATTCAATTTTCTTTATAGCAGATAATTCTTCTTTTATCTTTGCATAATCTGAATAATTGTTCAATTTTCTTCTAACATTATCTAATTCAAACTTGTATGATTCTAATTCAGCTTTAGATAATTTTAAGTCATCCTCTAATTGAACCTTAGCATTTTTTTGTGCATTACGTTCACGTTCGAAAGAAGCACTTAATAATGCATTTTCACTTTCTAAATGGTTAATCTTAATATCTTTTTCCAATACTTGAGATTCTTGTTGAGCAGTGTTTGTAGCTTTAGCTAAAGAACTAGTTAATTCTTCATTTCTCTTTTCTAAAGAGAAAATTCTTGATTGGGCAGATTCTAATTCTTGAACTAAGAAATTACTTTCGGTAATATTAACATGTTTAGATTTATTTTCATCGTTTTTGTTATCATCATTTTGGTCATTGTCAGAATCATCTAAATCCAATTGTCTTGATATTTTTGTTTCCAAAGCCTTATTATTATCCTTTAATGATTGTAATTGTTTTGTTAATAAAGTTTCCTTTTCTATCCAGTTTTTTTGTTTTTCAGTCCAAACAGAAGTTAATTCCTTTTCTTGAGCAGCTAATCTTTTAGTTAATACAACTGCTGAATTTTGTTCTAAATCAAGTAATCTTGATTTTAAACCTTCATAATCGGCAAATTTAGCAAGTTTATCTTGTAAAGTATCAACTTCTTCCCTTAAAGATTTAGCATCTTCTAAATTACCAAATTTATCTATAGAATTTTGTAACAATGGTTTTGGATCAGGAGTTTCAGCGATCTTACCATAAATATTTATTAGAACAGATTCAGCGAATTGAGCTCTTTTAGTCAAATGATCAACTTCTTGTTGGTATTGTTTAATGATGTGGTTGATTTGACTTAATTTCTCATCACTTTGTAACTTCTTAAACTTCTTAGTTTCAGTAGCCAAAACTTTTCTTGAGTCCAAAGAGTTGGATTCTCTTTCTTTAACCTCTAAAACATCTTCATCTAATTGTTTTTGTAAACCTGTTAAATCAGCCTGAGCCCATAGATCGAGGGCATGAGAATAGACAGATGTATCCATATTTGCCTGGCAAACGTTCAATATCTAGGTATATGTACACAAATATTAACTCTTGGAAAGCCCAAGAGCCTCTAAAAGTGAACTAAACATCCAAATATATTCACAATCGTTCATGCCTTTATTCATATATACTTTAATGATATCTGTATTACTTTGGCCACGATAACGGAAAACGTATGTAGGCTTCGTGGGTTATGATGAAAGTGATTAAATGGCTTAGCAAAGATGATTCCTGAATAGTAACTAGTCATATATGCATCAAATGCAATGGGTAAACGATTCCTATTGTAGGTGTTAAAGAATTGCCAAGCCTTGTCAAGTTTTGCCAAGAAATTGTTAAAATTGGTGGAGAAATTGGGCAATTGAATTAAAAAAAAATGTATTTAGATCTATATATGTCTCACTTGAGTACTCATCTGTTACCAACAGATGAGTTTCCAAGTTATAACTGCTTGAAAATGAGTAATATTGACTTGTTTATTAGTTTATGTTATGGATATATAGTGCACATATATAGAATTTTCCAAAAAAATTAATGATACTATTGCCTTTGGTATTGATAATGATGTAAACGAGATTCTTCTCACTTCAATTAATAGATTTCTGGGAATTTTTGGGATAGTTGTTGTAGAGCTACTATACCATTGATACTTATTTCTTCATTTTCATTCAATAGACATGGAACTGCATCGAGTACTAAAAACCCAACTTCACCACTATCACTAGATCTACAAACAAATTCGTACCAACTTTCAGCATCAAATTGCTTGTTCAAAGATATTCTGACATTGCTCAATGTGATCATCTCGCCACCTTCAGTTGGAGAACTCAAAACCAATGTGGATTCAGTTGGCTGAGATTTAACTTGAGCAATCAATCTAAAAACTGGAGAAACGTTACCTGCGATTTCACGAGGGTCTAATCTTGGGGTTTCACTGGACATGGTATTTGATTATACGGATATGATGTAGAATGCAACTTAGCAGTATCTAGATGGCAAGTTTAAACCCTTTACAATCAATGATTACAACAAGTTATATAGTATTTATAATCTTAAATATTTTAAAATTTAACGCGTTAAATTCGATTTCGTGTTTACTATGATGAGAGTCACGTGGAAATCCGAGTATAATACGAATCTTGAACAAGAATCATCGTTGAATAACTCATCAATTTATTATGGTAAGGTTATCTTAAAATTGAATTCAATGGAACTATTATATTTTATTTTATTTTACAATTGTTTTCAAATTTTGAAAGTCTTTATTTAATGTATATATTGTTGATTTTAAAGTTGCTTAAATCATAAATATTTGGGCTAGAGTAGTTAAACCAGTAACGACGTAATACCAATAGTTATTAGCTCTGATTAATGAGTTACCACTAGATTTGGAAGTGGTGGTGGCAGTGTTTGTTGCTACAGATGCTAATTCAGTAGAGTAACTATCTTGGGTGGAAATAGCATTCACTAAATCAATAACATCGGATGCAGAGTAAGTTTCATCAAAGTCAGTGTTAGATGATAAGAAAGCAATGGTATCACCATTGGAGTCAAAAATAACACCACCTCTCATGACGCTAGAAGTGTCTCTGGCGAAGTAACCATTAGATTGGATACCAGTACCTAAATCAGAAATACCTTGGAAAGTATGAAAAGTAGAATATAAATTGTTATGTTCAGTACCATTCATAGCTTCAAAAATATCGAATTCACCACAACCACTAGTCCAACAAGAACAGTTAGTGTTTGAAGGGTATTGAGAGGTTCTTGGGATATGATCATTTAATAACCAAATAGCTGGTAAATCGTAGTATTCAAAAGAAGTAGAATTACTTTGAACTTCAGTTGGCATTTCAAATTCAAATAAGAACATTTTAGTAACACCACCAAACCCGTAATAAGCTGGGATACCATCACGGTAAACACCACAATCGTTATTGAAACCTGAACTTGGACAAGAAACGTTCGAGAAAATAGTATATTCTAAATCAGAGGAAATATAATTATCATCTTCTAAAATAGTGTTTGTATCAGAATAACCAGTACCATTTGAAGAGGCATAACTCAAAGCATTACCTAAGCATGGGGAAGCTTCACCAGCTTTAGCTAGGAAAGTAACATTTTCAGCAGTTTGAGAAGAAGAATCGTAATAAGCTAAACGACTCCAATCTTCAGAAGAACTGTTAGAATTGATATTGAAATCAGGAGATGAGTAAAAAGCAAACTTACTCAAAGTCAAAGGACCACGTAAATGAACAGAAAGATAATCGGCCAATGGAGCATTAACACCAGAAAATGATTGAGCAGTACCAACTTCACAAGTACAAGAATCACTTGTTGGATTAGAAAGCTTCTTGACAGGATTGAAAGTACCAGCAAAACCAACGTTGGTAAACTCAATCTTATCGTAAGCTTGAGAACCGGCAACCCTCAAAGATTGCACTAATAAAGTAACTAAAATAGTAACACTAATGGATTGAACAGAAAACATCGCTCACCTATAAAATGCTTTTTTTTAGGAAAGGAGAATATATATATATATAGCAATGGAAGTGTTTCCCTTTGTGGATGGCACATATGATTGAGAAACAACACCAACATTACCAGTAAACAAAATATGTCCAGTTTATATACAAATCTCATCGCAATTACTAAAGGTGATCTGGTAAGATTCAATGAAACTTGGCAGGCTTCCAACGTCATTTTCGCTGCAGACGAGGCTTGGCTCAGCCTAGAAGCCCGTTCTTTTCTTTTTATGTCCGAAGTATACCCTGAGATTTTAGAACTGTGCATTTAATTTCTTGGCAAAGTGATGGTGATGGTGTTGATTCAGTTAGGCAATGTTACAATTGTGCATTCAGTGTGCTACGTAGTGGATATTTGTATATATGTTACATATTCAAGTTGTGTCTTAGTTAAAAGTGGGCAAAGAAAAAAAAAAAAAAAGAGTTCTTTCTTTTAGAGGGAATTTGAGAGATCTATTAAAGTTTCCTTTGTTTCTATATGTTTGCCACGAATGAGCCTTTATTTTGTGTTTTGTTTGTTTGTATAGTGTCTTTGTAGTGGAGTAATGATTGGAATAAGTTTATTAGTTCTTGAGATTTTTTATCTTCCGTTAAATTGAAATCTTTATAAATTTCAAGACCTTTTCTAATTGTTATTTCAATAAATGCAATACATTTTGTTAATTCCATTGACGATGTACTAGTATTGGTTAACTTACCCTTTTGATATATTTTTTTCTCTTTTTGTAATAATTTTTCATTTTCCTTTTTAACTATTATTTCTTTGATGTCTTTCACAGTTAATGAAATTAATAAAGTCTCTGATATATTATTAGTTTGTAAATCTTTCTTCATGGCAGTTATTACTTTATATTCAGATTCTGAACTCATTGGGAATGCTTGTAATTTAAACCAACTATTAAAATTTGTTAAATAAGTTGTGTATCTTGGTAATAATTCGATTGGTTTGTTAATAAAAGTATTATCTAAAATTTCTACTTCTAAAACACTCGCATGATTACCATCTCCTGGAGTAATCGCAAAATCAAATTCAGAATTAAATACTGTTGAACAATGTTTTTCAAATGCATCATCAATTAATTGTTTTTGTGATATACGTTGGAAATCTCTTTCCAATTTAATATTATCAATGGAAAAAGTCTCTGTACTATTTTTAACAGACCAATTTGGGAAAGAACTTGCTACTGCTGTGTTGTTAATAGCTGTTGTCGATGTTGTAGGAGTCACAGTAGGAAGATTCCCAGTTTTAAGATTATTTGAAAACCCACTTTGTATAGTAGTATCCAACCTTGGAGAATTAGGAACTCCAAACCATGGATACTCTTCATACTCACTGATGGATGGAGATGGTTGTAGATTAATTCCAAAACTAGATCTATATTGATGTAATGATGAATTACTTCCACTTCTTTCCATTCCTATCACCCTTTCCCAAGAATCAGATGAAGTGGATGGAGATCCATATTGAGTATATTGAGATGATGCAGTTCTTTGCTTAAACCATGAACCATATGACGAAGGATAATTATTTGATAATGATGCATGTAATTGATGTAATGAACTATTACCACTTTTCAAAGAAGATGGTTGGATTACTTCTGCTAATGATTCTCCAGATGAAATAGATGTAGAACTTTGAGTTGGATTTCTCATTGGAATTTCCCAACCTTTTGTAGTTGAATGAAATTTAGCTGAAGATGGAGATGCAGTCACAGATCTTTGCGTTGTTTTAACTGGAGTAGTCTTTTCTAAATTTAAAGTAGTATCAGTTAAAGTTGGTTTAATTTTCAATGATTCCATCTGACTACTTAAAGATGACTCGATATGTTCAATTTCAAAATCAATATTAGATTTTGGTTCTAGTAATGCAGAGATTATTAATATTAGTTTGTTAGCAACTACCATGTTTCCAGACATTATAGTTATTCTTGTTGTCTCTGAATTAACAAGTTCATCTTTGTAATCCAAAATTATTTTGGCTAATAGAGTAGGAAGAAAGCTTTCCTTCGGACCATCTTTTATATCGATCCAATAGAAAATATCTTTAAACCAAGAATTAACATATTTTGGATAATTAATAGGATATAAAAATATTCTAGGAACTCTTGAAATCGACCGTAAATATGGAACAATCCTTCTTTGTAATGCATTAATTATATTTTTAAATTCAATAGAAAATTGAGCTTTAACATCGGTTGGTAGTAGACAGGAAATGTCCTTTTCACTACATGGTTGTCCTGCAATTTTTATCCGTTTAACTCCATTTACAATTGAAAGTATTGATAATTGTGTTGAATCTAACCAATTTAAAAGTTGACCCCAGGTCTCAGTAATGATTGGTAATAAATTTGAAGGTAAGCAAAGACATATAGCTAATCTATTTGTCTTCGTATCAGCATAAAAAGTCCTTATTATCATCAAAACATTAGAATTCGGAATGGCTCTAAGCTTATCAGTTTGTGTTGCTTCTGATGATCTCAAAGGAGAACCAAAAATGTATTCTTTCAATTCACTTGGTCTTATTTGTTCCATAAAGGAGCCCTTTGGATTGTTATAATCCAAGATTATTCGGTAATTATTTCTTGAAGACATTTGACCAGTTTCTTCAGTAATCAGTAATCTAAACATATCTTTTGATATAATACTGGTTTTATTATGAGATATATTATGAATGGTATTGACAGGTTTTATATCTTTTGATGCAAAAAATTTAGATTTCAAATCATCAGACATATGATCTAAAATATTGGAACTTGTTGATATTGTCAACACACGACCATGATCCTCCTTTGATATATTTCCTAATGGATGATCAGTATTAAGTAATTTTGAGTTTATTGGATAATGTCCCGTACCATTTAAATCAGTTAAAGATGATGACGATGAGCTTGCTGATGAACCCTTTCTTAATAAATTTGCCAACATTTCTAATAGAAAAAATTATGATGTGGTATCAGTTTATAATAAAATCAAACTTAATTCCAAATAATGACCCACTTGGTTAACAGATAATTTATAATATAATAGCGAATAGTAAATTAATAACAGTGATGACTTGGTCGAAATTCCTACAAAACACAGTTATATTGAAGAGACACAGTATAAACACAGCGGCAGAATACAAACAACTAAAGTAGTATATTCAATAGATGGACAGTCTAATCACTTGGATAAACTATGAAAAGGGAACAGACAGATAGTCAAAATACAAAAATGATCAATATTTTTAGTTCAACCACAAATAAGTATTGTAATTCATAAGCAAATGAGACCAATCAAAAAAAAAGTGTACTAAACACACAAATCTTATTCACACCCTTCTGTTCTCCTATCTGTCAGTTACTTACTTCCAAAACTGTAAACTTTTCCAATCTTGTACTATATTTTAATACTTTTATTGCTCGTTAAATTTTATTTAAGCAGCAATTTCAATATTAATTCCCCTTTCGTCTAATAGTATGCGCTGGTAATAGCAACGATACTAGAAGATATGAGATTAGTTGTGATAATGTATGATTACAAAGTAGTAACGGTATCTACTATATGTACAATTTATATATTGTGCTATTTATCCTCAATTTGAGTGGAATCAATGAAAGGATTTGTTGAATTATCCCAAGATGTTGAATTTTCCAAATCTGTAGTAGCTCTTGTATCATCAAATGGGTTTGTAATTTCATTATCTTTATTTTCATTTTTATTATCATTGTTATTTGTTCTTGTTACAAATGGTAGATCCTCAAATTCTGAATTATTTTTATTCATTGTTAATGGTTCTTGTGATGGTAGATTATCTACTGAAGGTAATGTAAAATTATATTTCCCCCATTTGAAATATAAAACTGTAATAATAATCAAACAAAATATGTAAACGATCAACGCATAATTCATTGTTTGAGAAGTTACTGGAATTTGTGGTGGAAAACAAACTGAAACCATTGATAATAATAACCATAACACCGAAATTATATTTACTATCCAACCTAATTTATACTTCATTTTAACAGGAGCATGACGAATACTTCTTCTTCCAGAGAATAATACTAAAATCAATGGTATAACTGTAGCAGAACATAAACATAATACAGCAGCACCAACAAATGCATTAAATGCAGCTGTTGAAAATAATGCTAATAAGCCTAAAAAATATGAAATTGCCATACTCAACCAAATTGAATATTTTGGAACTTTTGAAATAGAATTTGGATCGACATAAGTCCATAAATGGTGATATGGGATTGCATTATCACGACTAAAACTGTAAACTGCACGAGATGATGTCGTTATTGAACCAATACCTGAAAAAAATAAATTTCCTAATATTAATAATACTAAAAAAATTGAAACGATTTTAGAATTTGTTGATTGTGTAAATATATTAACAATTGGTAATATCTTATTACCATTAAATAATTTATCAGTATCTGGTAAAATTAACATTATTGGTATTAAAAAAATTAAACCTGAAAATGTTGAAAGTAAAACAGAATTTGACATACCTCTTGGTATATCTCTTTCAGGTTTTTTAACTTCATCAGCCAGTGCAGGTAACATACTAAAACCTTGTAAAGTAAAATTTGATTGTTGGAACCCAATAATGAATGATAATATACCACTTGAATAACCTGATAAAGTATTATCAAAATGGAATAATGAATATTTTAATGATCTGTATTTGCCTGAATGGAAAACTAATAATAAGATATCAATAAATAAGATTGCATAAAAAATCCATATGACACATAATTTATTAATAGTTTCAATAAATTTTGATAATTTTAAATTTACTAAACCCACAATTGTTACTACTAAATAGAAAACAATTACTGTGAAAAAAATCAAATATGGTTCGGAGATCAAATCTGAATTCATCATCATTATCAAAGATATGGTCAATTGAGCACCTGCATAAGTGATACTTGTACTCATTGTCCAATTACCAATAAGCATTAGCCAACCAGTGTACCACGAAGAGATTAATTTCCAATCATTGGGGGCCAACATGGCACTACTGACATGTAATTCCAATGGGAATTTCGATACCACTTCACCTAATGATAAAGAACAGAACCAAATACAAATACCTGAGATTAAAAACCCAAATATAATTGTCAAAGGACCACCATTTTTCAATCCAATGGACATGGAAGTACACATCCCCAACACTGGGGACATCAACCCAAACCCTAACCCAACAACAGAGCTCCTAGAAAGCAACGATTTGTCCAATTCTTGCTCGTATTTAAACTGTTCCACAGCATCTTCATCTATTGTCTCTTCTTGATCATGAATAATTGTGTGTAAATTGAATGACTCTAGCAACTGACTTGGATCCAACTGGATATTATCCCTCAGGGAGTCCGACAACAACCTGTAGTCCATCTCCTCACCCACTGTGCTACACTGCCCCCATTTAAAGGCACATCCAACAGTGGTATCAATTGAACAATTAACAACAGCCATTCAAATTATTTAAATATAGACTTGGTGCAGTCACGTGACACCTGCACCTTACTCTTAACATCAATTAATCCAAAAACCAACCACCATCATCAACTCCCTACTTGACTACCATCGATCACCAGTGGGCACCACTAACAAGTCCATCCATCACCTTCATATACCTTTAACCATCACTAAAATGCTTTTATCGGTTGACCTTTAAGCACAATTGCGTTGAAAAACTGAATGAAAATTATATAAATTGCATGAATTGAAGGTTTGTTGCAACGTTGTTGTTGTTGGGGGAAGGGGAGATCTGGTGAAGTGTGTCAGATCGTAGAGGTGCAATTGAACAGAGATGTCTAAGGAACACACTAGAGCTAAGTTTACCGGTGAATTCCCACAATTGGTGGAAGAATTGAAACAAGTCTTGGTGCATTATGGTATGCCACAAGATGCTATTCAATGGTATGAAAAAAATTTGAATTACAACACTCCAGGTGGTAAATTGAACAGGGGTTTGTCCGTTGTTGACACTTATGTCATCTTGAAAGGTTACAAGAGTGTTGATGACTTGAGTGATGAAGAGTATAGAAAAGTTGCCGTCTTGGGTTGGTGTGTTGAATTATTACAAGCTTATTTCTTGGTTGCTGATGATATGATGGATAAATCCATCACTAGAAGAGGTCAACCATGTTGGTACAAAGTGGAAGAAGTTGGAGAAATCGCCATCAATGATGCCTTCATGTTAGAAGCCGCCATTTATGATTTATTAAAACGTTATTTTAAAAAGGAAACTTATTACGTTGATTTAATTGAATTATTCCATGAAGTTACTTTCCAAACTGAAATGGGTCAATTGTTAGATTTGATCACTGCTCCAGAAGACAAGATTGATTTGAGTAAATTTTCATTAGCTAAACATTCATTCATTGTTATCTTTAAAACTGCTTATTATTCATTTTATTTACCTGTTGCCCTAGCTATGTATGTTTCAGGTATTCATGACGAAAAGGATTTAAAGCAAGCTCAAGATGTCTTGATCCCATTAGGTGAATACTTCCAAATCCAAGATGATTATTTAGATTGTTTTGGTACACCTGAACAAATTGGTAAGATTGGTACTGATATTCAAGATAACAAATGTTCTTGGATCATCAACAAAGCTTTGGAATTGGCCTCCCCAGAACAAAGAGCCATTTTAGACGCCAACTACGGTAGAAAGGACTCCACCATGGAAGCCAAATGTAAACAAATCTTTATCGATTTGAAACTAGAAGAATTCTACCGTGAATACGAAGAACAAGTTGCCCAAGATTTGAAATTGAAAATCGCCCAAGTCGACGAATCTCGTGGCTTCAAAGGTGAAGTCTTGACTGCCTTCCTAAACAAAGTCTACAAGAGAAGCAAATAGTTTAAATACATATACTCTATAGTTCTTATATCTGTTTAACTTTGTTCCATATAGTATCACTTCTGCCCTTACCCGCCCCACACACCCTTCGCTAAGCCAATCACAGCCCCGTATTCTCATTTTCTTCTTAAGGCTCACTTAACGGACATACCCCCATCTGTATATAAAGAGACACTATTTTAACTCTGAGAGTGTTGAAGTTGTTGATACTTTGATAAATAGATATAAGTACATCTAGTATATCTGTATTATCGTTACTATACAAGAAAAATGAGTCCACCAGGTGCTAAAACTTACATGGGATGGTGGGGCCACATCGGTTCCCCAAAGCAAAAGGGTATCACTTCATATTCAGTGTCCCCATATGCACAAAAGCCATTGAATGGGTCCTTCCACAATGCATTCTTCAACACTTTCAGAAGAGTTAAATCTCAAGCGCTGTTCGTGTTGGTCCCAGCTGGAATCTACTGGATGTGGTGGGAGAATTGTAAAGAATACAACGAGTTCTTATACACCAAGGCCGGCAGAGAAGAACTGGAAAGGGTAAACGTCTAGTCCCCCTCCCACAAATATATCCCACATCCTATTATTTATATTCTTCTTCATTGGAAAGACAAGCATTCTATATCTATATCTACATGTATATCTACATACTTAATTTATTTAACAACTACGCTTCCACGTGATTTTCTAAGTGATTATTTTATTATTGAAAAATTGAACAAAAATTGAACTTAAAGATATAACAAGTTCAATGGTTTAATGTAACAGTTTGTTGTTGAAATAGAGTGCCAGGGAAGTATCCATATAGTATAATAGAGTATACGAGTGGGTGCTATGCTGTACTTGAAGTCTATGGTGAAAGTTATTGATAACTCAGGTGCGCAACTTGTGGAATGTATTAAAGTTTTAAGGAAAGGTTCACCGCAAACTCCTGCAAAGATTGGTGATAAGATCGTTTGTGTTGTGCAAAAGGCTAAACCTTTGACTCAGAATATCATTGGGACTTCTAATACTAACAGAGTGAAGAAAGGTGACATTGTTCGTGCTGTTGTAGTACGTACAAAGCAAAAAAATATGACTAGAAGTGATGGTTCCACTGTCAGTTTTGGTGATAATGCTTGTGTCTTGATTAATAAAACTAGTGGAGAACCATTGGGTACTAGAATCATGGCCAATGACGGTGTTGTTGGCAGAGAGTTGAGGGAGTTGGGGTACAACAAAATATGTTCCCTAGCAAGTAAAGTAGTATAAAGCAAATACAAAAATAGTTCATTCATTTTCATGTACATAAACAAATAAATAAATTAGGATTAAATAGAAATAAAATATAATATAATTTGATTTATCAATATTGTAAGTTATATAGATATATATGCGTATTTACATGTGGTTTCAAGGGAATAAATTAAAGATATGTAGAGAAGTTCTCATACTCTGATTATTTCATCTTCTGGAACACGGCTATGTTCCAGTTTAGTTAACAATTCGTCCATTATATTGTCGTCTGTCTTGTTTCTCATATCAATTGTTTCCATAGTCTTACCTTCTTTAGATAAAATTTCTAAAATACATGGAACACTAACATCTTTTTTATTATCATTTAAAATTCTAATTACATCAATGTTTAAATCAGGATTGTAGAATTTCAAAGTTGGCATATACTCATGCCAAAACTTACGTGCCCCCATATGACCATTATGATTCTTATATTGGAAAGTTAATTTTAATCCTAAATATTTTTCAGTATCTATTAATATTTGAGATTTTAACGTAGTGGAACTTATCTTGTTCAAAAACTTCAGTTGCTTACCAACACTACTCTTAGCCATCGTTTCAGTTACACCTAGGTTCAGAAAGAGTCTTCAATCTATTGCAACACTCTAATCAGATAAATCTTATTAGTTGTATCATTGAAATAAATTAATATTTCAAATTTCTATAGTTCAGCGTTTTTAAAATATTAATCACAATCATATACTACGTTACACTGTAAATTGAATAATTTTATATAAACTATTTTATTAATATGTAAAATTACATATTATTTATTCTATATTATACTTATTTATAATATATATGAGTCTCTGTTTATGTATCTCTATATTGGATACAATTTTTCTATCTTAAATTTCCCTTTCCATTCCCATTTTTATCATTTATATGACAAGTTCATAATTTTTTAAAAACCTTCAAACAATACACTGTATGGGTCTTCTCCTTGAATACCATAGTTTATCTCTTCTTCAGGGTACCTTTCGAATTGTGAAGTGTCACCTCTACCTTGTTGGATTGGAGGTTCATATGGAGTTTCAATATTTCTTGATAATAATTTTTCCCATATTACTTCACTAAACCATGGATGATTTTTAACATCTTCACTACCACCTTGTAAATTGCCTAATCTTTTACTCAAATCTCTTGTGATTAATTTAGAAAGTAAATCTTGTACATCAGGATGGAAAAATGGAGGGAATTTTAATGGTGCATTTAGAATATTTTCATAAGTTTTCATTGTATTAGAATCATAAAATGCAGTATAACCAGCAAGCATTTCATATATCAGTATACCAAAACTCCACCAATCAACAGATTTATTATATGGTTTTGTACTAACAACTTCTGGAGCAATATAATCTGGAGTACCACATAATGTATATGTGACATCAGGTACATATTTAGCAAATCCAAAATCTGTTATCTTAATATGACCATTCTTATCCAATAAAATATTTTCTGGTTTTAAATCTCTATAGATAATATCCATGCTATGCAGATACTCTAATGCTAGACAGACTTCAGCAGCATAAAATTTTGCTACAGGGTTTGGGAATCTTTGTGATTTTCTTAATAATGAAAATAATTCACCTCCTTCTATATAATCCATGACCATGAAAACTTGTTCAGAATCTTGGAAAGTCCCCCACATTCTAATTAAAAATGGATGTGTAACTAATGATAACATTCTACGTTCATCATTTGTATGTTCAACTTGTTTTAATTTAACAACGGTATGTTTTTTTAGTACTTTTAAAGCATAGAATCTACCATTATGATTTGAACGAACTAAATGTACTCTACCAAAAGAACCTGTACCTAAAGTTCTTAAAATTTGGAAATCCTTTAAAGTATATTTACCAGAAGTATCTTTTCCCTTCATTTCAGCATTTGCATGATGTTGTTGTTCATTTCTCCTTCTAGCTATTTGAATATTATGATCAATGTCTCTCATGCCATTTAAATTTTCATTATTTAATCTATTATTCATATTATTGTCAAGATTTTGATCAATAACTGAAATATTATGTGAAATCATGTTATCTGCCCTAGATGGTATGGTTAGCTTTCTTACCTCGTTATTTCTTTGTGGGTCAACGTACATACCACAATTGATTGTTTCAGAGATATTTTGTTAATAACGCCAATAATTTTAAAATACTAGTCGTTTAACAAAATGGAAAATATATTGATTCTTTAGCTACGTTTAAACTATAACCTTTGGAAATTGTTTATAAATAAAAAGCCAAATATTCAATATCTTATTTCCTTTAATAATAAAACAATAATTCGAATCAATTCCTCAATATATATATATCCAATGCTATATATATATTTTTTTTTCTTGCTTTTTGGAAAAACCCTTGAATGTACTCAATTATTTAACTTTAGGAAACGATGAAAACTAATTTCCAAATGAATCCAACACTTAATACACTTCAATTGCTACTCAATTAATCAATTGATACTGTATGTCAACTATAAATACCATATATTTCAACAGTTTTATCAATTAATAGCTGTAATTTCATTCAACTCCCTGTAATTTTTCACTATTTGAAAAATTTTTAGCTGAAAAATTTAAGGATAAAACCCGACTGAAACTTGGAAGGCATCGAGCTTAATGGTGGCAGGCTTAGCAAGTGACAGTATTGAATATGATGAGTTATATAGTTTAAAGTGTGTCACTGTAGGTCAGTTAAGTTGTTTATGAGTATATTTATTAGTTTATATGGGGAAATATTTAGTTATTTAGTTGAGCTCATTGTTGAAGATAGGATTATGAGTAGTTTTCAAGAAAAAAGTTAATATGAATGCTGACATTCCTAAAATGATTGGAATATATAAGAAAAATGAAGGTGAAAATGATATTGTGGAACCGTAAATGGTTAGTAATATTGGGGATATGATTAACATTGCACTTGATTTTATCAATGCGATAGAACCTATGAATTCTCCAGTGGATTTTTTATCACAATATTTTAATTGAGTCGTTTGCATTAATGGACCTGAAATGCTACCAAGTGAACCGATAAATGCACTTATAAACATTGATGATGAATGTTCAGGATTGGTTATTATCACAAGTAAACTTAAAAAGGATGCTATTATGGAAATTCTTATACCTGTAATATCAACTTTATCTGTGGAATATATTGATTGTTCGTATTTTTTCTTCAATTGGCTAATTATGAAAGGTGAAACAAGTGATAATACAATTGTACTTAAAACCCCTAGTACAGAAATGTAATATCCTATTTCAATACTTGTCCAATTGTATTCATATGTAGCAAATAAGATTAAACATGGTATTGGTGCTGATGATGCTCCTGATGATAATATATCAATTGTTATTAATAATAAAATCGTTTGACGAGGAATTAACGATCCTTCTAATGTTGGAGGTAACCATAATTTTTTCAAAGGTGAAATAATATCTATAATTTCAGAATATTGGCGTCTTAAAAATTTTAATATTTTATCTATAGTTGTTTCTCCAATAACATTTGAAAAATTATCAAGCCCCATTCTTAATACATAATCTTCTTGTGATATCATTGATGCTTTTTCATGACGAGTTTCAACCATAATTTTTAAGCAGTAAAATGAATACAAGAATGATAATACTATTGAAATGTAAACTGGTAATTTATAATCATTGTGTGAAAATTTTACAATTAAAGACCCTACTATTGGACCAAGTCCAATTCCTGCAAATGCACCACTAAGTACTTTACTAATGATAACAGTTCTTTCCTTAGGTTCAACAATATCAGATATAATACTAGTACCAATAGCCATAACAGCAGATATACCACCACTAATTGATCCTATAATAACAACTAATATTAATAGATATTTGTCGAATGGAACTAAATCTGATATAATGAAAAGATATATAGCATTACTAGAAGCCTTAATGATAGCCATATATGCTAAAACTTTCATTCTACCAATTCTATCAGATATTCCACCCCATTTACCTGTCATAAAAGTAGCAAATAATCCACCCATTACAGTAGCTATTGATACAATACTTGCTAATATAGTTTGAACTTCTTTTTGATCACAGTTACTGCCACTATCAGTAAGTAAACTTTCGCAAATTTTATTCTTATTCAAGCTAATGAAAGCACTAGAACAAATAGTCTCTATAAAGCATAACGAACCAATTATGAAAGCAGTATTTAAAAACCCAGGTCTTCTAAATTTATTCAAATGTGCATATTTCTCATGAACTTCCCTAATATATTGAAGTTCTTCCACTTCTTGTTCTTGTTCTTCTGTCAGATCTTGGTCATGACTTTCAAAGTCATAAATCTCAAACTCCTCTACTAGGATCTCATCAGTATCTGTCTCTAACGAACTATCTAATTTGGAAGCAAATGCAAGTTGATCATGATGAAGCAATTCTTTAAGATCTTCCATTATATCTATAAAATATACCACTTCCCCTACTAATCTAACTTGAGAAACTCAAACAATTTCTATATGTATATAATTTATTTACTAATGTAATACACCATCAAAAAAGAAGAAAAACACTGGAATTGGGCCCCACACACAATTAAACAATGTAAAGTTCATATATAATCACTAATTACTTATATATGATTAAAATAATATTCAGCCTTCATCACTTTATTCAATACAGTCAATATTGAATTATTTTTTCAATATGCACAATGGCCCTGCGCCTGGTTCTTTCTTTTTGGATTCCTGCCAAGAAATGTTGAATTGTGCATAAAGAGTTAGTTTTATTATTTAAGTGTAATTATGGTTTATGGTTTGCAGATACATTAGAGTTAGAGGTTTAAATGTTTAAATAATATTTAAATCAATCTAGTAAATATTTTGGTTGTTTTCTTGAATTAATTTTTTTTTTGTTTTGGTAAGAGTTTCAGATTTTTATGATAAATATAGAATGGTATGAAGTTTAAAGTAAAATTATTGTTGTAAAATATAAATAATAGTAAAGATTATTTTAGAATTTAATTTAATATGTTATTAAAAATGAATAGTGTCTCCTAAATAATATATAATTAAACAGTATAAGACTTTTAGAAAACTTAAAATGAATGAACCGGACCCAATTTACAAACTAATGTTTGTAATAAAATTTTTGTTGAAAAATAAATATGAACATTAAGTTGTAACTTAACAAGAAACTAAATCGATGGCTTGTAAGTGAACTTGGGAACATTGAGCACCCAAGGATTCATCATATAAGTTGTAGAAGTTACCAGATAGACATTGGTAGAAGACATCGTTGTCACCAATGGCTAAGTTA